>SSNS01000666.1:0-69091 GCA_006937985.1 Aphyosemion australe
AGAAAGAATGAACAGAGAGAGATCTCAATTTCAAAAAAATTAAACAAGTACTCAGAAGAAAGCCCTTGACAGGAGCACTACTGTTTCTTACTGAAGTCTACTAACATCTCTTTGGTTTTGCTGATGTTCAGCTGATGGAGTTGGAGCTGTGGGTAGCAGTACAGCCAGAGGTGTAGAGGGAGTACAGCAGGGGGCAAACACCTTCATGGCTCCTGCTCTCAAGGTATGACTGCAGCCATTGGAGGGTCAGGCCTGTAATGACTGGAACATCAGTTCATAGCAGTGTTAATTTCATTGATGATATGTATATATATATAAGCAGGGATTGGACTGGATTGCTGTAGCCAAACCGAACCAAACATATCCTGACTCAGCGTTGGCCAGAGGAACAGAATAGAGAGAATAAGAGGGTGTGTGTGTGTGTGTGTGTGTGTGTGTGTGTGTGTGTGTGTGTGTGTGTGTGTGTGTGTGTTGAGGTGCAAGGATCGGAAGGGAATGAGTGGATATTATATTATTGCTGAGTGGAGCAGTCTATGACAGGCTGACTGCAGACGAGCTAGAAAAACAAGTCAAGACACACACACACACAGAGAGAGAGAGAGAGAGAGAGAGAGAGAGAGAGAGAGAGAGAGAGAGAGAGAGAGAGAGAGAGAGAGAGAGAGAGAGATCTGGTCATCAAACACACACACATTTTTTTTAAAAAACACTCTCTTTTATTCTTGACCTGCTTACTTTTATATTACTCCAAATGTAGAAAATGTCGAGAAATAAGAAAATTCTAAAAGGTTTTGCAGGGTTGTATGTATGTGTGTGTGTGAGTGTGTGTGCATGTGTGTGTGTGTTGAGTGTCATTGTGGCTCAGCCGTTTTCAGGAGCAGAAAGAAACTCTGTTCCAAACTAAAGCATGTGTGACACAGCTGCAACAAGATGTCCATGTGCCAAATAGACAGAAGTTTAAAAAGTACTTTCATTACTGTTTCATGTCAGAGTGTTCTGTTGAGCTGAAGTCTTATCAAACTCAACAAGAACAGAACAACCTATACAGAAATGAAAATCCAATAGTAAGATCTGCTGTGCATCTGGTAGAGAGGTTTATAAATTACTTTTTAAGATGGGTTGTATTGTTGTTAAAATGACTGCGCGAAACCATGGAAGATGTGTGTTTAGGACAAGTAGTCACATTTTCCTTCTTTGTGTCATTACTCACATATTCATTCATGTTCTATGTACTCAATGTCTTCCTTCTAATAGCCTATGCACCTGTGTCACAGACCAATGATCAGAACATAGATGGTCTTTGCAGGGTGCAGTGGGGGAGGTATTTGGGTGCAGTGGGGGAAGTATTTGGGTGCAGTGGATGAGGTATTTGGGTGCAGTGGGGAGGTATTTGGGTGCAGTGGGAGAAGTATTTGGGTGCAGTGGAGGAGGTATTTGGGTGCAGTGGGGAGATATTTGGGTGCAGTGGAGGAGGTATTTGGGAGGTATTTGGGTGCAGTGGATGAGGTATTTGGGTGCAGTGGTGGAGGTATTTGGGTGCAGTGGGAGAAGTATTTGGGTGCAGTGGGGGAGGTATTTGGGTGCAGTGGAGGAGGTATTTGGGTGCAGTGGGGGAGATATTTTGGGTGCAGTGGAGGAGGTATATGGGTGCAGTGGGGAAGGTATTTGGGTGCAGTGGAGGAGGTATTTGGGTGCAGTGGGGGAGATATTTGGGTGCAGTAGAGGAGGTATTTGGGTACAGCGGGGAAGATATTTTGTGTGCAGTGGAGGAGGTATTTGGGTGCAGTGGAGAAGGTATTAATTTCTACTGGTAACAATGTAACGGTGGTTTATCTATTGTATTTTGTACGGGTTGACGATAATCCAGTCTTAATCATATCCAAAGAGAGAAGCGTTTGTTAATTACATAATACAACGGCTTGCCATAGTCCCGCTGTGGTGTTGAGCAGACTCGTAGAAACAACCTGGCTCCAGGTAGTTACTATGAGTCTGCCCCACAACCATCATTTTCAGATGGAGACAAGATCTTTGATTATGTGCCCTAGTGGTGCGACGGATCAAAAAAAAACTCACGGTTCGGATCGTATCACGGATTTGAGTCACGGATCGGATCATTTTTTGGATCAGCACAAAGAAAAGAAAAAAAAGACAAATAACTTTGCTCTCTTATTAATGTTGTAGAACACTTAGTACAACATTTTTCTGCTCAATGCTCATTAAATACAAACAACATTTAACTCAAGACTCATTTAATGCAGTTACGTCCTATAAAATCTATAACGTCAAAGATTTTTTAACTGAACGATTCTTACTATGTAGAATGAACATGTCAGATATTCAGTAAGAATGTTCTCATGGATATCTGGAATGTTAATTTCTACCAGGAACAATAGAATTAGAGATATCTGGAATACATATCCAGTCTGCCTAATATATGTTAAAAAGGCCACCTTAGGTTTTTAGGGATTCTGAGATATCTCAAACTTAATTCCTACTAGTGTCGTTGTTATTATGGATATCCTTCATTATAATTTCTACTAGTAACAGCATAGCTGCAATTTTTACTAATAAGAACACAATTAGTACTAGGATCAATGAAATTATTGCTAAATAGGAATTACAGAGAGGTCCGATTGCTGATTAAATGTGAAAACGGCTTGCCATAGACAAGCTTACTCCCTCCTTGTCCTGCTTTCACTTATTTCCTCAACTTTCTGAAGCACTGTTTTTTTTTCTTTACTCCTCGTTTACAGATTTGTCCCCATCAACACTTCAGGTCCCATCACGTTAATGTAACAATTGTCCCAGGCATTTTGTGCGCGCCACCTCCCTTCCTGCTTTCATAGCAATCGGACGTTTGTGTGTGCGGTGCTGCGCTGTCAGACTGGAGGCACACGTGTGTTCATTTTTGCCATTTGTATCATCTTTGTATTTTACAGGGAAGCCAAAATGCTCCCATACATGCGACTTAAACGATGCCGGTGGTGTTTTTTTAAGCTCCTCTCCTCCTCCACTAGCCATGACCACCGCTGTGCTTTTCTCGTATTTAAACGAACTAATGCGAACATAAGCATATAGAAATTCAATCAGAATAGGACACTTGATAGTCTGAAAAAATAATACCTGATTTGGAAAAAAATCATACCTCTGAGACCAATTTTAACACTTTTAATGGCCTTAAATTTGACCATTTTTATTTATCACTTTTTAATACTTTTTAAAACCCTGCGGACACCCTGCCTACAGAAAAACAGGATGGTGGGGATTTTCCTTCCGCTTGTACATTTTAGTCATTCTTAGTTTTGTTTTTTCAGAAGTCCACTTGATCGTGAGCGTGATACCTGCTAGCATTAGTATTAATCTGCTCGTAGTTCACTTTTGGACTGTTTTTGCCTTTTACAGTGGGTTGTGTCTCTGCTGGTTTCTCCATTTTCCTCCACAGCACCTAGATTATCACGCAGTGCACCAGTAAAATGTGTTCAGGCTTAACGAAGCATCGAATCAGTAAAAAATGATTCGATGATTTTAATGAATCGAACCATTCGAATCATTCAATGATTCTTTTCAACCCTAATTTGTCACATTTTGCTTTGCGAGCATATTATTTTGTCGTATTTTCTGAATGATGTACACTTCCACCTCGTCTGACAGATAAACTTGAATTGACGACACTAGAATAAAATGCACCAAAGGCATATGATCGTCATAAAAAATTGATCTTTTTTTCTCAGCATTGAGGCAGACAAGTTCAATTATCCATTTATACTTTTCCATATGGTTCTATTTACACACATTTGCCTTTCACTGCTTTTACAGCCGTGCTGACCTTTCATGTGCAGTTCAAGTAACCAGTCAATGGAGTAGATAAGTCGCTTCAGTAGTTAGTATCTACATCTGTTCTAAAGCGACAATGTCACAACAATATATATATATGATATATTTCAATTATAAATAACTTGTGCATTTTGATGCTAGCCTATTTTAGTTTTAGAGTGAAAAAAAAGTGTTTTGGTTTCATAGCATTCGCCTCAGATAACTGCAGTCTCTTTAAAATATGACCTCTGAATAGTGTTTCCCAACTCGGTGAGTGTTACCAAAATAGTGATGATTATGATTTTTCTTACCCCGTAATTGAGTAGGTCTAACTAAACGTGTGCAGCTTCATGCCTGCCTTCACACTGAAGGAGGTTTCTCAAATTTGTCACAGTCCAGCTACATTCTAATAGGTTGGGTTGGTACCATCCTGTGTGAACAGTAGCTTAAATTGTGGAAGAAGCAATTGGTTTCTTTAAGTGCACTTTACTCAACTAACTCGGTGGCATGCTATTCAGGGACAGGCTCTCGGATTTATTCAATTTTCCATTCCTATTCAGGCAGCATAACTTTTCAGAACTGCAGTGAAAATGACTGTGTTTTACGCTTGAATCTCGCTCAACACCCAGGGGACAAAAATCAGTCTCACTTCTGTCGCTGACAGTTGTTCGGAGAGAAAGAAGAGCTTAGGATGGACTCATCTCTTTGGCCTCGTGCCTGCAGCCCACACGGAACATTAACAATCAAGATGGTGAAGAGCCAAGAACATAGCTGCTGTTGAAGAGGTTTAAAACCTGAAGGGAATCTTGTTGCTTTCTTCCTTCTTTTCCTTTTACCAAACACAAATGGAAGCTTAATGCATTGCTGGGATTAAAAAGCATTCATCTTTCTGTTCCACCATGAGAGGAGACAATTAGTGTAGCCATGCAACAGGTAAGATTTCACTTTTAATACCTTTAACACTAGTGAGGAACTTTGAGCACATAAAGAAAAAGCTGCACGAGTCTCCACTCACCAAGAAATGTGCAGCTGAGTGCTCAGTTGCCTGCCAGCACTGATGGCTGCTGAGCCTACATAATTATCTTGTTCTAGCGGTCATTCAGTGGCAGACTTAGATTGCTGTGTAATTCTGTGGGCGAACCACTGCCACTCAACTTGTGTGGGTAGCAGCGAGGACGGTAGTAGAGCGTCAGAATGACAATAAGGGGGAAATGGCATGACAATCTGAAAAGCCTGTGGTTTGTTTTGTGCAAAAGAAATGAAATTAGTTCTCAAATTTGATCCATGACATTGAAGGAAGAAGTGATTGTTGACGTAGCTAGAGGCAAAATCCTCACAGCAAGGAAAAAAAGCTCCTAAGCAATTTTTTTGTAAAGAGGCAGCTTGACTGAACGGGGGTGCTTAAGGATGCCGTAGGCACGGACTCGTGTTTGTCCCATAAATTATGGTTTGCTGTGCTTTTATTTTCTCTTGATGCAATTTCAGCCAGTTAATGAAGCTTTAACACATTATGCTCTAAACTCACTACGCCAGGTAGCTCTTAATGGATAAAAGTGTTTGTTCTTATTCAATTACTGAGATTATTTTCATGAAAGGGATTTTTTATAAGGCGTTCTATTTGTTTTACTGCTCGACCTTTTGGAGTTATTAGGACTGAATCCATTTATTGAACCAATTAACCAAAAAATTGTATGTAGATGGATTTTTTTCCGATTGTTTGTTCAAATCTCTTCTAGCTACTTATTATTCTTGTTGCACCACAAGTTAATGTCGCAGATTTCCACAGATAGAACCTTCCTTTTCAAGCATAACATGACTTCACATCAAATATTGGCCTGTACCTATACTCCTTTTGGTAATTCATTTGCTCTCAAAGAGTGAAGGATAAACCCAGCTTTGATTTTTGTAAATTAGATGGCTGGGCTACACAGTGGAGGGATTTGTTGACGTTAGCTTTGTTTACATGCGCCAAATTTCCCCTATCCGATTCAAATCTTGGTTGATCGGAAATCCCAAATCCGTGTTTACACGGACACTAACTGAAATGATCCGATCATGCCATGAGTATAGTTTTTGCGTTGTAATACGCCGCTTTCAGACTCTTTCAGCGGTTTTTGATTTGGTCAATATTTCGGTGAATTCCCGCTTCTTGCACCTTTAGATGCACTTGAGTGTATAACTCTGCATTTCTAGGCTTTCGGCCATCGAGACGTTCAATTGAGCTCCCGTAGTGTTTCCTGTAAAAAAATAATGTTGGCAACAGACCACTTCTGTTTACCTCCCGCCATTTTTTTCGACTTGTCCTGAGCGTCCTTATTTTACTCAGCACAAGTAGGCAAATCCAAACTTTGGGAGGCATTGTAAGCATAGAAGTTCTGAGAATCCATTCATGTCCTGTGTTTTTATGTAAAGACAACTGTGGCTATTGGAAGTCTCCCTAATCATCATTAGTGTTTTAGCGGGTACCTTACTATAAATATCAGGTGCTGTAGTAGAATGTTGAATTGTTTGACAGCTATCCACGTCTGTAGTCTGTGCATGCCATGGCTATCCTGTGTATATTTCTGGTCCTAAAAAGTGCCATAAAAACATTTGCAAACTAAATAATGAACATTCAGAGAAACTGGACAGGCATGTGTAAGTATCAACATTTAAAAAATCCTACCTGTAGAAACAACCCATGAAAATTATGAACTGAAGGTGCTTTTAGACATTTGACTTGACCTCTAAAGGTTCAGAGACAAATGAATTTACCAGGAGGCCACAGTTAGAGACAAAGAGACATTCTTGAATGAATGAATGAATGAATAAAACAGAGAGAAGCATTTTGTGGCTACTTTTGTTTTCCTGTCAGCAGTGTATAAAAGCAAAGATATTTATTTCACCTTTTATCTTTGTCACATACACTCACACACAGTTTGTTCCTGTCCATAAGATAAAATGTGGGACTGTCCGATGATGACCTTCAAAGTGCCCGTGGGGTTTAGGAGCATGGTTAGTTCCATCATGCACCATCTTTCTACACCCAAAATTGTCTTCAGATGGTGACAGTGGCAGGGTTACGAGGGCCTCTCCCAAAGGCATTGGACCAAGCCACTGCAGCTGCAGACCATCAGTTTATGATGTAATATTCTTCCCTCACCATTTCTCAATAAAACAAATGACCCAACCATGGATCCCACTGCGAGGAAGGCCATGTCATGATCGTTGCAGCTAATCATCACCCCCTATTCTGCTGAAAACCTACATTTTCCTCAACATGACGAGAAAGCGCAGGTCTTAAATCCTCTCATTGAGACTGTAGACAACTGCTTCTAACTTCTCACCAATTGTAAACCAATGATAATGATGTACTTTATACTAATCAACTTTTGCCCCGCCACTACACATCTCCAATCACCATGAAATCCCTTCCCCCTTTGTTCTGATATGCGTTGCATGTGTCTAGAGCTTCCTCCAGTACACACACCAATTTATGCAGGAGGAAAAAGTGGGGAAAACTAAATCAAATCCAATTACCGGTGTGATGAACCACATGTGGGCCCCTGGCGATGAGCCTGGTCAGGTTCCCCAAAAGACGACAGCAGCTAAACAACAAGCTTGATTGAAATGGCAGGCCTTCAAACAACATCCACTCCCATTGGAGCAGAGCTAAACAAACTTCTATCCCATTGGAGTGGCAGTAATGGGCAGAGCAGAGCGTAATTTAGAAAGTTTGGGAGAAGGGAGGGGTAGTTTTCACACTAATACAGGATGCTAATTCATTCAGTGTAGAGGCTGTGTAAAGAAATCAGATCTGCTGGAGTTTGGCCTGTAAACCTAATCTTAACCCCTTTGCTCAATGGTCAGTACAAAAGTAAATACATGTACTTCTGTGTTGTTTTACCATTTTCTTTCTTTATTTTTCAAAATATTTTTGACTTGTGAGATGATAAGTAAAGTTAAGGAATTGCTTGTCATGTTGAAAATGAAATCATTTCCAAAAAACCCAGGGAGTCCCTTGCCTCTCGCCCGGCGACTGCTGGCGATAGACCCAAGTCCTCGCAACCCTAGAGAGAATTAAACTGTTTGAATAATAGACCCCTTTTAGTTACTCTTATTTTAGATGGGAAAAAGTTTATTTACGTTATTTAAAAGAAAAGCAGACTTAAACAAGAAAATGTCTTTTCTTTATATCTCATTTTCCCCATTCTTCTTGTTTTTGAGTTTGGATCCAATTCTAAGAGCATTATCACCAAAACCTGCTTTCTAGTCACTGTTGGTCTGTCAGAGGTTTATAACAAGACGCTGCTGAGGTACAAAATTCCATAGTACAACATCTATTAGGCAAGGCAGCTTTATTTATATAGAAATATTTTATACACAGAGGCAATTCAATGTGCTTGTTTTCAATTCAATGTCCTACATTGTACAGCATGACACTGGTTATATCTGAATTTTATTATCTAGTGTCACATCTACAAATCTTCACAACTTCTGATACTGCAGTGCATACTAGTCATTATTGGTTGTGAAATCTACTGTATAAGGGCGGCAAGGCCAAGCTATATAAAATATATTTGCAGTTCCAAACATTTGCAGCAGTGCATGGTATGGAATTCAATTTTTTTCCAAGGAGGGCGCAGCTTATACTTTATTTACTTTTTTGCAATTTTTAATAACGAAAACAAAAAGTTTTAATGTTTTGGTCTCATTATCTTTCAAGTCCAGCCAACTACACTGTAAAAATAAGGCTAAAGAACATCAGAAGTACATTGTGTGGTATGATTTACACTCATATACTCTCTAGGGTTGGAAATTTGACCCCTCTATAACCTTTGTGAGAGCCTTAATGGTACAGTTCCATTCACAGTTAGTAAAAGTTTCACTAACATACTAATACAGGGTCACCACCAGGGACAAAATGAATGATCTAAACATTAAAAAAAATTACAAGGATACCACAGTTAAGGGTGCAAGAGCAGTATCTTACCAGGCCTTTCCACCAGATGCATTTGTGTCACAGTGCTCACCAAATGTAGTATGCCGCAATTAGCTGCCATTATAGTGGATGGGTGCATTTCCACATGTTGTGAAGCATATTATTTTAGTGTCCCACAAGTATAAGTATGCGTTGTTTACGCATTGAGTCTGTTTTTCATGTGCTACACTTCCAGAATGCATAAAGCTCAGCAGTTCAGATCTGGCCAGACAGGAAGTCAAACACAAAAGCAGTGTAAAACATCCGCAAACTTTCAAAATAAAAGTCATGTGCAGATTTTCAGTTACTTTACTAGTAAATATAGTATGTCAGCATCTGTGAAACTTCCATAGCTGAGGGAAACAGAACAGAAAATAAACCACATACCTTTTTGGATACATGATATTATTCTCTTTGCTTGTCTGGTATAGCCTTACACAAACCTGTGGAAAGACTGGTTTAGAGGGTCTCACCCAACTAACTAGATTTTGCACCCCCAAAGGTACAATTGGGTACTTGCAAAGAGAGTCAACATACAGTTACAGGTTCAACACATGTAAAGCTCCAGCAGGACATCCAACAGGAATTTAATCTCTTCCCAAATTGGATAAAATCTACACACCATAATCCAAGGAAATCTAAACCGCTACTGTGTTTCATTTAAATAAAAAATAAAGAAAACTGGTTAAACTAAAGCATTACATGTACCAGTGACCATGCTTTGGCTTTGAAAAATGTGTTTTCCAGACAACGCTGACCTGACATTGACAGAGGAACAAAAGCTGCTAAATCCACATTTAGCTTATAACAAATTTAGAAACTTATTACTTCAGGGAGCATGTTCACCAAGTATTAAGTGTGTGCAGAGCACTTCAGGAGGCACTGTGCAAACTCACCGGGGGTGGGGTGGGGATATGTGCAAAGCTTGCTTCCTTAATTTAATTGGCAATTATATTAGCACTTCAGCTCTTCTGAGAACAAAACAGCAAGCAAGTCTAAATAATCACAGGCTCAAACTTAATGTGTAAATACTCCCAGAGGGACAGCACATGCTCAAACAGACACATGACTAGATCTCACAGCAGAGCGGGGGTAGGGGTCATTATGGGAGGTAAAGCACGTCCAGAAATATGGGGAGGAACAGCGTTGACAGTGTCATACATACTTTATGGAAAAGTTTGTCAGGTATAAAAGTTTTCACCTCTGTCACACAATATAGAAGGCTATAGATGGGCCATAGAAAAGAGAGAGAGAACAAAGTAAATGCAAATAAGAGGGATCAAGTGCTGCTAGGTGCACCATATGAATAACTCAAAGGGGTTGTAGTGTGTGTGTGTGTGTGTGTGTGTAGTACCATAGAGAACGCTCCATGCTCAAGGAAGTATAAAGATAGTGGAACGCTGTATTTATAATTCATAGCCAAAGTTGTGAAGCGAGAGGACAAGCGAATGACAGGTGCACTTGGTTCTCGCCTGCTCTCAAAAATAGCCCCCTTCTATGTTTTGGAACTAAAAAAATTTTTTCACAAAGCAAAGGAAGTGTCAAGGAGTCAGTATGCAAAGAAAATGAAAAACGGTGCCCCTCAAGGTCGAGGGAGACGCACAGATGAAAAAGAAGCACGACTGTTAAATCTAAACTCTGCGAGAGTTTCGGCTACGTCGGGGTCGCTGTATACCGACTCCTTCAAAAGGGGGACAGGCAGAGTAGCAGCAGGTAAAAATGGCTGCCAGACTTATTAAAAACAGAGTGAGTAAGACACTTTAAAGAAAAAAATGTTCAAACCAACATCTCGTAAGTAAAGGCAGAGATCAAAAAATAGGGAAGACAGAAAATGTGGTCTTTTGTTGGGGGAGCACGCACAGAGGAGTGACACTTGAAGTAAACACATTAGATGAAAGGCCTCATAAAAACAAAAAAAGGTGAAAATAAAAAAGTTTGATGTGGAGGAGATGCATATTTGGATGTAAAATGACATCAGCCTTTTTGTCGTTGTCATCCCTCCCCCAACAGGGTCTCTGCGCAGAGAGAGGAGAGGAGACGAGGGAAGAGGTCACCAGCTTTCATGCCAATTTGGCTTTATTAGTCGGGTAAAAGAGGGAGAGGAAGGAGGATAGATGGAAAGAAAAAGAGGAAATGGGAGAAAGAGAGAGTTCTCAGAATTAAAAGGAAGCTATTGATGTCTCTAGCTCCAAGGCCCTCCTTCTACCCAACTTCTAATTTAGCATTTCACACACAGCACACACAGAGGAAATTAATTAGAGGGGAGAGGAAGGAGAGAAAGCTGGAAAGCGAGACAATATATCCGTGCTGTATACACAGAGAAACAGGTAAAAAAGGGAAGAAGTGGGAAATAAAAATCAAGTGATGTTGCAGATAAAACGTGGAAAAAACACGGAAGAATAAAGAAGAGAATTATCTTTTGTGGAGGCATCCTTATCGGAGAAAGGATTACGAAACAACCCAATTAAATCAGCTTTTTTCACTAAAGAGAATTCGTCAACCGGAGGGCTCTCTTAACTTGTGTGTCTCATTTCAGGCTAACACACACACACACACACAGCCAGGTCTCACGGGAGAATTAAGCAAGCAGGTCTACAGAGCTGAGGAGGAACCAGGTGACCTGCCTCACAACCCAACAACGATCAACGTGTCTGTGTGAGAAGAGTTTATCATGAAGTCTGACCCTCATAATGACAAAGATTATTCAATTTTGATGATTGTCTTGATTCATTTATGTCCTCATTTGTAAGCTGCAGTTTTGTCTGCTGTATAATTATTTTTAGTTGTGTAGGCTGGGCTTTGTGTTTATTTCAATACAGGTTAGAAGTACAGTGGAACGGTTACTAGGGATGTAAGAAAATATTGATATGGCAATATATTGTGATATTTTTCCTGCAATATTGTATCGATATTCAAAGCCGTGTATCGAATTTTTGGAAGAATCTACTTGCATACATTTGTGTATTTTATTTTCTTTTGGTGCAATTCAAACGCCGACCGCTAGTTGGCAGCAGTGTTGCCGCCTTTATTCTGACGGAAGAAGAAGCTCTCATTCTCCAACCATAGACTGTATATGGCTGTATGTATGTATACGATGTAGGGAGTTAATTTGGATTCAAGACAAAAGAAGGCAGTAAAGACTATGACAAGAGCCATGCAGTCTGTAAAATTTGCGGCACATGTTACGTATCGGTTTGGACTGTTTATTGATTTTTCCTGCAATAAATTCAGTCGATAATATCGTGTAGCTGAATGTATCGCAGTATATCGTGATATATCATATCGTCTCCCCTGTATCGTGATACGTATCGTATTGCCAGAATTTTACCAATACACATCCCTAACTGTTACTATGGCTAGTATAAAATTAAAATACATTTACCTTCTATGCTACATTTGTTGACCCAGATGAAAGAAGTTTTTAAGCCTCCAGAGACATCTGTACCCTGGTTGTATTTTACATTTTATTAAAGTTTTGATGGAAGGTTTTTCGATGAGTCTTCTGTGTCTGTTTTCTACTTTAGAGCTAATGCAAATTTAAACCCAACGTGGTGTTTGAAAAGCAATTTTCACTACATTTATCTGGAGTTATGAGCACCTATGCACTTAAATGTAACGTTGAAATAATAACAAAAGCCATTTCATTTGATGAGTCCAATACACCATGTTTAGCAGTGGAAGTTACATGGAGACCTTTAGTCCCTTCACATTAAGAGCCCTGGATAAATGCACATGCCTTCCTCACTAATGCTCACCAAAACGGTTATCTCTCTCGGTCCACACAAAGACAACAGGCTTAATGCATCATGTTTTCATTCTGCATTTCATTTTTTTGTCTATCAATACTTCAATACCTGATGGAAAGCAAACATTTTTAACTTAATTTTAATAATAATTCCAGTCTGTAACTTGAAATTTAAACATTAAAGTGGAGCTAAAATGCAGTTAATCAACAATCTAAAACAGCTTTGAGCCTCTAAAAAGCATAAGAAATGTTCTTTAGGCTTTCTTCTGTCCCAGGAGCCCTGATACAGGCCATTCTAAACCCCCTAAACCAGCCTTGCTGTGAAAAGAGCTGTTTACCCCTCCCACTCGACCAGGACATGAATATGATAATGAGCTGCTTGCTGATTGGTTGGTTTCCTCAGAAGGCCTCACACACTGGAGACATGCAGGTTTGAGGAGGCGTGGCTCCCTCTTATGACGTGTTAAGGAAGACTTTCTCAGAACAAGTTTTTCTCTCGCCTTTTTTAACTTTTTAATTTACATAAAAAGTAGGTCACACACGGCTTTGACTTTTTGGCATGCTACTGTTGACCACCCAAGCTGTCTTTATTCAACAACAACAACAACGAAAATGTTGGTTTACGTTCTAGGTCCTCTTTAACACACAAAAAAAGAGTAGAAACTGCCAATGAAGAAACAAAAACATTTAAAAAGATAAAGAAATGACCTGACGTTGGACCATCTAATAATTTCTGATTACAAATGAAATGTGACTTCTGCTCTTTGACCTGTTGAGTGCAGTGGGTAAAATACGATAAAAAGTTAATGCTGCAAAAATTACTAAAGTATATAGAAGGCATAAAGAACTTTAATGTGTAATTAACAGAGCCTATAGTCTGTGCTAAATCTATACCAGTTTCTACCACAAGGTGGCCGCCTCTGCCTTAGAGGTAGGGGGAGGAGTTTGGAAATCCACAATAAACTTGGAGTAAAGACGTTGCTCCTCTTCATCGAGAGGAGACAGACAAGGAGTTTCAGGCATTTGGTTAGAATGTTTCCTGGACGCCTCCCAGGGGAGGAGCTTCGGGCAGGTATCGTCAGTAGAAGGGCCCCAGGTCAACCCAGAACACGCTGGAGGGAATCCATCTCTAACTTGAACAGGAAACACCTTGTGATCCCACCAGTGGAGCTGGTGGAGGTTGTTAGAGAAAGGACAGTTTGGGACTCTCCAGTAGAGCTGCTACCCCCGTGAGTCGGACCCAGATAATTGGACGAAAACAAACGGACATCAACAGTTACATTAAATGAAGGTTAGAACACACCTGTGTTGTTGTTGTTTTTCACAATGAAATCGCCAAAAAGCAGCGAAGAGCGAAAACCTTGTAACAGGTGCAGGGGTCCTGTGGGAAACTCAGCCTCATGCTGCCAAAAGGAAAAAGGATCTCTGCAGGTGCAAATAGGACCATATTTAAGGAAGTGTCATGAAATGACATAATTGTTTATTCCATTACACAATATGACAAAAATAAAAAATGGTTCAAAAAGAAGAGAGAAGCAGGTGCATTGGGAAGAGTTGATTGGTTCCACGCAGAAAGGAGGGCTATAGGGGGCTGGGGAGGGACTTACAACAATATGGCCTGTGTATTTATTTTTGTGAGTAAAATCTGCTGTGTTGATTCTAGAAAATGTCAGTGTCTGTCCAATTTGGCTCTGGATGGTTAAATCTGCTTCTCTCAGAGCTGAAACTGTTGGTGACAATCTCTGAAGGGTATTTGTGGTGGAGTTTACATTTGCAAGGGGTCACAATCCCTTTGCAAGTCTTGAGGTTTGCTGCATGCAGTTTGAGTGTCAAACATTTTTAAACATGTACAAGAGAAAACGTCTGAAAATAGTAGAAGAGATGTCGAATAAGTCTGAAAACCATCTCAAACCCTTCGCAATAGTCAACTAATGGCAAACAATGTGAGACCATAAAGACACTTGTGACTAATTGCAACACAAAAATGACAATAAAGTCACATGACTCACACCGTATACCCAATGGAACCCACCTATAGAGGAGATATTGCAAAATTATCATATGGACTTTTTCAATGTGATTTCACCCTAAAATTCTCCTCTTTTTCCCCGTAGTATGTCAACCTAGTCGATACTGACTCTGGGACTTCACTTTGCTTTTTACATTTGATTTTGTTAATGTGAGGGGATAGAGTCCAGAATCCAAAATTTGAGTTAGGCCTGGACGATATGGCCTAAAATCAATATCACAGTATATTGAGGAGTTCACCTCGATAACGATAAATGGACGATAGCTACATATATGTGAGTTGTCCACTAGATGGGGCTGTCACATGTATTACGTTGAGTCACTTTGTCATGTGACTCCAGGTGGTACAGCTTCTTAAAGGGACATGAACGTCGCCAACACATCAAATTATTTTTTTTATTTCCAAGTGTATTGACATGGGAAAAATGATATCAGTTGGAGTCAGAAATTTCAAAAACGATAAATTTTTGATTTATCGCCCAGCCCTAGCCTGAACCAAATATCCATCTATGCAACATTGATTAATTAAAAATAAATGAACACATTTTCATCGCATCCAAAATCTCCAAACTACCTTTGAAATATCCCCTATTTTAGCATGAATCCTTTCTCCTTATCTACTCCCTCTCTCTTTTTGGGCCTAATTACTTCATGCTGTTGTTAGCGATTAGCTAAAGAAACTCCATTACTGTTGGAGGTGACCACACTCACTAACCTTCACCTGAGTGTAGAGAGACGAAGACTTGTAATGAAAGCAATCAGCAGCTACCAGTATTTGTCAGCACCTTTAATGGAACACAAGTCTGGATCAGTTGCAGGATTATAGCAACACCCATACTTAGTTGTGTGAGCTGAATGAAATGAGCTGTCAGCGGCCTCTTTAGCTTTGGTATTAGCTAAGAGCAGCATCACTTCCAAACCGGCGTGAATTATGAAGGGTCATTCTTCACTCTCCAAGATTGTTTGTGCAAAATTTATTTTGCTCCACGGTTATTTTATCTGAACAACAAGAGCTAAACATAAACACGCTGCTGTGCCCAGTTTCACATGCCTTGCTTCTACATATATGCACACGCTCAGATTTATGACCACGGCAAATCCTCACACCTACCGGCCAGATAAGGCTGACCGCAGAAAACACAGAAGAGTAATTTCATCCACTGCTGGGTGAGTAAATACTGATAAGGCTCTACTCTCAACTTCTCTCCTTTTGTCCTTTTCCCCACTTCTCCTCTACTTCCTCTCCTTAAACCCTTTAATCTCCTCCTCGTCCTTTCCTCAACTCCTTTGTGTAGATGCCCGAGAAGAGGCTATCCTTTGACGGATCTTCCTCTTCCCATTACCTAGGGTGCAATGTACACGAATAAGATTTGTCCATGTAACAGGTAAGATGGCCAGTAACAGGTCCCTGACTCCTCAAACAACACTGCCATGAAACATGAAAGGTATGGGATCCCAGGGAAGACACCGATCCAGGGAAAGAGAGTGATAGACGGCTTCTTGTAGCCTCCTCGTGACATTGGATTTATACTGGTCAAATCTTCAGTCTTTTGCTGTCTGGCTCAAGCATTTGCATCTTTATTTGGACTCCTTTATGCACTCATGGAGAATTTATGTGAAATTGTAATTCTACCTTTAACCCTTGGAGGTCCCTTAAAAAAGTGACATTGGGGATCCTTAGCACAAAAAAATGTCCTTGATAAAAAGGTGTAATTAAAATGATATAATGTTTCATAAGACAGATTGTTTTACACAGATTCCATCCTTGGCTTCAGCACTCACAAAACATAATAAAATATGTGTGTTTTCTAGATTTAACCCCTTTAATGTCAGGTTTTATTAAAAAATCCGCATTGTAAAAAAACACTGCCTGCACAAAAAAATGCACGAGGGACCTCTAAGGGTAAATGTCTGTTTTTAATAAAGGGACTTAATGCATATAAGTTTTGTCATTTCATTTCTAGCTCACATACATTTAATCAAACGATAATTGTATGTTGCAGTAATTCAAAATAATGCATTTAGGTAAGGTGGTAGAGCACATTCAGCCAGATGAAAACAGTACATTGAAGTGAGTAAAATGTTTACATTTGCACAAAGCGGAATATAGTTGGAATCCATTCAGCCAAAGTAAAAATGTTCATTCCAGTAATTTAAATTTATGCATTGTGAAAACTTAAAATTCTGAATTAAAAACTTGATTGAGCCAAATTAAAAAAAATATTTCCAGAAAAACAAATTATTTTAGGTGTAAGAAATTGAAGAGCTTTTGTAAGTTGATCCAAAGTAAGACTTTTTTCAGTGAGAGAAGCAGGAGGTGAAAAGAGCAAAAATGCCAACTTATCCAGTAGCTGTGTGACTGAATTATTGTGTGAGGGGATTACATTTCAGAGATGCAGCATACCAGCAAAATAGAAAACACATTGTGACGGGGCCGTGTGAGATCAGTTTGAACAAAATGAAAAACCAACAGCTTAGAGTGATACGATCAAGCTGAGCTATTATTACTTCGGATTCCAGACTTGTTCTTAGGCAAAATACAGATTTGTTTGACAATAATAGATAAAGCTGTTACATAAAACCGCAATGCAGCTGCTGTGTCCTTCTCTTCTCTTTCACCTCTTCCTTGATCACGTGTGAATCTCTAATATCCACTCCATTTTTCTTTTCTTTTCATCTCCGCACCTACTTCTGACTCGGGCTACGCTGGACCTGTCGACGGAAAACACTCTGAACGGGAACTGTCAGCTTCACTCTTCCTTGGCCTCTTGTCTTGCATTTTCTTCCCTGCTTTTCCCTCCTGAACTTGGTTCACCTTAGAGGACGGAAGCTCGCTCTAATTCACCTTCATGTCAGCTTTGCTTTTAATAAGCAGAGTGGTGGTAGAAGGCTCTGCTGAGGAATTTTGGTGCAATGCCTCCTGTTGGAGGGAATATTTTATTTTCACTTTATATTTCTTTGTGTGTGTGTGTGTGTGTGTGTGTGTGTGTGTGTGTGTGTGTGTGTGTGTGTGTGTGGTGGGGGGCGCAACAACCACTTTAGTGATTGAACTTGTCTATAATACTGAGTGCTAATAACACACTTTTGTTATTCTATTGAAATTTATTTGGTCTGATGTGTCTAGATTTTAATATTTGAAGCATTTCTCCTCATGGCAACAGTTTTTTACCACCTCCAGAGACAACATCAAAGATATTTTTACATCCTCTCTTTCATTTCCTGAACCTAATTAACCTTTGTTGACTAAAAATAACCAAGAACCAGTTAGAAAAGTAATTAAAGGCATAGCAGCTCCACTTAAATGCTATTTTTTGGGGGAAATGACAGCATTATGTCTCTTAAACTCAAATATATTATAACACACCGTTTCAGAAAATTTCACAATATCTTCAGCTACGTGTAAGTCCTTAGAGAAAGCAACTTATGTAACTAAATTATTGCATTTTAAAGCAACATTCTGTAACTTTTACACCTTAAAATTATGCTTTTTTGTAAAGTTTTGGCGTCATAGTATTATCTATTATGTTCATTTTCGTACCTGTGATAGTGTTGGGGGTCCCACGTCTGTTTATCACATTATACAGATTTTGAGCTCGGGTCGCTACCAGAAGTACTGACTGGGTGTTGCTTTACGGCAATATATGGAGAGCCAAAGGGATAAAAAAAAACGTGCGTTCTAAACGCACATTATGTTCGCCAACATGTGCGTCTTGAACGCGCGTTTTGACGCCAAAGGGGCCAAAAACTTATGTGTTCTAAAAGCGAGCATTATGTCCGCCAAAACGCCCGTCTTGAACAAGCGCTTTGGCGGACATAATGCGAGTTTAGAATGCGCAATTTTTTGATCCCTTTGGCTTGCCATAATTGTATAACGTAGACTCACTGTTTAGCAATGGCAGATTCACCAAAGAAAACTAGAAATCCCTTATCAGAGGAATATAGGAAAAGAAAAGAAGAACGTGATAGAACAAGAGCAAAGCCCAGAGTTATTATTGGGCCGTCTTTTCCTCGCTGGAGAGCTCTTTTAGAAAGAACAGCATGAACTACGGACTCTGACCTAGCCGTGCTGCTAATGGCTAGGTAAGTAATAAATGATTTCACCGGGGTTATTGTGTTTGATTGTGCATAAAGTTGTTATACAGTCCTGATAAAACTATTTATTCAATGTGTGGAGGTGGAAAAGTTTGTTTCCATTGTTTTGCCTGACATTAGGAATGTAAACATGCCTCTTATGCCTGAGAGAGAGATTTAATGTTACGACCATGACGTTACGCAGCAAGCCTTGAGAGGGTGACAAAGAGCATATATCCGCAAAGTTAAGGAATGGGGCTTTAAATATCTAGTTAAACATTTAGCTAAACTGACTCAGATATTTTCGTCCATCATATCGTGAAAATGACTTTCCAAAGGCACGGTTTTCATCCTGCTACCATGTGTTGAAGATATGAGCTTGAACGTGTATTTCAACACTACCAAACAAATGAATACGCAAACTCACTTGACATGCTCAACCCTAACCCTAACCTCAAAGACTGTTAAATGACCTCATTAAAAAGAAGACATGAACTTAAGGATCATTTTAGTCCTCTAGAGGTAGCAGAGTGTACATTCATAGAGGAGACAGAACAGCTGGATTGTGTGTGTATTCATTTCTGAATGTTCCTGATGTAAATGCCTTCACAGTCTGACCCATTTTCTGTTTATTTCATAATTTTCTGACCTCCTGCCGTAAGAACTGTCTTTAGTCACTCATGTGTGTTAGCAGTTGTGAAACAGAAGCTAGTGGTGAAATGCAGTTAAATATTAACTTCAGGTGGTATAACCAGTGATGATGACTTTTAAGACCCCATATATCTGGGATCAGATGACTGTTTTGCTCCTGCTCCAGCCATGAAGGCCAGCCATAAGCTTCATCCCCAGAGCTTCACCCACCCACGACCGATTGGAAACCCAGGAGATATGCAGGGCTTAAAGTTGAAGAGGGTGCATGTGTCACATCAAAACCTCCTGCTTCCTATGGGGTGTGACGCTTCTCTTTACTACTACCCACTAAACACACACAAACAAGAACACATACACATGCATGAAAATGCATGCAGTTAAAAGTATACAAATTCCATTTGCTACACTAATGCTCTCCCCCCAGCTGTGACATTAATAGCAACGTTAACGCCCCATAAATGTCTCCGTTACGAAACGACTAAATGCACATGTACACACAAACATGCGCGTATACTCATCTACCTTCCAAGCACCCTGGAGTCAATTAAAATCTCTCACAGCTTTAGCTTGCCCTCAGGATTAGTCGTAACATGGACACGGACACATACCCACACATAGTTGCACAGGAATGCGCAGCCTTCTGCAGATTATAAAACACCTTCGCCTAAAGATTTAGCCTCCTGGTTAAAACTCTTAGATGCACAATATTAGAAAAACATGCAAAAGTTATTTGATATAATTTTTCAATGAGAACGCCTTTTCTGGTTGACTTTTATTGTTCTTGATGCCTACACCTGGTTTATATGACATTGGCTGAAAAACTAAAAACACAATGATGCATTAAGCAAATTAAAAATATTTCAACTAGAAAACTGTAGATTTAAAAGAACAAATATTAAACCTCAGATTTTTACAACAAGAAAATGATCTTGTACCAAAAGACATAGAAGAGGGGGTGGTAACATTGCACATGGACGTCAGTCTTCTCTCATATCGAGTGTGACGGTCTAACCTCTGGTCAATTATGTTGAAGGACAAGACTGAAAAATGTAAACACAATGATTGCAAATGCTTTTGGCAAGCAACAGCTGGGGAGGCGGCTGGCTCGGAGACAAGCTGGCTGGTGAGTGCTTGTTTTTAACCTCAGTATCTTTCTGCACTTACACTACTTATAGACACCTCCTAACCCATCATCAATAATAGGTAGTTATCTTTTTGATTAGAAATTCATAGTTAAGATTGGTTTATTTGTATTTTGCAGTTGCAAGTAAAATTAAGTGACAATTAACTTTTTGGCTGAAGAAACTGGACCCAGTATATCAAATTGCACTACGTTCACAGTTGATCACAGTTTTAGGTCACCACTGGTCTCCTGCTGCTGCTTCTTTGGCCCTGTGTGTATACTCACAGGTGGATGTGGTTTGTGTACGAGTGTCTCCTTGGTCTGACTCCTTATCTGGTGATGTATTTGCAAAGTGGTCATAACAGTCATGGTCTGCGTTCTAGTGCTGCTCTCCAAATGTTAATGCCCAGAATCAGGAGTGAATTGGGTATAGGAGATTTTAATTGTGTCACTCCATTTTCTTAGGATTCAGCAGGAACTAAAGATTTCAGCACTGATTTTATTAGGTGGATTTAAATCACTAAAATGACTCTAGCTTTAGTCATTTAATCTTCCTATCTTATTATGCTTTAAAGTAGCTCTCTAGAGTATTTCTTTTATCTGATGGCACCATCTAGTGGCTGACAAGCGTATCACACCAATAGTTGGTCAACTCTGTAATTTAAGATGGCGACTGCACGCTTCTTGTTTATGAATGTGCTTCTGTAGCCAACAAACAGAGCTAAAACACGTTGTTTTACTAGTATTATTCTCATGTCATGTTGTGTTTTCATATATTTATATTTTAAAGACTTACTTGGCCGTGAAAAGTTCATCAACTCTGCATCAGCTGAGGTACTTCCTTAAATTTGAAGTATGTAAGCAGTGGTCTTACACTATTGGTTAGTTCTGGTCGGCGCTCAGTTTCCTATATCAGGGATTTGATGGGCCAGGGGGCAGGCTTAGCAAAAAAAAGACATATTGCTTACATTCTATCACACTACATGATAAGCCAATCACTTTTATGAATTTCTGAAAAAACATACATAATTCCTGAAAGGAGAAAACTCCGGACAGCTGCTTTAATTAGGATTGTATGTATTTATGTGTACTATCCCTATGCTGCCTTCCTGGACCAGGTCACTCTTGGAAATGAGATTTGAGATCTCAGTCAGTTTTATTTAAAAGGGGACAGTGTAATTTAATAAAACACATGAATACACATGCATGGTTAAAAAAGTCAGAATTAGCCAAAATGTTAGTTTTCATCTGTAGTCCCCTAGCCTTGTTGTAAAAAGGGAATAAAGTTGCATTTAAAAAAAGGGGAAAAAGAAAGAAGAAGAAATCTCAGTGAGTTTTAATTTTCAACCGGTTAAATTAAGGAATGTAAAAGACAGCACGAGTCAAAATCAACCAATCATAAGTTAGGAAAATTTCTCATTTGTGTCCATAACTGGGGCATGACTTTAAGCCTATACTGCAGCCAGCCACTAGGGGTCGCTCAAGGTTTTATTTCAGCTTCAACTTCCTCACATCATTGTATCAAGTGATGCTGTGTCTAGAATTTCAGAACTTTATATTTGACAGTTTATTGGGCTCAAAAGAAATGAAATTAGGTTTTTTGTGAAATGTATTTTCAAAAGCCCAGCTAACACTTTTTAAACATAAATCTAAAAGCAATTATCTTCTTAAAATTATATTAAAGTACTGTATTATGTGTTACACTTAAGGATTAAAAATAGGTAGTTCATTTAGCTCAAAAAGCCTCTGGGGGTTAAACTGTACAAAAACCACATGAAACCTGACAAATCCTGCTGTCTGCTAGTTAAATGTGAGTATACAATCAGAGTATGAGTCAATTCAAATGCAGCCTGTGGCAGTGAAAGCTAAGCTGTATGTATATATAAGACTGTCACAGGGTATTCTGTGGCACAGCGCCTCCTTTCCTCTCAGACCTCTTCATCCATAGACAAAAACACTTCTCCAGCACACAGCAATGAGTCTTCACTACAGAAAGTACACTCAAAACACACTCATTATGTGTTTCCATACACGGAGACCCACTTTTCTGCAGCAGTGAACCACTAAAGCAGCTGAAAACAGTTTTTGGCATAGCAAAGAAAAAAAACAAGCCCCTGTAAAAAAGAAATGCCCTGCCAGCGACTTCCAACCATTCATCAGTCCTGTCCTGTCCCAGACTGATGCAGGAAGCATGGGACAGAAAGACAGACACGATGTGATTCATTCAGTTCCAATGAATTCCAAGCTCACAGTGTGCTCTCTAAATTAAACTGTATTGAAGAGCAGGGAAGACTGCAAAGGAAAGAAATCAGCTTCATGGTGTTCAGTAGGAAGGCTGGCACAAATCTGTGCCGCAGCAGGGTTTTGGCCAACGGTTTTCAAAAATGAAAAGAAAGAATGAAACGTTTTTACTGTGGACCTTGAAGTCAAAGTGGGCTGTGATTGGACGTTCTATTAAATTCACGGTCGGATTTGGGCTGCTGATGAGTGTTCATCAAACACATGGGGGAAACTATAAAAATTCATGAGAGCGCTTTAAAAATTCCGAGCCACAAATGTTGCCAAGGCTTGCCGATCCCATGGACAAGAAAATAAAGGATTAAAAATGCATTCGAAGGAAAAGAAAAAGACAACACACCACAAACTCACAGGTAGTTCCTAATTCTGTCTATAAAACTATAGCATGGATCAAATGTTCTGTAATCTGGTTCAAGGATAAATTAGGAAAACAAAGAGATTGGGATGAAAGGAAGAGGGGATACATGAAAGACTCAGGAACTGATGAATAGGATGTGACAGGGCTGATTGGTAAACGCAGAGTCAGGGATAAATGGGAAAATTAGCCAAGCTATTCACAGGATCTGAGTCAGAACAAAAATACTGCAGTCAGAGCATTAGCACACAAGTGTCAGCATGCACACTCATACTTTCACTTTCATCGAGCCAATGAATGGAACCTTTACACCACACCCCCAGCACACAGACACGGTGAAATGCTATTGTGGTAACAAATTGGCTAAAGTAATAATGAAGAGTCAGTTTACACAATTTCAGGTCAACGATTCGTATGAATAAGCCACAAAGTGATCAATATAACCAGTAGGAGCTATTGGTCTCACTAGCATGTTAGATAACTGGGATCATGTACGGATCGAGCAGACTGGCATGTTTAACAGATGTACAGTACTGGGAAAGGTCCGGATTCCTTCTGTTCTTGTCACGTTTAAATATTACTGATCAGCCAGATCAGATAATCTGAGTAAACGATGATTTAAAAACTGTCCAAACTACCCAGGCCCTGTGTAGAGACTACCTCAGAGATCTAGCTCTCTCTTTGTAACATAAACTAAACAAACTGTGTCCAGAGAAATTTTGTCAAGTTTGGATGTTGGTGTCTTTTCCACATTTTCGACATTTCTTTGACGTAACTCAGTCCTGATCAGATAAAAGCTGAAGTGGAAACAGATTCAGACATGGGGGTCCAAATCTTTCACGGCCAGGGCCAAAATCATTCCACCGACCTTTTTGGTATGGAACAGGGATGGTTGGCTCACTAATTTTTCTGTCCCCATTGTAAAACTGGTCCAGACAACCTACCCGAACCGTGCCAGTCACGGGACCTTTTTGGCTCCCTTCTGTTGTAGGTCCAGAAGAAATTTGGAGCGATACGGCGGCGCAACAACACCGTCTACTGATTGGGGGACAGAAAAACGTCACTACTTGCAACAAGCAAAACAGACAGAGTTCAACGGAGTTCCGTTGTTTGTATTTTCATTAGTTGTACATGAATGTGAAAAAATGCCAGCAAGTAGCAGCAAGTTTTGGTCATCTTCAGAGCTCCATGCATTCCTCAACGTCATTGTGAGAGCTAGACAGATCAATAAGAGAGAAATACACGGAGGTGCTATGACGCGCTTGATGCTATTTATAGCTAGCCTAGTGAACTAGACCAAATTCTTGCCTTGCAAAGTTTGGTCTAGATACGCTTTATTGGAACCCTTGCAGCCCGATCCACTGCTGTGGCTGTCCAATCACAGCTGGCTATAGTTTTGGTTGGGCCAATCACAGCGCTCTATATTTTGGGCCAATCACAGAGCGGGAGTAGCCGATGACGTCAGAGCTGCGACCGCGAACACAAACAACATGGCGGCAGCTCAGGAACCACGTTAGTTTGAAACGGCTCTGTCATCAACATTGGATTATTTAGACTCCAACGTGCGTAAGTCTGTCGGATGTACTTAGCGGCTTCTTCTTTTTATCAAACACAGTAGTGCAATGTCCCAGTACACCTGATATTCACATGTTTTTCATACAAAAACGTCAGAAATCATTGATGCTAGACGCCATTGCTGCCTCCCTCTTTTCCGTCGCTGTGATTATGTCACGTTGTTTGTTACTCTGATTGGTCCTAGCGCTATCCAATTGCGTGCAGACAGTTTGAAAGACAACGTAGATCCCGCCTCATGACTGAGAGCCGTCAATGGGTCGTGGCCAGACTATATATACACATATATAGGATGGCTTGCCAGGCTAATTTATAGCCAAACACCAGCAAATCAAGGCAGCGAGGCAGGCCTGGACTCAGCTACTGCAAAGTGGAGTCACATGTGGAGTCACATGTGGAGCCTCTGGTAAGCATTTCGTTTTTGTTTTTAGCTCTGCAGACCATTGCAGCACAAAAATACTGAATAGTTGCACAACTTATTTATGAAATCACGCATGACGGTTTGTTTAACCCTGCCTGCTGACATGAGAGCCAAAACTGCGATAGAAACACTTGCCTGAAAATTGCAGAACCATACCGGTCCACACCGCCGACGGTGACCCACTCTATAAAAGTTCTTGAGGTCAAAAAGTATGTTATGTTTTGTTTGTTTTTTCAATACAAGAAGTGCAAATTCTGTTCAAAATTGGCCTCAAATTAATAAATGTGTTGTAAAAAAGTGTTGCTCTACATCACTAGCCTACTGGAAATACAAAATTCTATGATTCTAGAAATGTAATCTGGGACTGCACAAAATCTCTTTGGGGCCACAAATGGCCCCCAGGCCAAAGTTTGAACACACCTGGATTAAGACTCACTTTTCTGAAATTTCCAGCTGGCTCGCCATTAATGTTGTTACTTTCTAACTGAACGTGAGACTCAAGTACTCACAGCTAATTAAGTATACATTTCCTCTATGACTAGGTTATTTCTGTACCAATAATCTGAAGCAGTTAATGCAGCGTTCTCTTCACAACTGAGCATCTTTTCATAACACTAGATGAGATTCTGATTCCAAGCAGAATTTTCTGAAATAGCGTGACGTTAACTAACCAGAACACTGATAAACCTGACACTTTGCAATGCTCAGCCTTTACATATTCATCATTTCCTTTAAAATATATATTTCCGTGTCCCTTTTTGCCATTTGTCTGGAGGAAAATATGCAGTGGAGAAAAACTAAAGCAATCAATATGTGATGTGAGTAAAATTATCATCAAACTGAGTGGGAGGGAAAGGTGTGCAAGTCAAGGCTGGTGCACATCTCTGAGCTTGCAAGTAAATATGCAGGCATGTTTACTTCCCACACCCTATAAATAAAAACAGTACATCAAAAGCCTGTCAGAAAGTGAACACAGAATAATCCATTAACATATAAGCCCATGCAGAGAGGGAGGGAACGCCGGTTTTCCCAACAGCAGCTGCTTTATCGACAAAGCTGATGTTGGAAAAACCAAAATAGGAGAATGCATGCATAGATTAGCCAACTGGAAAAGTCACGCAGCAACTTTCACAGCAGCATACCAGCACCAAGGCCTTACGAAGCAAAATAAAGGTAAAAAAAAAAAAGCTATTGTGGTTGAAACATTCAACAGAGTCCTGCTGCGATAACTAGATTGCACATTTGCTGTAAAACATATGGTCCCCTTGCAAATATCAGCCACAGTTTTCTTCTTTTTTCAAGTCTTGGTGCTTTAGTTGGAATGAATATATTGTCATTAAGCAGCATAATGTTTCCTCCACATGCTGGAACCCCTCACAGGGATGTTCTGAAGCCCTGATGGCTGGAGATGATGTCCAGATTGTGGAGTAGCTTTTTATTTTAATCCTAATTTCTATTCAGGTGAACACAAAGCCACAAACACAATCAAATCTCATTATGCCATGCTGACACAGACTCTTTCTGTCTCCACTCTTCCAGATGGTTTGGTACGTCCTCGTCCTTTATTCTCTCCATCTCTGTTTTATCTCTCTCTCTCTTCCCCTTCCTTATCTAATTCTTGGCTTTAAATAACTTTTTTCTGCATGGATGGACTGAAATCACATCCAGGGTGACACATTGCAGATTTGTCTTCCGGAATTAATTTCTATGACAGAACATAGACTGCTTTAATGAGTTTTTATTGCATATTGATCACACGCTGATACCACCGGAGAAGCGTTTGGTCTACATTATGCAGCGGCCGCTCCTTTATGACAGCTGCTGTCTGCTTGGACGTTCGCTACGGAGCATGCTATCAAAAGCCCAGATATTCATTTGGCTAAATTGAATTGCACAGCACAAGATAAGCTTTGACGTGTTAGCTTATAATGGGTACAGGCAGCTGAAAGTCAGTGCTGAGGATAAAGCAACAAGCTGGGGTTTGAAGTTCCACAGCTGCTTGGGGAATTACACAGAGCTTTAAGTTTTGATCCTATCTATGGTAATCTGCAGCAATGAGGATCTATGGCCAGACCAATGGACAGTCAGGGCTCTCTGGGCCCCTAGAGATGGATTTTAAACATTTTTATGCTGTAAAGTCTAAATGCAAATAAAATATTTGTGAGTAAAAATGAAAATAGGTCAAAATTGCAGCTCTATTTGTGTGCAAAGTGTCAGGTTGATAGTGTAGAGGCCGGTTTGTCATCCAATCAGAATTGTTCCAGCTCTGTTGCTAGGAAGACAATGGAAACATTGATGGAGGCATTTTGCTTACACACTTGTCCGTCACCTGGGGAGTGTTGCAAAGCAATTCCCCGCCAGGACAGCAGAGGGCGTAGCGCTTTTCTGGGGTATCCTGTCATATCCGGTCCAAGATAGTGCATTTACAGTTTATATTTGCAGTTTATATTGTGCTTTTTTGTATTTCAGAGACTTTTTAACATGGATAAATATGTCCATCATTCTCCTCCACCTCTTCATGTGCTCACCACTTCTAAACCCACGTTTCCCGTCATTTCCGTCCACGAATAAAACACTTGCTACGTATCTTTATCTTTATACTCCTCCGGTCACGGGTGAATAAACATTCATATTTTTGAAGTTTTTCCGCAAGGTATTCTTCAAGCTGCTCCGTGTCTGCCACAAGATATCTTTGGCTCTATTTATATATATATTTATTTTTAAGGGCGCAATGGCGTCCTGACCAATCACAAGCTTGCACTCATTCGACGGATGTTTAGAAAAGTGGGCTCAACTCGGTCCATCCTTGCAAGCCTTTTGAAAAGCCCTCACAATGACAGATATTGGTGTTGCGTGTCTCCGTACCGACGCAGATGGAGCAACATGTATTAGGCTTAAACATCTCTGCACCACCTCTTCTCACCTTTTACCTGAAACTGATTTTATTCTACTAAATATTCAGATTTTCTGTTTTTCTAATCTATTGATGTGTTTGAGATCACGTGTGTTCTTTTACTTGGTTTTTTCATATTTTAACCTTTGTTACAAACCCTGCAAACATTCAACGTCGCATGAGCGTGCAGATCATGTCTGTATTGAGTTCATCTGTCTAGACCATGACGTCCTAACTAGGTCTTTGCACAGTGGGGAAAGTTGTTTTAACGCTATAAGATTGATTGATCTGTTGAAGGGGACATATTATATCTTTTTAAACAAGTTATAATAAATATATGATCTATAAAACATGTTCATAAAGTGAGTCTCACTTAAAGTGATCAAGCATTTCAAAAGGTGTTCCCTATGTGGTGCAAATCTACTTGTTTCCTGTCAATATCAGCAAAAATATCCTGTTAGCCTAGTTGATGAAACTAGTGTTCAGGTAGACATCAGGGGGAACAAAAGACATGCGCAGATGTCAAAGAGGCCGACTGTCAATCGCTAACTCCACACACACACACACACACACACACACACACACACACACACACACACACACACACACACCCCTTAGGCAGAGAGGACCCTCCAGGAGGAGGAGAGGGATTAGCTAAAGGGGGATTAAAGGCATATCCTCACTTCAGAGGCTAATCAAACAAGTTCTCCCTCATCTCTCGCATCCCTCCATCCTCTATTTTACCCCGTTTATTCAATCAAGACAAGCTGCGAACCGACTCACCAACATCAGCTAAAAGTGTCTCAATTGCTTGTGTCCACCTGCATGCTGACGAGGACGGTGTCAGCTAGCTCCAGTTTAGTATGACTTTCATAGCATTAAACCAAAACAATTTGGGACTTTGGTGTAACTAAAGCACATCAGCAAGGACACTGTAGTTAGAGCCAAACACTTTACTGCTTATGTAATTAACAGTAAGGGAATTTGCTCATTTGCAAGCGTGTTAGGCTATTTACTGTGTGCTAAAGTAGTAAAATGTTTTATAAGGGCTACTCTCTGGAAAGCCACTGTCAGCCTTAAACACAGGCTGTTGACAGAGAGCTGACTAAAGTCATGCAAAGACTGAGAGAACAACACGGAGCTTCCTGTAAACTCATTTAAGTTGTGTTTGTGTAAACACGACTTCCTGCTAAACCGCGGGCGTCTCACTGTTCATCATTTATATTTAAAGAGGAAGTCCAAACAATTCATTACTTAAAAATAAACATTAATATTTAACTATGAGCGTCTTAGCATAATTCACTGGGGTTCAAGGAACAGTGTTCTTAGTCTCCTAACAATGCATTATTTAACTCATTTAATTTTGCTGCTCAGAAAAGACCCTTTGTAACTTTAATGTTAATGGTAAGGTAAGGGCCATTGTGATAAATAATATCAGTAGAAGTTGAAATTAGTTCTTTACAATTTTACTCATATTTTAGGACATGTGCAGTGGTTTATAGTTGGAATGAATGTCTTGTAGGTCAATTTTTGGGTAAAAAAACTCCGGTGTGCCTGTTTCAGCACAAATTCAGCTGTAGGAGAAAGTAGCTTCAGGAGTCTTATTTCCTGATATTTGGACATCTCTCCTCTGATTGGCTAACAGCAACATGACTCTACCACTGACTCTGTTTGCTCTGCAACGTTGATGTTTTATCTCCACAAATAACACAAGCCTGAAGGAGTTCTGCTGTGTGGTGGAGTTGCTAATGCTAACGGTTAGCTTCTACTAGCTGAGACGTTCTCTGCTGTTTCCTGGACGCTAAACCAACAACAGCCTTCCCCGTCGTGAGTCAAGATGTTCATGAATGTTAAGTGACAGTGTGACGTAGATCTGTCAGGATTTTCTAATCCTAGAGTTTCACCGTCTATTTTCTATCAGAAGCTAATGCAGGAGATAGGTGGAGGAGACTGTTTTCATGTTCAGCCTGCATGAAAAACTCAGAGACTGATTATAATCAGAAATAAACAATTAAAAAATGTTTTTTCAGCTAAGGTGACCTTTAACTTGTTTAAAGCTGCCTTTGCCAAACTGTGGCCACGTAGATGACAACAAAACATGAATGTAGCCAGCAGAAAAAGAAACATCTGAAAATACTGCATTTGCAATAAAGCATCAGACAAAAAAATATTTCTTGTTACTAAATAAAAATAATAATAAATGTAGTCAATTAGTAACTGCAAAATTAAGTTTATTTAACGATAGTAGCTACATGTTAGCTTCAAGCAGATGTGCAAATTTCGTACAAACTAATTGAAATGTGGCTCTTGAAGCACCGTGTGTGTTGTGTGTGTGTATCTATATATATATATATATATATATATATATATAGTCCATATCTACGCTGATATCACAACTGTTAGTATCAATGGCTAACTTCAAGAAACAGTTCCCCACGTTTCTCCTGAAAACATATTTTTCCCATCACCTCGATGATTCCACCTCGGTGGGGTAAGCAAACTTGTTTGGTGGATGAGACATCTGGTGTTATTAATCCATAATTTACTTTTACCACAAAAAATGATCCTCTGCAATCAGCATTAGTGGTTTCATGTGTAGAGTGTGTATGGCGCTGAGCCACTAAACAGAATCATCCTTTATAGTCTATAGGATATTATAACGGAGCAGCTTTGCTTGTTGAGCCAACAAATATATTAATTTCTATAATGGAGATCTAAATGTCCCACACAGTTGTAAGCTGCACTTCTTTATTATGTATTACACATGTATTATACATAATGATTTCATATTTCTGTTGAAGCATGTGCACCATAAGCGTGGCGTCAGTCAGACATGTTACTATTGTAATCCATGTCCTTTAAAAACTAACTGGATAATAGAAATGAAAAAGTCCTAATAGTCTGACCTTAAAGAAAGAATATATTGTTAGATTACAGAGCCTAATGGCTTTAAATGGGGAGACTTTAATATGCGCTGCATGGTAAAGATCCATCTCTTCAGAGCCATATTCTCATTCCATTCACATGTGACAAGCCAATGCAATTCTATAGGGGAATGAAGATGGAAAGTGCAGCTGCAGCACCACTCTGAAAAGGTAGAATAATCCATCAGTGAAAGCAGATAACAGTGAGTTCTCATGTGCAGCTGTCAAGGGATATTTTGCATAGTAACCAATGCATGGGCCTGTTTTTTACCAGGTGCATGCTATGAGAGCTCAAACACTAGTGAGCAATAATGTTAAAGCTTTAAGAATCAGCTGCTTATTATCTGCATCCTGGCATTGTGAGAAGAGGTTGTATTTTCATAGCGAGCAGCACCATAATCATGAGACAAGTGCGGTGATAAAACAGGAAGAGACGCAGATAGAAATGGCTTCGGAATCCTAGAATGTGACGGATTCCTGTCGGAGCTTTTTTTTTTTTGTCCCTCTGTGTTCCTCAGCCCCCATCCCTGAACCAACGGCGCTGATCTCCTATTTTGGCGCCGTTATTAGGTGGTATTATTAGTGCCGTTATATTAAGTTGTCTCGTTTTAGTAGGAATGACAGCTTCTAAACAAGCATTTGACACTAAAACCGTCACTAATGCTAATTCCTTCCACACTTGTGAAAACATTAATCTTTAATAATGACACAAAGGCCATCTGTCAAGGGGAGGGTGACTTCCTGTCCTCTCAGAACCTTTATGACAGCGCCGCTCGCTATTTTTATGTTGGCAAAATAAGAAATCACTTAGTTATGGACTTGACATACGGGTTTTCTTAAAGCATCATGTTCATAAATGAAACATTTGACACAAGTTAGAAGAAAAAACATCTATGAGTAATGAAGGTCACGAGTGGCTAGCACCCACACACTTATAATTAGACATGTGGATTTGCAGTGTGTGTAATCATTTGACTAAAGATATTTCTCACAGTGCAATTTACCGGTCCAGCGAGACATTTCCATTTCAACTGAAGGGTTTTGTTATGCAGAAAATCTTGCATACGTATATGTGTGAGTCTGTGCAAATGCAGGGCGGCGAGTGAACAAGAGATTTAAAGAGAGCTTCAAACTGCAGTGAAATGAGTCAGAAGGAGGGATTAGTGAGGGGTTATAAGCCTGTTGTAGGAGTTAAGGCCTTTTTAGCTGAAGATCAGACAGAAAGACACACTACAGCCAAATCAGAGGCTGACTTCTTCCCACACTGCACTCTCTGGTTCCTTGTAATTTACTGCTGTATTATGACTGCTGTGCAAGCTCCTGGTTATAGCACCAAATAATCAGCGCATGAAGGAAAAATGTAACTGTTGAGCAGTAGCGCCTGATACAGACACACAACAATGCAAGAGAAATATGGATTCTGGTCAGTGCATCAGGTCCATGCATTTATGTTTAAAAACCTCTGTGCATGCCTTAGTAAGATGACATTTATTTTACACATTTTCACTAAATTACAGTGAAGCAAAAATGTGGTTCATAAAATAAGAAAAAAATACTTTGGTTCACTTGTATATTTTGTTAGGCATCACATTAGTAAATATCTTAATTCAAAAATTTAAAGAAGTGTGTGTTTGCATGAACATTTTGTGCTGGTGGGACTACATTCTACCCTTCTTCCACACCAGACATGACCTCTATTTAACAAGATTGTTGGAAAGCTCTGGAAAAATGTAGTTTTAGAAACTACATGTCAGAAAGCTTTCCGTTACTAGTCTTAGATATATGGCAAGATTTTCTCACCGCCAAGCCTTGCAGTCGCTGTGTTAGTGCTTTGCAGGAAATGGAATAGAATAGAATAGAATAGAATAGAATAGAATAGAATAGAATAGAATAGAATAGAATAGAATAGAATAGAATAGCCTTTATTGTGGTTGTACAGTGTACAGCGAAATTGGAGTGCCACTCCCTTTGGTGCAAAATGTAAAAATTTACAAAAGATAATGCAGAATCATTATAAATGTAAAATCAACAGTAATATGTACAAATATACACACAGAGTAGCAGCATTTATATTGTAGGAGCATATGACCAGGTTTCTCATTAGGGTGAACATAAATTGTCTCAAAAATCCTTGCCTTACATTAAAAACAATGGCTTGTGATATTTGCTTCTTTTCTAACTTTATGTAGCAGCTAGCTGCGCACCAATGCTAATGCAAGCATATGCTGGAATTTTCACTTATTTTCTCCTTTTTAACAGTGCTGCAGTTAGTAGTGTTTTTGTTAGCCACTTCTAGCTAAATATGATGTTTTCTGGTGCAACTTGTGTATTGTTACTGTTGAGTTAAGTTGCAAAATCCGTCAGTCACCAAAAAGTGGTCTGAAGCCTTGACAATGGCCACATGCTTTTTTTCATGCAACGTCTTATTTTTCGGGCTGAGTACAAGAATAAAATCAAGAATGCAAGATGGAATCAAAGTGCACACAGAACTCACAGCAGCCAGAGTGCTCTGCAAGTCTTCAGGTCTACAGGCAAATGACTCAGTACACTCAAGTACAAACTGGGCGCGATTGTCCTTTTTTCCTCTAATTAGGCTTAGTTATTTTAGACATCTGCCTAAAAGAACAGCAGCCCACATCATATTGCACACAGTATAAGAGCCTTTCTGGTTGCCAAGATGAAATACTTGTGGAGTTTCAGTGGGACATAAAGAGCTAAAGTGGATAAACCATGACACAATGACACATTTAAACATGCTCCCATTGAGATTCTGACATTAAGCTGATTGATACCACTTAGTCATATTATAGTTATGCATGAAGAACATTATTATGTCACTGGAAACCAGTGGCTTAAAAAGTAAGCTCCGTGTTGTTTAAAGGTCTACAAAATGGTTAAATAATAAAAATGCAAATGACAAAAAGATGGTTTTACATTTCTATTTAAATACTAACAATTTTACATTCTCAGAAAAAAGGGGATGTTCCTGACAGATTATGTCACACAGCTGTCCCGGAGCAGACAGATAAACAGATGGAAAGACACACACCTTTAAAGCTGTATAGTGATGATCTTTGGCTGTCAGCCAATAGATAATATTACCGTCATAATTCATGAATCACTGATCTGAGCTGAACCTGGATTTTACTGTCAGATAAATGCAAAGTTTTTTTAACAGCAGAGGCACAGCAGTAAAAACGATTTATGCTGGAGGAAGCTTTAAAAAATATAATAAAATTCTCACAAAATTAAAAATACAATGTTTCATATAACACGTGTGATCCTTGAAGGTTACATTCGTGTCAGTTACTGGTTATTCCAGTTTTTGAGTTTTGGACTTTAGTTTTAAGTCTTTGTTGAAACTCACTTCCTGTGACTAGTTGTTTTATTGTGGTTTTTGTTAGGGTTAGAGTCAGCTCCCCACCTCCCCATTCTAGTTTTGTCATGTTCCCTGCAGTGCTTCTTGTTCATAACGCTTTTCTGATGATGACTTTCACCTTAATGCTCACCCGAAATCATGATACCAAGACAACAAACTTCATGTGACAAAAGAGCCTCTCCACAGAAATGTGTCTGGTTTAACCCCAGTATGTCTCACCAAAACAGATGCTCGTTAGACTTAAAGTAGATCAAGCTTGTGGACTTATATATTTTAACCCTAGCCATTTAAGATGTGATGGTTCCTGCATCTGTTCTACAACTGAATACAAACTTAAGATGACTTGAATCAAACCGTGTCAGTGATTTGTGCTTTTTGCTGCTGGCATGTTTAGATGTTGCTGCCAGGGGCGTGTCAAGGGAGTGGCCTGGGGTGGCACATGCCACCCTTGGAATCTGATTGGCCACCCCACTGAGTTTCATTTAAATTGACTTTACATTGTTCAAAAAAGGCTTGGGGTTATAACCCGCAAAACAGTAGGTGACAGTATGCACCTTTAACATTGGGCTCTAGACCCGGCCAACATAACATTTCTGTATTATCATTATTATTATTATTTTTTTTTTCATGTTGACATAAATGGTGTTTAGAGTCATGGTCCCAGTCCCACTCCACTCCAGTTGGTGGCAGTAACGCACCAAGAAGTGGAATGCTAACCACCACAACAGCTCAAAAAAGAAGAGAGAAAAAATGCTCATGGCACAATGCGAGCGTAACCATTGGTGCCAGCCATGCATAAACAAGTGTCCAACCTGGGCCACCCCATTTTAAAAGGCCTGGACACGCCACTGGTTACTGCCTAAACAGCTGACTTAACCCTCGTCTACTCCAGTGTCCACAGGAAGTTCTCAAAGTAAGAGTATCCAGAATCTCCTCCAACAAATGCCCATGGAAAACTAATGTCTACCAATCCAATTCAAACATAGTTCACCCTCCAGTATTTAGTTCCTGACAGAAGTCTTCAAGAATTGGTAGCATTGTGAATAAAGCTTCTATGTGTCACCAATCAGATTTCTTGCTTGTTTTGAGATCCAATACCGTGATGAATTTCACCTCCAGCTGGACATCCAAAGACGCCACGAGAAACCAAAAGTGTGTCATTTATTGAAAGACAAAGACAAAAATCCTTTTAGACCCTAACCATACTTGACGTTTGTTATTCATCACATAAGAGAGCACCCGTCTGTTCCTCTGAATGAAAGGCTACACATCCATTTACTGCAGCTTTGTTTTAAAAGCACGATAAGATGGTGTCAATCAAGGTTCCGATGGAGCAAAGGGGACTTGTTGGTTAGCCTTCATTACCAGAGCTCAGCCTTGATTGGGCGCATGCTTCACTGGTGTCATTATTTCCTGTTTTGAGGACCCTTAAAAAGAACGAGTTGGTGAGAAATGAGATTGGGAGTATGAGTGCCAACAAAGATAAAATCCATAAAAGGATGAGTGGGATGAAAAAAAAAGAAAGAAATCATTTTTTCCTGTACCATGCCTCCAGAACTTGAGTGCTTTTAAGGGTTTCTAATAAATTCGTGATGATTGGATCCCTAAAGCTAGCAATGGGGGAAAAAAGGGGATAGAAAAATGATTTATGACAACGCTGGAATAGTGAAAAATATGAATGCTGCTCATGCGGTGGAATCTGGATACATTCCACCCTGATACTTTAAACGAAATGAATCAATCCTTATAACTAACTTTCGGTTATCCAGCAATCAGGTTTGATTACTGTTTTATTGTCATTAAACATAAAGTGAGAAAGGAAAAGTGAGACTCAAGTGGGACTAAAATAATAAAAACCTAAAGTCATTAATAGACTCTTCCATTCATAACGTGGTAACAAAGGCCAGAGGACAGCTTAAGGGACAGAGTTTATGAGCCTCATGACAGAGGCTCTTCCTAACAGCAGAGCTGAGACCAGTAATAGCCTTCCTTGTTACAAAACAGGAACCGCCATGTTTAAACTTGATTACTGGAACTGAAAATGTGAAGAACACCCAGAAACATTTGGATTTATTACACCCCCGTGTCTGCTGTGTCATCATTTATGGGTTTCACTTGATTTTTATGAATAGCAATATGTGTTTTTTTTTTATATATACAGTTTCATTCTCTGTGATATTGTTGTTTCCATATCCCCGTTTTGTCTTCTACTACTTTGATTTACAGCAATGCAGACGCTTCTGGAAGTATTCTGTAGATGAAAAATAAACATCAATTTGTTAGAAACAAACAAACTTAGAAGGTAAATTATTGCCCTGAATTGTAGCACTGTTGAGGGTAAACTTCATTCATAATCCTTTTGTTTATTCATTATCTAAGGACTTTACAAAATAATTTTCTTTGAATTTTACAATAGAAATCATTGACTGATGTGATCAATTTAAGTAAAATTCCAGAATTCCAGTGCCTATCCCCACAAAACCAAAGAAAAGTATCCGTCCTAGCACTTTGAGATCTCACTCTCTGTGTCCGATCTAGAAGAACATTTCCTTTAAAGCAGCTGCTGAGTTAGAACAAATTAGTTCCTTGTCTGGTTTAATATCCTCTAACCAATAGTTTCCAAAGAAATGTAACTGCTTTCTGCTCTTTCCACACCTCTGATCTAAGATTCTGGTTATCTCACCTGCCCTGCATCTGGTCATTCATCTCTCCAGGTGAATAGTCTCAGGTGTGAGCTTGTTTGTTTAACCAAACCTTCTGGATTTGTGCATTTTTAGATTTCCTACATTTTGCTTAAATAATTTATTTTTCCTTTGGCTTCCATTGCTGTGTTCTAATACACACTACAGCTTACGGTCCTCCTAAACACTGTTAGCATAAACTGAAAGATCAAACCAATTTTCACAGAGACATTCATGTTAGGCTTTTATCAGATGTTCAAACTGACTTTGGTCAGGAGGGGAAAAAAAAGCATCAATGCACTTTATTTAAAGGTGGCAAACTATGAAGAAACCTGGTGTTCCACACTTGAAACCACCCGAAACACATATACACCAGCTTATATCCTCCATAACAGCTGCAGACCCGGAGACAGCAGATTCACCGTCTTGTCCCATGGTTTCTGAGAGCTCCTGAAGATAAATTCCAACCATTTCTGTAGATTAAACTTTTCTTCAGGTAGACTAGACAGGGATCCTGTTCCTCTTGCTGGGAAAAATCTATTTTTGGGTTCTAGGCGGTTTTTAAAGTGCAGACTAGATAAGAAAGAAATCACTTCTTCACAACTGTGGAGATTAAACTCCCTGCTAGCTACACAGAGAAACTGGGTGTTAGTGTTTACAGTCCAGGGGAGGAGGGATCCGGACTGGAGACTACCTGGATGGGGAGGAGTGGGCTGTGATGATGCAACCAGGTGTCTGCAGCTGCTGGGCAGACTGGCAGAGGATTTGCAGCTGGGTCAAGAAAATGCATGCGCGAAGTCATAAAAACGCTTTGGGGGTGTTTTTTTCTAATGAGGAAATAACAAAATAACATAGTCAAAAGTTCCAAAAAGTGGATTTTGCATGATAGGACCTTTAAATCAAATATGAGAATTTTTTTCTTATCTTGTGTGCTTTATTATGTGCATATTTTAATCACTTTTTCAGTGTCATTTGCTGTTTTGAAAGGTGTTCATTATTATTACGTAATAATTATAAAATTTCAAAAATGATTTGCTGGATGGCACTTAATATTTCTGTTAAACACAAAAGTAAGAAAACAACTAATATGTGCAGTAAATCACATCCGTGTACCGAGGCCACACATTCATGTAGCCTGTATTGTTACAGGGTATTTAGACTAAACACATTCATGTATGCTCAAGGCACTGGTTGGGTACATGTGACATAAATGTCTTTCTGGGAGTACAGACAACCCTGCGGGTTCTCTTAAACTTGTCTGTGGGCATGATTGTTGCAGCGTTCCTGTTTCCGTACATGCCATTTTGCTGGAATGCAGTCGGCCAGGCAGAAACTGGAACGGGAACAACTGCATCTCAATTATGCAAGAGACCAAATTTTCTGAGAGTGAATCTAAAAATGACTCACGCTTTAGCCTGATACCATCTTAACCCATGCACATGTGAAGGTAATGTAGGAGCTAACCTGATCTTATCACCTGCACAAGCCAACACATAAAAGCACTAAATGATACCCACAAAAGCATGTAGCAAGACACGAGCCCCCTCTGTGCTCCCAAAGCAAAAACTGGCTTCATTCCAAATCTTTTTTCACACTGCAAACACGTATATCCTCACAATGACAGCTGGATGTACAGTAGCTGAGACAAAAGGGCTCAATTAACAGGACAGAAATGAAAAGTTTGATATCTCAAAGATGAGTTTTAAAGTTTTAAGGATGAGCAAAAAAATGGGGCACAACCACAAATCTGACAAATACTGCAACACTTTGTTCAGAGCTGTTACAGGACACCGTCTGTCCCATTATTGCCCCCATGAGGTGTTAATAAGAGTAAAAGAGTCGAGTTGGAACAGTTATATCACATTGGGTGTGAGTCCAGAAAGGTTTTGTTGGCTTACACTAAGTGTGCTACACTGATGGATCTGCTACCACCTTCCTGCGGTGCAGCATGGCAAAGTCCTTACCCTGATCTTACGTCTTCCACGCTAATCTATCTATCTCCCACAGATAAGACAGACCCAGTGGATGTATCACTTTCCAATCATCCTATCGCGGCTAACCCGAGACGGAAACGAGAGGAAAGAATAGAAAAAGTGTTAGAGAAAGAAATAGGTATTGATCAGATCAGATATACTGCTGTGAGCATGTTGGGCCGTGTTCGGTGCCTTAACACCCTGAAATAGAAGGCACGGAGCAGAGAGGTGGTGTGGGTGGACTGTTAGACAGTAACAGCAATGAAAAGGGGAGACAGCATACATGACGGCTGCAGATTCTATAAAAGGCAAAAGCCTTTCAGTTACGTGTTTTGCAGCAGCTGAATGCACATCTGACTTGATTTTAGCCAGATTGGACTTGTGGTAAAATATGACACTAAAAGAATCTTTAAATTCTTACTGTGTGACACAAAAAGATTATTTTACAGCATTAAAAAGCCCGTTAGGATGAGGGTTTTTTTCCTGTCTTTACAACATTTGTGTGGGTAATTAGTAACGGCACATTTTCCACCTAAGGTAAATGTTACAATGTGATCTACTTCAAAGGGGCTGACATTTTTTAGTAATAACCATATCATACCCATAAACTCTAGATGTGCACTTTAAGGGTTACTCAAAGAGGAAGTCAGGCTACAATGGACAACCTGAGAGCAGCAGATGCCACTATTGTTTCAAGGTCAACCCTAACCCTAGTCTCTGTAGTGATAGAGTGAATATCTCAATGGGCTGAGAAATTACAGCAAATCACAAGACCAACAAAATTTAAAAACAACATGAGGATGAACTGTGACCAAACTAAGACATAATTTGTATGCCTGTAAGTCAAATATTCCATTTTCTTAGCAAATTCCCCCAATTAACTTGGCCATCCTGCAGGTTCTAATTAGTAATTCCAACTAAAAATTTGCCCTTTTTTCCTCAAATGTTTCAATCAATCAATCAATCAATCAAATTTAATTTATAATGCACTTTTCATACATTGAAAGTAGCTCAAAGTGTAATACAGGTTAAAATAACCCCACATAACCCTCAATACCCACCCCTCCCAGCCAACCCCATCCCCCCCTACACACACACACACACACACACGTCAAGAATACAAGACATTTTGGTGTTAGGCTGAGTTCTGATATACCATAAAGCCGGGAAACGTCATCAGTGGGGCGACCTGTCCCGGGAGCATCCGGTCAACTGGTCTGGAAAAGGGTGTCGTAATCAAGTGTTTCCAACTTTGTTGCCAACAGTTGGCGCCTCCATGGATGCAAGCTTTAGTCAGTGACACCAGTTTAAAAACCTAATAGTCTCTTTATTACAGTTATCTCAAATATATTATGGTTGTTTTCCCAAAAACAAAAGTAAAACCTGAAAGTAACAGATTGCATTATGGGCAGCAGTAGCTCAGGAGGTAGTGCGGGTTGTCCAGTAATCGAAAGGTTGCAGGTTTGATCCTGGCTCCCACTAGAGAATGCTGCTGCTGTGTCCTTGGGCAAGACACTAAACCTGCCTTGCCTGCTGGTGGTGGTTGGAGGGATTGGTGACGCCAGTGTATTTCAGGCCTTGACTCTATCAGTGCACCCCAGGGTAGCTGTGGCTACATTGTAGCTCATCCCCACCAGCGTGTGAATGTGTGGATGACTGTGTTGTGAAGCACCTTGGGGGGTTGTAGAACCCTAAGAAGGCGCTATACAAATACAGGCCATTTAGCATTTAAAAAGTTCTGCCATGGTATTGTTAATTGTGATGATGCAGGGGTTTCAGCTATCAGTAATTATCTTGACAACTTGAAAGTGTTAGGTTGTAATTACCCCCTGGGTAAAAGATCCTCCCCATTATATCTGTGCTCTACAGCTATCTCCGTTTGGCAGCGTGACAGCCATATGACTGGTTGTAATTGCCTCTTCCTCCCAACTCAGTGAGGGGTTAATAATGCCAAAGGCCACTTTCTCCAGAAGTCACCTTCTGCTGTCTGGCTGTGACAGTAGATCACAGTCAGGCAGCCTGGTGATCATGGAGTTCACCAAAAACAATACATGTCCAGAAATGTAGTTAAACTCAATCCTGTAACGGTATGAGGGAGTGTATTTATAAAGTACAGGCTGTAAATATACAGCTATGTTTCTGCACCTGCCATGCTAGCACAGGTAAGCTCTAAAGTGAGAACCCACACAGAAACAAACAGCTTATATGTTCAGCCTCATTAGCCCAATAAAGCAGGTGTTTCATCTATTTTAAAGTTTGCACAGAAACTATACATTAGCAAGGTGATGCTATTTTAGATCATCCTGCAGGTTTGTGCTTTAGAGGTTAATCTTTCACAAGTAGATCCTTAACAGCATTTTAAGCGCTTCTTTCTACATATTCTAAACATCCTGAAAACCAATGCCACCGCAGAGCAAATGGCTTCTGAAGAAAAACAGCTCTTTAAGCTGAATGCAGCTTGTTTAAGAGCTTTACCTCTATTGCACTCGAACTGCATATACATAAGGGATTACAAGACTGTAGGCTCAAATTATGATAATTAACAAGTTCGTAAATCTGTCAAAATGTACAAGTTTAACATATTTGAACTAAAAGTGAGTTTTTTTTAAAAACTGCAAATGCAGTAACCATTAGAACGATGAGGAATGAATGACCTATCCTGATCATCCTTGTAAGACTAACATTCATGCAGGAGGAAAAATAGAATTTCCTACATCTCTAAAGCCTGGAGATATTGTGAATTTTGCAGGTTTTAAAAGGTGTGCAACATTTTTTAAAATGTCACCTTCTAAAAATAAACAAATCCAATGAGAATTGTTCAAATCAACAAGCATTTCAGCAAAAACTCACATGTTCAACACGAGACTGAAAGCAAGAGTTCTGCTCTATTTCTGAAAGGATGCATCCATGCAGAAAAATAAAACATCTCTTTTTAGAGGCCCACTAGTGCTGCACCCCCACCCCCCGTGATAGAAAGAGATTGACAGCATTTAATTTCTTCCTCACACTGTCTGTTCCTTTAAGGTAGTAGGGTGCAGAGAACCCTTTTGACTCTCCTGAGTTTTGTGTGTGCTGTGTTTTAGGATCACTGGCTAAATTGGGTCTGGGAGAAAGGTGCTGATGGTGAGAGGAGATTGGGCTGGAGTGATACTGGAACTGCAGAGGGAATTAAAATGCTGTCAAACTGCAAGGAATAAAACCGATCTAAGCATCGCTGGGGATTTTCATCTTTGCTGAAGCACTTACAGAGAAGGCCGTAAGGCATTAATAACTGATTTTAATATTTGTGTGATGAGCACCTGCAAGAGCAAGGCTCTATAGTTATTGCAGAAGAAATAACATTGGAGATCATGCTGGCAAGTTCGTTTGACTAAAGGACAAAGATGTTTATAGTCTAAGGTCAAAGTGTCAAGCTAGTACTGGGGAATACAGGATTTGTAGTATATCTAAGTTTTTCCTAAAAAAAAATAATGGTTTTTAGGGAAAAGTATAGCACAGGAGGGCCCTCAGTGGAAATGAATAAATAACAACATAAAAAACATTACATTCACTAATAAATTAAATAAAAAGTCCCAGTTTTGAAATTTAGCCAGTGTTTTTATTTTTGAGTAAACCTTCATTTCCTGGATGGATACGGTGGTTTTCTGCTATAGTTTAAAATTTAACGCTAACAGTAGAAAGTTGCAAACTTAGTTTCAGCTCAAATATATTCACCTAGTTTTCATTAGCTAGAAAACTATTGTATAGCACTTTTCTACAGAGACCGCCACAAAATTCCAATGAGCAAGTGTTTGTTTGGTTTTAGGCCAGAACCAGCACGGCCCAGGACATTTTAGGGGTTAATACCTGAGCCACAAAAGAAGAAGCTTCAGCATACAAATTAATACAAGTAAAATAATATGTTTAAATTTACTTTTTCATAAGGCTTTTGACCATGTTTTATTGTTATCTCCTTATGAAAAACACTTCCAAAGCGATTTTTGGCTTTACACATGCAATTTCCTATCTTAGCTGCTTCTTTCCTTCAGCTTTGCAAATATTTGCTAAGCTATTGCATTCACACACACACACACACACACACACACACACACACACACACACACACACACACACACACACACACACTCTTCTCCATCCAGGTAGTTTCGAATCCGGATCCCTCCCACCCTGGACTGTAAACACTAACACTCAGTCTCTGAGTAGCTAGCAGCGAGTTTAATCTCCACAGTTGTGAAGAAGTGATTTATTTATTTTCTAGTCTGTGACAGGAACAAGATCCCTGTCCAGTCATCCCAAAGAAGAGTTTAACCAGCAGAAACAAAGTCCAAAACTGAGCCATAATATGAGCGTGATTTACCAGACAGCTTGTTAAACCACTGCCAGTACCGGAGTGGGTTTTCAGACGAATTACTTCTTCAAACCTGAGCCACAATGTTAAAACTACTCAATGGATAGGCCAGCGCTGTCAGCACAACCAAAATCCTAACCGTGGGTGAGCGTCAGGGACGGACTGGGACAATAATTCATTCTAGCTGAATTATTTACCCCATGCGTGTGCTGTTAAGCTTGTGCATATGGACCAAGGGCCTCCCCGCCCCTCATTTTATTCACAGATTTTTACAAGCTAACAAATCTTAAATTACGTGGCAGACATTGTCGAAACTCACATTTTTTTTTTTCATTTAAATTAAAGTACAACATATGTGCGGTTTAGGGCGTGAGGCAAAGCAGATTAGAAAATAGCTTTTATTGCCCCGTTCACTTACAATAACTTTTTCTTTGTTCTGGGGAGCCATGAGGCGCCTGGAAGGGGAGGAGACTTAGCTCCCTTATGGAATTCACACGGGGATAGGCCGGGTTTCATCGAATCCAAGCATCTAATATCTGGGTTGAAGAAAAGGCTCATAAAATTAACTTATATTTCTTAAAAAATTACATCACATTAGTGATAGTAAATGCTTATCATATATTGTGCCTATCTTTGCTCTGGAAGGTATAAAACAGCATGAAACAGACTCTTTAATAAAAATCCCTGTTTTAATCTCAGCCAAGGCTTTCCCTGCTCTTGTTTATCCGGATACTCCGGTTGTTTGCCATGGTCCAAATTACACGGTTTGTCTCCTGTGTCCTGAACAGGAAGGGATAAATATGAACAAAGAATGCATGATGCAATTCACTGATGTGTAATTGCATTCTATGATTTTATGTGTTGTGTAACTTTTTTGTGTACAGATGCGAGTGCAGCTGCCATTTTGAGCAGGAATCATTTATGTGTTACAATGCACACGGTAGAAAAGCAGCACAAATAACACATGCTGAGAATATATATTCTCCATAGACTCATGTTTCTACTGTGGAAGCTTATTTGGTGTGCAAAAATACACTGAATTATACGAATGATGCAAATATGAGTGTGACAGAGCACCAGGTGTGTGTGTGCACTGAAATTATTGGCATCACGGAGTAAATAAGCAACAACAAAAAAATCCAACTAATTACAAGTATTGTTTTATGATAAGAGAACTGTCGCCATGTGCCTCACAGATGTATTAGGGTTTGTTGTTTCAAACGAATAAAACGATATCCAAATCCTCTGGATGCATGGAAAGCTTTTAACTCTAATTGCACCATCTGCCGTGCAAGAAGATTTATAATCCTGCTCTGTCGCTCTGCTGTGGATATAAAAATATAATAATCAGAGATAGGACAATCATATGATTTACTAAAGAACACCAAAAGTAAATCTTTGGATGGACGAGGCTTGCATGACACCCCGAGGAAAAGTCTCATTTCAAACAAAGAGAACTGTATTAGTTATCAGTAAGCACAAGCAACATTTATCCCAGATATAAGATATATAAATAAATCCCAACTTCAGGATTCTGATGTATGTGTCCACTACATGTCCACTACATTGTAGAGATACAGTATTGACACTGAGATCAGTACATTTGGAAGCATATATGAACACAAAGGTGTTTTTCGTGTCATCAAAAATGATCATCAGGCAAACTTTGACTCTAAAATGTCTGTTTAGTTGTCTTTGAACCAAAGCCAGAAGAGTCCTCACTCTGATTCCACTTCCATGTCCTCCAGGGCCTTCTTGGGCTTGGGGCTTGTGATCCTGCTGATCCTGCTGTAGTCTCCACAGGATCAACAGGGTATTTGCTTGCAGCACATCATGTGCTGTCACAAGGTCAGGAGCCCTTACTCGTCTTCTAAATGGACTTGTTTTGCCGTGGGCATTTTTTAACATGCCTGGAAGTGATCTCGAACTGCATTTTTGGAGGTGTAGATAAAAAATGCCAAATAAAGGCTATATTTAAAGGCTGATATGGTTTGAAGTGTTTTTTCGTAGACAGCTTATTAACAAACTAAATAGCACACACACAACACTCAAACGGAGAAACGGCACCACGCTTCCTAGTCTGGAGGATTTCTCTCCACCTCCTTCAGCAGAGGAAAGAGAGGAAGGGTTTTTGGAGGATGTGAGCGGCCCTGAGCTCTATCGTTTTGTGTCAGCTTGTCAACAGCCAAGACTCGGCTTCTTCTATACCTCACACTAGGGCTGCACGATATTAGGAGAACCTGCGATATGAGATAACAGTGTTTAATATTGCAATATCAATATGACTTGTGATAAATAAACAAATACTGAAATCTGCAGTTTTTGTATATATACTTTAGACACACCACTCCATCCTCTATCATTAGTATTAATACAGTAACAAAAGGAAATCATGCAAATTTACATTACAAAATTAGCACGATCTGTTTCAATTGTTGTAGCAAAAATTTGAGATGACTATTAATTGCGATATTTTTCTGTTCTTTGCAATATGCCTATTGCACATGCTGACATTGCGATGATTATACATTTACGATATATTTTGCAGCCCTACCTCACACCAACAGTGCAGCAGACGTCACGCTGCACTGGCTATGTCACAGTGTACCGTTTTAGCCAATAATGATGGCTGATTCAAATTCAAACGTAGAGCAGACTTTTAACTTTAAGAGATAGCAATAATGATGGTTTTAGGCAGAATTATATATGCAATGTGCCAAATTAACAACTACATGTCTACAGCACTAGTACACACTCATTTATACTGCTTATCAGCTGAAAACAGTTGATTTGGGGGTGACTCGCTCTTTAATAAACAGAGTTATTTTGGTAAGCTGAAATTTGATTTAAAGCATGTATATGTGTTATATCATTGGTCATGCTTCTTTCAACTGCGCCGACTGTCACACCTAAGATCAGTCTTGAAAAAAACACACCTGGAGTCTGTACTGCATGCATTTATTACATCCAGACTAGCGAATTCCCTCCTGATTGGTGCCCCGGCATCAGCCTTAAATCGCCTGCAGGGTGTCCAGAATGCTGCAGCTAGGTTCCTGGTGAAGGCTACTAGACGCAACCACACTACCCCTAACTTAGCTGCTCTTCATTGGCTACCAGTTGCATTCAGAGTTAATTTTAAGATCTTGCTTCTTGTATTCAAAGCCTTAAAAGGTCTGGCACCGACCTACCTGCGTGATCTTCTGGTGCATTACATGCCAACCCGACCATTGAGGTCAGCTGACCACCTGCTGCTTTGCACTCCAAAAATGAGATACAAGAAAAGGGGTGAACGTGCCTTTGTGTATGCAGCTCCGGCACTCTGGAATGTCCTGCCACTAGAGGTACGCCAGGCGTCTTCTGTGGCAGGTTTTAAAGCAAAGCTAAAAACCCATTTCTGCGCCCTGGCATTTTTTATGACTGTTTTATTGTTTTATGATTGTTTTAATCTGTAATCACCTAATTTGTTGTAATGTTGCATGCTTTTTCTTGACCCTTGTACAGCGCTTTGGGCAGCTGACACGATATGTGAAAATGAGCCAATTAAATAAAATGGTATGGTATCATCAGTACAATCTCACCAATTTAATCTGCCTAATTTAGGTCTTTACCTGTTTGTGTGCATGCATGTGTGTGGTTTCCTGACACACTCACATGGTGAAAGTTAAAGTAAACCTCAGTGATGTAAAGCGCCAACACCTGGAAACTGTGGGTGAGTGTGGCACAGCGTCACAAGAGCCCACAACCTTTCATCCTAAGTTTAATTACATGGCTGGCCTATGCAACTCTCTCATTTCATCTACCCGTCTAATTGCTGCCACACTAGACCTGATAACATGGCCTCTGGTCTTGATGTTCTGTGGGAAGAGTAAATTAGACAATACATCTACAGAGGGGTGGCAGTCTGGCTCCACTACACCTTCATTTCTTAGTGGAACTCCATGAAAATTGGAGGGCTGCCATTAGGAGTAGTAATTCACATTAAAAGCTGCAGGGCTAAATCCAATTTACTTTGCATGTTTTTAGCTTTAAGTCGTATTATTTACTATCACATCACGGCGGTTGCCAAGTCAGATGGAAAATTGTGAGCACCGGAACCTGCTGACCTCACAAACAATTGTGTCATCAACAATACAGAGCTAAAAGTTTTTATTCTTGTAATGCTGCATGAGTGAGTGGCTTTAAACCCATCCAGCCACTATTAGGAACTTATCCTCCACTTTCTCTTTGGATGAGCAGCATAATATTTAGTTGTGAAATAATGTCCTTTAAATAATGCAAAACAATTCATGTTTTAAGGGCAGCATTAGCCATAAATCGCAAAAATATGCAGACAAAGATTATTTAAAACCAAAGACAAATAAAAAACAGTTATGTTCTGTTCAACAAATACTGCCAGTTGGGTCCAAAAGGCTGATAAGATGCTCCAAGGAGAAGCACCTCCATGTCTTTGTAAAACAGCTCTATCACATCACTTTAAACCATGCAATAGCTGCAAGCTCTAGACCCCTATATGGGACTAAAACCAAAGCTGAGATTGACACGAACAATGTGGAGTTTAATCCCATCATCTCCTCAGAGCATCTTTCCTCTAATGAGTGGCTCAACCAAGTAAATGTCTTGGCCTGTAATGGTTTGTGTCCCTGCTAGTAGCCTCATAGACATAGTATTCTCACTTCTCTATGCACGAATACATTAATATTTTACATTTCTGGCACCTTAAAATGTGTATAAGTCCAATAAAGTAACAAACAATAAACTGTTAAACCTGGCATGCAATCATGTGAGGCAGGAGATCTTCTAATCAAGTGCCCAAACCCCTCAGATGATGAGTAGATTGTTTTCCTCATGTTTTCCTCTTTATGTGTGCTCATTCTTAACCACTTACACTTCACTCTTCCCTAAACGTTTGACTCAAGTAGTGAAGCGAGGAAATGTAAATGGAAGAAATTGAAAACCAAAGTAAGTGTGGAAAATTCCCTGCAAACAGTCAACGTCACATGGACGTGCAGATCATGTCTATATTGAGTCCGTCTAGCCCACGTCTTTAGGACGTCCTAACTAGGTCTTTGCACAGTGGGTTAGCATTAATGCTACTGAAACAAACAATAGGATGCGTTGACCATTTGTTTTATTATTCATGCAGGATTCTTTGGCCAAGTCAACCAGTTTGAGTGTCACATGATCACAGCCTCATCACTTGTCAAATAAGTCGTGCATCATTCGCAAATACTAATTCACTTATTTTTTACTTTTCTATAGACGATGCAAAACTTTGCCGTGTGCACCAACCAACCAAATGCACAAATCAATGTTAAACTTGATTCATTTGAAGTGATTCAAACTCTAAGATAACAATTTTGGATGCTAACCTTTATGCCCGCCACATTCATTACAGCAGAATCTGAACACTTCTCCCTATTTTATCCCTTTCTTTGTGTTTGCTGTGGTTTAGAAAACTGTTCAGAGGAAAACAGTAATAAGGAAATGCTGCTTCTAGCCCACAGTTATATAGATTCACACAAAGATGCTAAAAACACTGAGTCAGAGTTGATTAGCCTCATGTCAGATTTCAAAATACACACAAAGCATGACAACAGGTATTTACCAAAAGGAAGGATGTGTCCATGCTAACTCTATGCTGTCGGTGTACACACTTGTCAGACTACCCAGCATGTCTCTGGGCTGGAATTCCACCTGTCCACTTTGCTTTCTCCAAAAATACACAAACCGCAGCTCTGACAGGCCTCTAGACCTGCAGAGCTCCTGTGCATGAACGCACGCACACAGTCATGCACAAACACATATCAGGCATGCATAATTGCACACGCATCACAAACAGCACCCGGCCCTGCGCTGAACTGATGAAACAAGAAAACCGGCAGCACATGAAATGACAGCTTCTTACCTCTGAATGCCTGTGATATTACTTCTCTCTCAACTTTTATTCAAACAGGCAAGCCTAGCACATTCCAAGAACACATTTTATTCACAACAACAGCCCGGGGAGATGTGATGCCCTTATTCAAGAGAAATTCCAACTTTTACTTTGCTATAGATGTTTTTCTTTTCTTTTCTTTCACAAAGGATAAGTGTGAAGGTGCCAGAAGTAGTCAGAACTTTCTTAAGTGATTTTCTCCTAAAGAATATAACTATGCAAGTCGGAGCATTCGCTGATCCTCAGTTTCAGGTGCATGTATGGAGTGTAACATAACTGCATGAAAACTTCATGTGAATTATGACTCATCACTTACAGGCAGTATCTGTATGTGGATGTAGATCTGATTTAACAAGGTCTGTGGGTTAGGAGGAAGACTGGACACCTGCCATTGGGAGGGTTGATGGTTTGATCCTGGCTTCCCTACCACACGGTGAAGTTCATCCTGTAAGTAAGTCATGAAAAAGCTCACGTAGCCCTCGATTGTGAATCAGGGTGTGGGGGTGAGTGAATGTGATATAGAAAAGCACTATAAAAATAAAATAATGAAATCTTCCAAGGAATACGATTATTCTCAGCGTAACTTTATTTGAGAACATATAGCTTCATTTCAACTTTTCAGAGTGAAAAGCTGGTGTCATATTTAAAAGTGGAAACAGGATCCAAACTGCAGACAAAGGAGGTAGAGTACTGGATAAGGAGAAAGGAAACTACGGATATCATGGAAGGGGAAACCAAGAAAAGCAACAGGAGGATGTTTAAAGAAACAGAAGAATCAGAGAACTTTGTGACTACTGGAAGGAAAGAGCTGGGTGGATTAACACATGTGTGCAAAGCACTGAACAACTGGGCTCAGATGAATGCACAATGACAGACGGTGACACAAGGAAATGAAAAAAATGAAAATGAATCCCAAAAAATCAAATATAAAACAAGAACTCTAAGAAAACTCAAAAATACCAGAAACAAAAGAAAACTTAAGCCGACTGCACACAGGAAGCATCACCGGCACGACACGGCAGCAGAACGACGCTGCTTCAAATAGAATCCATTATAGTCTATGGGGGTGATTCAAACCAGTCGCGATGCGGCAATTTCCAGACACAGAAGCCCAGAAGCAGCACTCCACGCCACTAAACATATGATTGAGTTCTATTTTTGCTGCGTGCCGCTTCTGGGATGCGTCAATTTCTGCAGTTGACATAGGGCTAGACAGGAAATCACACTTGGTTTCAGTCTAAAATGCCCGGTAATTTTCAAAATAAAAGTCTATTGCAGTGATGCGATTTCATATCTATGTAGATTACGTCTATACGTGTGACCTCACGGCTTATTTACTTCATTCGAGAAGTACAGCGGTGTGTTTTTCATGGCTTTAATCCTGGCAGTGGAGAGGAACAACATTATATATGACATCAAATGGTGACGTCAAACGTGAGTTCCTTCTTTTTGGTTTAATGGCGGATGGCATAAACAAACTGTGACCTTTGTGATCTCCCGAGTCCAGCGAGGAGCGCGGTGGTGAAGCCACTCCGCGGCTGAGACTCTCCCGGTGTGCACTGGCAAGCAGCGAAAATCGCGAGTAAACCGTTCCGCTGCCGTTCTGCGACGCTGATGCCTTCAGTGTGCAGTAGGGGTAACCCTCCAAAAGCTGATTTCTCACTTTGACATTTTATATCTTCTTTTTAGTCTAACAACAAGATATAAAATATTCTCTAGAAAAGTAGTATTACTTAAAATAAGGTAAATGTTCCTAAATATGAGCTGAATTATCTTGTTTTGAGTAAAAAATCTGCCAATGAGGTAAGCTTGGCTAGAAATGAGCAAACTAATCTAATTTTAGATTTATTTTATAACTTTTGCTTACCCATTGACAGATTTTTTTTACTCAAAACAAGACAATTCAGCTCATATTTAAGAATATTTACCTTATTTTAAGTAATGCTGCTTTTCTGGAGAAGTCGACCTGTAGATGGAGAGGGAAACTTTGTCCCATAAGTTGTTGAGAAAAAGCAATCATGAAAACATGTTAACTTAAGGAATCCTCGCGGGTCCTCCTGTACAGCGCTAAAAAACAGCAGCTTTAGATGCTCTGAATCAATACAATCTGCCAGCTCCGGCTCTTTCTCAATCCCCACGGGCCACGCATTATGAAAAAACATTCCATAAAGAGCAAATATTACTGCTGGGATGCCGTCAACCAGCGGCTAAAACCCCGCGTGTGCAAACACAACATGGCTTAAAGCACAGAGTCACAACCTGAAAGTGCACAGTCATCGCCCGACCAAGTCTCCTCGTTCGTCTTTTGCACAGAGACTTATTAACACAAAAACTCATTGAATTAACTGTTCTCCGTGGTCGTATCGTGGCCTTTTTTCCCCTCATGCGATCAATATTAATCAGAGATGTGAATTATCTCAGCAATTCAAGACAATTAATGTGTTTTCTGTATCCCCCTCGCCCTAAACCGAACAATCCTCCTGCAACCTAAACCTATCTATTCCCAAGGAGGCCCATCTTTTTACTTTTCCTGCCAAAAAGCTTAATTAATTGCACAGAGTGAGTCTATAATGCTCGGGTTTTTGTTTCTTGTTGATTTTTCCTTTAGGGGGAGCCTTGCCGGAGCCCAGTCATGCTTATAGACGCTGCCCCTCCCCTTCCCCAAACCAGAATGGCACTCGCCGCAAATATTGACACAGTCACCCGGGGCTGTGCCAAATGAATCCTGCCCCGGTGACAAAGGCATCTGTGACTCCAAATAGAGTACGGCGCAGCATATGAAGTAGGGGGGCGTGAAAAATGATGCAGAGAGGAGAGAAGCAACAAGATCATCTGTTTTACCCTTTTTTCTTGTGTTTGGTGGAGACGTTTCTGTGCAGCACAATGTCACTGTGCTAATTCATCTCCCTGACCCCCCCCCCCCCCCCCCCCCCCCCAAAATAATGTTTGCTTTCACTCTTGCTCACTGACCTATCCAAAGGTCTGGGTCATTGATGGCTGATTTACAGAGTTAATGTAAAAGTTACCGTGCGTAGTGGGACATTCTAAGTCAGTGTATAGGCTAGCCATGCTGACATTAAAGGGACTTTTTATAAAACTCCCTTTAATAATAATAATTGGGATTGTCCTGGTCATCAGCACACCTAATTCCAAGGTTGAATTACCCGTTAAGCTTTTCATCAATTTGTGCAGGAGCCTGTTGATTGATGCCTACTCATAGATGAATGCATCAGAACAAAGAAATGCCTAAAGCATGCATGAAGCAGGCCTGAATGACCGATGTCATGGACAGTTTTCTATTACATCTATCTGTATGTATCTATATGTTTCAGCAGAAATATGAAGGCTAGATTTGACCCATGGATAATCTGGAAGTGCTACATTTTTCCACAGATGGTGATTTTCCATATTTTTAACCATAACAACCATATAATTCCATTAGAAATGTATGGCAGCATAAAAGATAGTAAAAGACTATCTGCATGAACTACTATAAAAGTTGTAAACTATAGATGTTTTAAGACGGCTGTGATACACTTTTATACTTGTTGTGTCCAAACTAGCCTTTAGCTCCTCTATCCTGTTTAGTGTAATCTCTATTTTTCAAAACAGAGGGTATTCATAATGTTATCTATACCAAGTAGGATAGTGATTGTTAACTATATCCATCCATCCATCCATTCATTTTCCTCCACTGATCAGGGTCGGGTCGCAGGGGGCAGTAACCTAAGCAAGTAAGCTCAGACTTCCCTCTCCCCAGCCACATGGGCCAGCTCCTCCAGGGGAATCCCAAGGCGTTCCCTGGCCAGCCGAGAGACATAGTCCCTCCAGTGTGTCCTGGGTATTTCTTTGGGTCTCCTCCTGGTTGGACGTGCCCGGAAAACCTCAACAGGGAGGCGTCCAGGAGGCATCCTAACCAGATGCCCGAGCCACCTCAACTGGCTCCTCTCGATGTGGAGGAGCAGCGGATCTACTCTGAGCTCCTCCCTGATAACCAAGCTGCTCACCCTATCTCTAAGGGAGAGCCCAGACAATGAGAAAACTCATTTTGGCTACTTGTATACGTGATCTCATACCCAAAACTCGTGACCATAGATGAGGGTTGAAAAGTAGATTGATCAGTTTATAAAGAGCTTTGCCTTCTGGCTCAGCTCTCTCTTCACCAGCTCCCTCCACTTGAGGCAGGACCTCATCCCTGACCTGGAGAAGGCATTCCGACTCAAGACCATGGTCTTGGATTTAGGATTATGAACTTTTACACAGAAATCCCCTTGAAAATAGCTGAAAGTGAAAAGCTAAAGCAAACACTACAAATTATAGTAAATATTTTAACAGATTTAAAAAAGTTAGCGAGCAGACTGATTAATATTTTTTAAAGCTAAATGCAATTAGTGTGTGAACGGACTGGAGAGTGATAGGAGGAGGACGAGATCTTGTTAGGGTGAAGGGGAGGAAGTGTGTTTTTGCACATGTAAGGGGGGACAACTGTCTGAGGAACAATGGTGCAGCTACTGTGCAGTGATCCAGGCAAGAGCAAGCTGTCGCCTGCCCCTTGGTCCATATGCACAAGCTGAACAGCACACACACACCACCATCCCTGGATCTCCTGTTGATAAATGCAATTCATAAAAGTTGCTCGCACAAAAATGCGACGCGAGGTAAACGAGAGGAGCAGGTGAGAGAGAGGTTAGGGCGATCAGAACGTGTATGTGGAGGGAGGGAGGGAGGGAGGGAGGGAGGGAGGGAGAGGAGAGAAAAACATCCCACTGCCAGCGGTGGTGCATGACATGTGGGTGGATATTGAAGATGTTATTAGTATCACATTTATAGGCTTTATAAAACTGTCTCTGAGCTAGCTGGTTTTAATATATCTTCAGCAGATATGTGCCACGCTGTCATGTGTGTTGCACTTCCAGCAGCTGCTCAGATGAGTTGGGCGATAGCGAACTCATCACTTGTCGTCTTGTTTCTGTTCTTATGAACCTTCCTGCTGCCCTTTGATCTCAGCTGAGCATTTCATTTGAGTTGATTTCTCTTGTTTTGGTAAATAATTAAACTTTCTGAACATGTTTGCAGAAATAAAATCAGTTTTATGTTTTGTATCTAAAGTAAGAACATCTCATAAGCTCACATTCTTTTGTTCCCTAAAAACTATTTTACAGCAGATATTCTGAAGTCATGGAAGAACAGCCAAGGCATTTATTACATTTATGAATGAAGGATTTAATCCTCCATTTTGGACCTTGATGTGGACAAGAATTGAGAAAAGAAACCAGTCTGGTAGATGAGCGTCTCATCCAAAGAGTGCTAGATAAATCGATAAATCTTTAGAGATTACTGTGGGCAACCGAACTGGCAAAGAACACCCGTACTTCCGAGGGGGGAGGGGCTGTTCTTGCAGGCTTTGTACCTGCCAACATGGCACATGGTGGAAATCGTGTTCATGAATCTCCAGTAATTCCTGCCACTAAACTGGGGATTTACTCTCAGAGAGCCTGCTCTGCTTCAATCAACGTCCATGTTTGCTTTCAGAGACAATTTTCTAATTGAATTATGAGCTTGATCAAATTGATTAACGCCAAAATTGTGTTTTACTTTTACTTCCTTGCATTTTTCTGACACATTAATTAGGTTACATTGTGTAAATTTTGCAGACAAACCAGAATGGAGAAGGAGGTTTGATGACTTTGGAAAGAGCTAGTTTGTGATCATCCACAAGCTAATCCACAATAAAATGGTCATTAAATACATTTGATTAGAGTTTATTCTAAAACATAAAAGCAGAATTTTACTTAGATTTATTTAACCGCAAATGTCAACAAAGTGATTTTTTTCTATTCATTTGGGGCAATACGGGTTTAATTAGACTTATATTAAAAATAATGTAAAATAATAATATTGCATTAAGATTATGTAAGCTAATAGTGGTAACTTTGTTTTAGCTTTTTGCAGTTTAGTATTTGCTTTTCAAACGTCAAAGCATTAAAATAGTTGCTGACATTTATTGGACATACTTTATGTATTACCACAATATTCTTTGACTCTGTCTTTCATTCCTGATGGCTTTTATTAAGTGAGTGTGACTGATGCCGACTATTATAAAAGTAATAATTAACTGTCGAGTCAGTCCCCTATGGAGAAAGGATAGGATTTAATATATCTCCTCCTCCGCTACATCTTGGACAGTATCTATATTACCTTTATTGTCTCTCATGTGGTTATTCAATTTATTTTCAATTAGTCCTTAGAATTAGTTTACAGCCATTCCCATAACAGTGTTTTATGTCTGTACCACAATCGTTCATTCATTCCTTCATTCATTCATTCATTCATTCATTCATTCAAACCCCTTGGATGAAGATGAAAATAATAAATGATTGCATTTATTATAATTTGGAGCAAAATGAGCCATTCTTCTGTTTATTAAAACCTCTCCATACTTTTGTGCTTTTATAAAATGTTTCTTTTTGCTTGATTTAGTTTTTTTTTTTTTTTTGCTTTTGTTGTTGTTGATGTTTCAGCAAAGTTCTGTGCATGAGTCTGAAAGAATCAGGACTTCAACAAGTTGCCCAGAATTCCATCAGAACTCAGCCCTCTGACCGAAACGACAAGGATTGAGTTTTTTTTTTTTTTTTTACCCATTTTACATTTTCAGTAAAACAAATATTTGAACTAAAACTGAAAGTTATTTGTATTTTCATAAAATCTACCATAGCCTTTTGTGTGTGCTCCTTTTAGAAAATTAGAGTCGCTGTCCATGGTGCTGAATCTGGAAGTGATCTCTATTTGTTATCAGCCAAATCCATTCATCTCTCTGGGTAACTGCGTGTATCCTTCCTTTGTGAAGGCTCTAAGTTACATTTTGATACTTCAGTTAACCCAACACAGGTATTAGAGCTGCTTGAAATCTTTGAAAATGCTTGAATTTTATTGTAGTATTTTCATGTTTTTTTTAAACTAAGAAACTGCAATCTGAAAAAATGTCATGATATACCCAGACCTGCCAACCAGTTTTGCAAGTATGAGTGTGATTTTAAAGTTGGTACAGCTAATCTCAGAACCAAGAAGAACCAACATTCTGTGTTGATCCTACAACTGCTAGGCTGAAGCATGTTTTAGTCCATAAATCCTGCTGAAGCATGAATTTAACTCATTAAAAACTAAATCTAAAGAATTCGAGGATGGTTGCGTTGAAAGGTAACCATCACTAACTTTCACTATTGTTAATAGCTAATAATAATTATTAAATTACATTGTAACTAGGGCTGCACAATATATCGCAAATGTATCGTCATCGCAATGTCAGCATAGGTAATATCGCAAAGAACAGAAAAATATCGCAATTAATGGTCATCTCAGAATTTTGCTACACATAATGCAATTTGTCAATCAAACGGAAGCATGAAGTTTTTGACAAATCAAATAGAGCCCTTCACCTATTTGGCCAATCAGGTTCTTATAGGTTAGATGCCCGCCCCCTAGGTGGACGGCACTTCATTTGGATGGCTAGCAAACACCTGAGTTAGCTTAGAGAGCGTCGCAACGACTGAAGGTAAGACGTGTGCGGAAAATGTTAGCGAGAAAGAACTAATAATTCAAACAGCATGACTATTATTTCAAAGTACTTGTACAGATTTAAGTATTTGTTTATGTATTGCAAGTCGTATCGTCATCGCAATATTAATCACTGTTATCGCTCATCGCAGGTTTTCCTACTATCGTGCAGCGCTAATTGTAACCCCAAATAAATTGCTAAAAAAGTGCAAAAATGTAAAGCGTTCTGTGTGAACTCTAAAATTTTACTTGAGTTCTTTACAACATGTTGCTGTTATGGAAGGATGTAGCCATCTCTCATGAAAATCAGCACTAATGTGGAAACTATTGTTGATTTGTGATGATACATTTTTGAAACCTTGAACAAATAAACAAAAAAAATCAATGAATCATAATCAACACTGACTCTGAACTAACAATAATAGTCAATGTTATTGCAATCAGATGCACATTATTTGTTCTCTTTGATGTTTGAATTAAATCAGCTAAGGTCAAAGTTGACCCTGTTTAACTGTTCCTGCTCTAACCAGCTATTAAGCTGGTTGGGTTGCATTTAGGAGCTTCCTTTGATACTTTGTAGAAGAACAACCTCATCTCAGATCAACTCACCAGCAAAAATGTGTAGTTTTCCATGTATTTTATTTTGAAAATACCCCAATCGTGCAATTTTTTCTTAATTCTGAGCTGTTATCTGTAATCTTGATGTCCAATGGTACCAAAAACCTTCCAAGGTGCACCAGAGTCAAAGCAGCTAGAATAAGTTTATTATAAGGGATTGTTTAACATTTGACATATTCCGGTTTATATCGCGGTTTTGTTACCGTGTGCAGCATTTCATTATTTAAGGAGATCTGAAGGTGGCTATGGGAGTTTGAGTTGAGGTGCGTGAAAGGAGAGCGCGCGTACTGCATGCTCAACAGATGGTAGAGACAGAGAAAAGGAGGGAGAGATGCTTGGAGGCTCCTCATGCTGGTTTTCTCCTGTCCCTGGTTGTCATTCCGGTTTAGCGTCACCAGAACCACCTGCTCGCGCTAAAGCCTCCACGAATCACTTATTCATTTGACTCTAAATACCACAGATCTGATCACGGGAAGTCTGGAGTAACAGCACTACGGTGAGGCGGCACTGCGGCAGAGGCGCGCCGCTGTCGGGAGAGGCGCAACAAATAAATCGCCACCGCAAACCGGCGCGTGAGCTTTCAAAGAGCTTTCTGTTGCGTGCTGCGCCCCAGTACGGATGTTAGTCAGCACACACACACACACACACACACACACACACACACACACACACACACACACACACACACACCTCTCTGTCTCCCTTTGAGTCCCAAGAGCAGCTCTTCCGTACATCCTGGCTCTTTAACATTCAACTGAAGAAGGCACCCACTCACTCAGGCGCACAGTGCGCAAAGGAAAAGAGAAGGAAACAGCTCCCCTAAAGCTCTAATCCAAACCACAGAGGAGACATATCCCTGCCAAAAAGCGTTCCCTTTCTTTCCCCCTCTGATTTAACTCAAAATGTGGCACCATCCCTTCCTCTCATCCCATTTTCCCTCCACACCAGGAAAGAAAGGACTCGATGTTGGATGAGGGGAAGTTGGGGTGCCAGTGCGTCGGGGAACCAAAGAGGAAAGCACAGCACTGCGCAAAGTTCCAGGATCATTTATTAGATGATACCTTTCACAGATTAAACATCGGCCCTGGGAAATAAATGCAAAAGGAGAAAAGGCGCACAGCAGCCCGAGAGGTCCACGTTACCTGGTCGCTGTCAGTGGTAGTTATTCGAGGAGGCGGCAATTCCCCGATCGCTTCCTTGGAGACAAGTTAAGTTTCCCATCCATGGCACGTCTCAGATGGAGAAGGAGACTATTATTCATTCACGGTTCCTGCTGCGCGGAATCTTCTCCCCACTCACGTGAGACATCCCACTTCTTAGTCCGAAACGAACCAAAAGGAAAAGGAAGAAGATGAAAGAATGGGAAATTAAAAGGAAAATCTAATCAAACCAAGGAGGGAAACGGTAACGAAATGAATCCATGAGCTGAAACGAGACCAGAACAGAGGAGTGGATGATTTATGGATGATTTAAATAAAAAAAGGAGAGAAGAACGTCGCTGTTTGTCCAGTTCTGTTAAATCCACGTCATATAATCTCCATGATTTGGTGCAGAGACGCTGAAGATATATTCCAAAGCGACGGGGGCACGCGCTGACAGGAAGTCTCACCGCAGCGGAGTGGAATAGCGGCTGTTCCTCTAATGATGCCCGCGACTCCAAGTCCGGAGAAGCTCTTCATTTGAAGCAGAAAGCGAGTGATGCTGGGAGAAAACTAGACATCAGACTATATGTGGGCTTTGATCTGCTCCTCCTGTCCCTCTCTTCCTGCCGGGATGAGTGCGCGTCTGTGTGCTGTCGCCTGCGCTGGCATTCGGGATCCACAGGCAGCGGCTCGCAGTCGGGCATCTGGCTTCCCTGCAGTCGCTTCTCAAGCGGAGGACAGAGATGCGCGCCCTCGCTGCCCTCCGACGGGGATCCGTCAGGCGCGTTCACAGTGAAACCACCCCCCACTCCCTCCCTCCTCTCTCCAAACACACACACACACACACGCACGCACGCACGCACACAGCCCACTCCTCCCCCCTGCTACCTCCACTGACGTCAGCCAAGTTTCCAAATACAGCGAGTGCAATAATGTCAAAAATCAGACTCTTCAGAGAATAAAATTTTATAAACATGTGTCTGAGCTGCAACTGTTATTTCCCTTCAGAACGTCCCCTACAGCAACATTAAGCCTCAACTTATACTCAGTGGCGGCTGGTGGGGATATTTGTAGGGAAGGCAAACAGAATATATAATAAAATGCTGCAGAGTAACAAGAAAAGCTCAATAGCTAACTTCACACAGCCCTACTACTATTAATCATTTTGATCAGCAGCAGCTGAAAACAAGCCTTGAATGGGCACTGTGCAATATTTAAACAAATGGAGATAACTTTATTTAATACCTGACCATAAACAAACCCTAAACATGGTTTGATGTGTCCAAATTCAGGAGCTGTGTCCTCCCAAGGCTGCATTTTAAGGTTGTTTACATGAGTCTGTCCAAAAGTCAAAGACTAATACAAAGGGGGGGCGAAGGTGGCAGCCCAGCCAGCACACATAGGTGGGCCCCATATGGGACCTATATGAGCAAGCTGTATGGGTCCCAACAGGGTTTGTCCGCGGTTTCAATGGTGGACCCACAGGGATTTGCCTGTGTTTGAGTCACACCCTCTGAAAACCCATGTAGGGCCCGTTAAAATCTATGTGGGCAAAAATCTTTCTGGGCAACCCCCCATGGGGCCACTGTAGAAACCGCGGACAAACCCTGTTGGGACCCATATGGCTTGCCCATATAGATCCCATATGGGGCCCACCTATGTGTGCTGGCTGGGAGAGGACCTAAGTTCCCCCCATAATCGAAGGGTTGCAGATTCAAGCCTCATCTGTCATTGTGCCCTTGGGCAAGACACTTCACCCTCCTTGCCTGCTGGTGGTGGTCAGAGGGACTGGTGGTGTCTGTGTAGGGCAGCAGGGCAGCTGTAGCTGTAACGTAGCTCATCATCACCAATGTGTGAATGCGTGTGTGTGTGTTTGTGTTGTAAAGCGCTTTGGGGGGTTGTAGAACCCTAGAAGGCACTATATAACTATAGGACATACCATTGATTACTCTAGAAGTAGCCTAATATCTGGTGGTAACCAAATTCAAAGCTTAAGTGGTTGTGTGAAAATTCCACATAAATTAGTTTACATGGTGGGTCCCGTATTTCTTCAGGAGTTATCACTCTTAAATTCAAACTTTCCCTCCAAAACATTGATGAAAACAAGTGATAAGTGAAATAATTTCCTACTTTCATGCTAATGCACACCTCTACAGTATGCCAAGATACGACCATTCATGCTAGAGCCTGTCTGTGAAGCACTCTGTGACTTATGTCTGCAAAAAGTTCTATATAAATAAACTTATTTTTGGCTAAACTGAAAATCATTGAACCTCTTAGTGTTTATGACTGTATGTGTTCTGAATGATGATGAGCTACCACAACACCAAATCTGGATTCAGCACCATAGACCACACTGAGTTAGTCATTTGCTGAGGTCGGTTGAGTGTTGCATCCCTCATGAATGAAGTTGAGTCAGTTGTAGATGAATGAGTCGTGAAGACTTTATCAGGGTTTCATGAGACATTTTGCTAACAGGTGAAGAGAAAAACAAACTAATGCAAACAGAGATAAAAACAATCGACACGTTTTAAAGACGGTGAGAATAAATTTAATTAAAAAATAAAAAAGTTTCACCAAGGCTGCTTATAAATGAGCCTGACCTATAGGTTCATCATTCAACACCCCTAAATGACCGACCCTTAATGTTTCCATGACTTCAGTATTTCATACAGCCGCATTTTTGCCTTCTTTCGTGGCATCTACTGCACAGATGATCTGATTAGACTTCAGGTCTCCTTTGCTGCATATATTTGCATAAGGATGAGAAGAAGTGATGGTACATTAGTCAACTCAAGTGGTTCTTTTGACGCTTTGGGTGCGAAGGAGGAGCCACGGCAGCAGCACGGCTCCACAAGTGCTGACAGATTGCTAAGCATCCATATATTCAGCTGTCGAGAATTCTTCAGCCTTCCACGCTTCTGCATCTCGTCATTCATTCCTGGTCATTTAATGTGTCCAAAATTTGTTTGCAGCAGACTTTGACCCTATTGCACAAAATGAAACTTTACTTTTCTTCAATCAACATGTAGTTGATGCACAAAGAGAAAGGAAAGTCAAGTGCATACATCACTGAAGACAAAAGTGGACCTTATTACTTTAACAGCTCAGATTTGAAAATTGCTCACCAGTGGGCTCATTGAACACAAATGACACAGAGAAAATAGAAGCTATCATGGGTCTGTGTGTTAGATTACAGCATGTCACAGTCTGGATGTTAAGCTCCAAACCTGCAGCCAGTGCAGCTCCATAAATCTGCTTTTAAATTAAACTTTTTCATGCTTTCTGACACATTTTGTTTGCAGTGGTCCACTGCTACATTTCCTTTGGGTGTACACATTTATTTATATGTAAATCGCATCCTGACTTGATTTTCTGGACTTTGCTGCATTGCTTTTGTGTTTAAAAATGTGGTATTGGCATGCTTCATGGCTCAGGAAGTTGCATTACTCCAGTGGGTTGAGAGTCAATGAAGGTTCCGATTTGGTTTACTGAGTGATGCATTTGGGGCTCTGGTAATATTATGGGATGGAAATTGAATGACTGTATTTTCTGATTTGTCAGGACTGAGCTGTATTATTTTGTTTAAGTCTATTAAAAGATAGCAAAGGGTTTTCATTGATCTGGCATTGTCAAATGATCTGTCAATGTCACTTTGTCCTCCTCTCTATATCTCTTACAAGAAACTTTTCATGACTATTTTGCCGTTTTGTTCCCTGAGAGGATTCTGCCGTGAATCCTATTTGTGGGCTCCAAAATTGGACCAAATGAAAGCCCAAAGCAGATCAAAAACCTCACCATCTGTGACTCTGACAGCCATTCTCATTTATTAGCATTAGAACAAGTCATCGTAAAGGAAAAAAGAAAGAAAATTTCAGCTGCACACACTTATGAGAAATTCTTCACCTTTAATTCACTTAGTGCCTGATAGGAATCTCCCTTTACAATTTATAATTTCTCATGAATAATTGAAAACGGGATTCTGATAAGGTTAACTCCTCTAATGGAAGGCACAAAACAGATAATGCCCCGACTTTCATCTCCTCCACATACCAAATGTCCAGGATGGTGTGAGAACATCAGTCAACTGCTGCCATTCTGGCACGACAGCTGCCTCGAATAACAACATCACCGGAAAGAGACATTTTTCATTGACTCCAGCGGGCTGCTTTACATCCACCCCCTTAGCAGAGATGGAATAGTCATTGTCAAGACTACAAATGTTTTCCTGGGTAAATGATTCAGTGTCTAGGCAGGTATATCTGCACTTGTTCAGTTTCCACAAGTAAGTATCCAGACCACAGCATTGAACAAAATTCATTTAATAATTTACATACACTCACCAGCCACTTTATTAGGTACACCTGCTCAGTTCTTTTTTTTAACACAAGCAGCTGATCTGCCACCAGCTCAATAGATTTAGCCATTTAGATGTGGTGAAGAAATTTTTCTGAAGTTCAAACTGAGACTCAGGAAGAAGATTTAGTTAAAATCTGATTGAAAGTGGAATTACAACTGTCGTAAACAACCCTGCAGAAGCCTGCTGTAGCCAGTGGCGCCCCCAGAAAAGTTTCATAGGGGTGGCCACGGGGCCTGAGAAAATTTTGGGGTGGCACACCAAATTGATCCTCATGGTAACTCTGGGAAAGTTTAGTCTGTGATGTAATAAATGTTCCTTTATTCATTTTCAATAAAAATAAATAAATAAAAATGTGTCCTTACATCAAATTTGTTTTTAGCTCTTTGCTTCACCTCCTAAGACATTACTCTTTTTTTTTACCTCCAGGTTCTACCATGATGCCAACACAAAAGCAAACTTCTTTTTTTCCTTCTTGTGTTTCTTATTGATGGTCGGTGAACTGAAAAAGCTAACTGCTAGCCTTTTTAATAAGCTACCGGCACAGAAAATAGCTAACAGCCATTAAGCAGGTAAAGAGCAACCCCTTGGGTGCCTACCTTCTCCACAAACATGTTAAGTGCTGCTTCTGGTCAGCAGAGGGCTGCAAAGGGCTGTCCAATGTGAAGTTGGTCAATTTTCTACCTACACAATCACTGAACCCCACTTTTAAAGTAATTGGTAAAGTGTTAAAAACTGCTTAGTGTCGCTTTAAGGCCTGTGTTATGGGTGCCACACAGGCTGATCTGGGTATTTTACAAACTGCTAGTCTCCTGGGATTTTCACCCACAACCATCTCCAGGGTTTACAAAAATTATTAAAAATACAAAATATCCACTGAGCAGCAGTTTTCTGGATGACAAAGTCTTGTTGAGCTCAGATGTCAGAGGAAGCTTGGACTGTTGCAGTTGGTGGACTCTGCTGCCTTGCAGAATCAATGTTGTAGGTTTGAATCCCAGCTGTGACCTTTCTGTGCTGAGTTAGCACAGTTACCACAATGAATGTGTGTTTTCTTCCAGGTTTTTTGATTTCCTCCCGCAGACCAAAAACATCAATGTTAGTTTGATGGATGACTCTACAGTATTCCTTGGTGTGAGTTAGTGTGTAACTGGTTGTTTGTCTCTGTGGGTCCCTGTGATAGACTGGAGACCTGTCCATGGTGTCCTTGTCTTCTCTGAGTTAAGCCTGTTTCACAACGAACGTGGAACGGATGTGGTCCGGTGTCCGTGTTCCACAAACATCAGAACATTCACACCAGCAGGTCGTCATGAAGTTAAAGAAATTTCATGAACCAGACAGGAAGTGAGACGTGTTTCAGCGAGGTGTATCTGGTTTATTTCAAAATAAAACTTATGTTCCATTATGTTTGCCGGCATTTGTTTTATCATTGACGGGGGTATCCTTTCACAGTGTATGATAGTTCACATTATTTACAGGTATACTGTTAAACATAGTATGTCAAGTTTCTTTTCATTTGGAGTTCCTATGGGAGCAGATATCCAGAGACGTTTAGCACACGAACCGCAGTCGGTGTCAGTGACAGTTCGTTCGGAAGGCGTCGGGAAACCATACCACCTCTGTACCATGTTAGGTGTGAAACAGGCTTGAGGCACCATCTCCCTGTGACCAGTGGCGGCTGGTGACTTTTTTTTTGGGTGGGGCGCTAACCACATATCACCACTAGGGGACGCCGAATTACCATTGATTCTTATGCATCAGCGCCACACAATTGACGGTCACGGCAGGAGCACTTCGGCAAAAAAGTTGTTCAAAAAGTTTTTGAATATTAAGTAAGTTTTTGACAAAAACATGCTTAATACTCATCCATTCACCCATATATTACACAAACTGCACACACGCTTAAGGGGAGTAGGCTAATCTAATTAATAGAATCCACTTTCTACCAACACCCATAAGCTGTAAATAAACGTGAGGCCGTAAAATAGACGCTACATATATCCAGAAAAACACACAGTGACACAATGCAAGATATCCACAGAAGCAGGCGTTTAGATTAAAGCCCAGACTCACAAACAAGAATAGAAGTACCACTCTTAGTTCAACGCGTATGGAGCGGTGCCCACCGCTAACGAGGCAGCATGCTAATTTCCTGAAGCCAAAAGCTAAAATCAGGCTTACCTGCAGGTTATGGTCATAATCCATGGTGTAGTAAAAACAATCCACTCTGTTTGTGAAATCCTACATCCCAACGTAAAAGCTGAGCTGATCAGACTGTTTGCTTTTACCCGCTTGAGTGTTTGATGCATTCCATAATTTTTCTGTTTACGTGGAGTCTCTCCCTGTGATTGGTTAATACGAAAGCCAGCCAGCTGAAAATAACTCAACAACAAGCAATTCGATTGGCCCTCAGGGCGGGGTGAACAACCTGACCAATGAGCGATCTCCTCCCCCTGGTCTGAGCAGAACTCACCCGGTGACGATCGCTACACGATGCGCCCAAAGGCTCTCCTATTCTTTCTCGTTGTGGATGGTTTGTGGAACCACTGCACATGCGCCAGTTAGCCCATATTAAGTCAATGGTAAAGATTGCTCGCCGCGAGAGGACACGTGACAAGTACGTCGATGATTCGGCCGTGTTAAAAGAACATTATTAAACTACAATTAAACACAGATTACACACAGCACTTAGACCATATGGTGTATAGATCGTTTAGTTTACTTTTTATGTTTTTTAAATATATTTTGTGATTCCTATCTTCTTCTTCTCCTTCCTGTGAGACTGGTGGGGCGGCGCCCTAGCGCCCCATATGGACAAGCCGCCACTGGCTGTGACCCTGGTGAGGTAAAGTTGTTCAGAAAGATTGATTGAGTGAGTGAGTGAGTGAGTGAGTGAGTGAGTGAGTGAGTGAGTGAGTGAGTGAGTGAGTGAGTGAGTGAGTGAGTGAGTGAGTGAGTGGGTGGGTGGGTGGTTTTAGATCATAGAAAAGGTGTGTTTCCATTGTAGGAACTTCAGGGTAAATTCTTTGAGGAGGAACTTGACCGGGAGATACGATGGCCTGGTTCTCTCAGTTGTAAATTCAGCCTTTTAGGACTTTGCACAGATGTCAGCATATCGTGTCTGCTTCTGCAGTGAGTGATGTCACTGATTAGCACCAAAAACGTCCACAGTAACATTAATAACATTAAAAGTTTTTTTCTGTCGACGTACAGCATAATTTAATCCATTCGGATGACGAGAGCAGCTGCGTGTTTCTAAAACGTAGCATTCAATGAGTAGAAGAAAGCTCAGTTTTTCACTGTGAGACAACAAAGCCCCGTGATTTACATCGTGGGGGAATTCCGCCATGTTTTTCGGTGTTGGAAGTTTAGTAATGGCAATTTTAAAGCAGCGCAATCAGTGCGTTTTTTTCTTTTCCTTCCAGTCTGCTTCACAAGCAACTCTTCTAATGCTGATTGTTTTGTTCAACGTCTGCTGATGTAATTTCCTACTGAGTTACAACCAATCAGCATGAGTTAACCAAAAGTTCCATTCAGCTACTCCACCGGGCCACTTTGAGTACCTACCCCTGATCAGGTACTCCGAAAGTTCCTGAAAATGGCTCGGAAAACAGCCTGTTCGGCCAGCCCGGTGAAGTGGGGACATGCTCATGCCGGGAAGATCCTGTAAATTTACCCTGAAGTTCCAACAGTAGAAACACACCTAAAGACAGCAGCAGGTCAGAAAAGCTATGGTTCCTACCAAGGTCTGTAGAACCATACTAGGTGCTCCATCCTGCTTTGTAGCAACACTTCAATCCTCCTTTCCACCGGACGTGAAAGTGTCGCAAAACGTACTTTGCAGCATGTATAGTGGACAGGTTCCTTTCCACCAGCAGCAAAATGTAACATTTTGGATGCATCCCAGAAGCAAAGGAACGTTATCATTATGTTTCAAGTCTATTTTTTCACACTATGCTTCCAAAACACATCAAACTCTGCAGTTTAGACATAAAAGCAATGTAAAACATCCAGAAACTTTCAAAATAAAATTCACGTGCAGACAAAAAATAAACCACAGACATTCTTGGATTCATACAGCTGTCTTTGTTATTATGTGGACTTCTGAAATCACGCGTGGTTTTGCAATTCTCCCGTGATTTTGTGACTTTGCAGGACCAGCGGCGTGGAATGCTTTTGCTCCAGTTTTACATCTGAAATAATCCTAGTTGGGAGGGAGCTTGCGGGTAAAATGTCGCTATTTCGTCACATGCCACTTTAGAATCTGGTGGAAAGAAGGAGTCAGGCTGATGAAAAAACCCACCCAAGGTGCATTTCAATGCACACACATTTGGTAGAAAGGTGTAAGCAATAAACAGACTTGTAAGTGTATAACCAGTCATTTTGACCATGATGCGCTGACACATGGTTTTATATCACAGCATAATAGTTTATTTTATTACAAAGATGAACAAATGTTGATATTAGCAGAAATACATTCAAATGGATTTTCCAGAAAACCTTTTTAAACTGTTAGCTTGAGTTTCATAAATGAAGGTAGAACTATTCTTTTGTCAAATAGTCTGAATAAATAATTCCTACTGGGACAAAGAAAGCAACCTTTCCCTCTTCCTAAGTCTAATTTCAGAATCCAAGATATGCTGTTTAGTTTTGTAGCTCTGGAAAATGGACCTGTGCAGCTGATGCTGCCACAGCAGCTTGATCCCCCCCACCATTAATGCATTTAGTTTCAAATATAAATGTATTCACATCTAGGCACATGGATGCCTCTGAGGCAAAACGTGGGTCCAACCAGTTCTGTTTAGAGGTACCAATAGAAAATCCATAAAAGTGATTGTCTTATCATGTACTGTGATATAATGTAAGCGATACGTCTTTTTTTTTTTTTTTTTTGCTAAACCCGCCCCCTGCTCGTAAAATCCGTGCAATAGGAAACTGACCACAGAGTAAAACTAACCAATAGTGTTAGACTTACGTGCTTCAAATTTAAGGAAGTACCTTGGCTGAAGCAGAGTTGATGAACTTTTCACGGACAAGTCTTTAAAATATAAATATATGAAAACACAACATGACATGAGAATAATAATTGTAAAACAACGTGTTTTAGCTCTTTTTGTCGGCTACAGAAGCACATTCATAAACAAGAAACGTGCAGTCGCCATCTTAAATTACCGAGTTGACCGACTCTTGGTGCGATACGCTTGTCAGCCACTAGATGGTGCCATCAGATAAAAGAAATACTTCGGAGAGCTACTTTAAATGAGAACAGTTACTGGCATTGGTCTGCAAACATCTGTGGCACTTTTTTTTATTTTATCTGATGTTTATTTAAACAGGATTAAGCTCATTGAGAAATAAATTCTAACTTTCAATTTTATGTAAGGGACTAAAGCCATGAGCAGCCTTGGTCATTTTACTGATCACTAAATCTATTTTCCTAAATAAAGGTTGAAACAATGACCTGGAACACAAAAACATAACAATTCTTTTTTTTTTATCATGCGTACACATAACAAACATTTGTTTGTAGCTCTCAGCTTGAAGGCACAAATTCCTACACATAGAATATTAAAACAACAGAGGATAAATAAATAAAAATACTGGATAACCATCTAAGCAGCATGAAAAGAAGGTACATGTACATAATTGTTAAATAGTGAGCCTAAATTTGCTAGAAACCAGATTGAGACACAAATATACAGACAGTCTTCTGACAGAATGCCGTTTGTTGAGCAGAACAAAGTTTGCAGTAGTCGTTGGCTATTTCAGTACCATGGACAGCTCACTGAAACCTCAAGAAAAAGGCTCTAGAGCTGTGATTCCCAAACTTTTCAGCTCAAGACCCTCAAAATAGCAGTTGTCAAGACATGCGACCCCAGATATGTCTGCTTGGATAATACAGACATGCCTAGCTAAATATTTCAGGGCATAAAGAAAACTGCTTCAGCTCATGTTTACTTATATCCATTTGTGACAATTTAGTTGTTTTTCTATACCAATTATGCTAGAAATACAGCATCAGCAATTGTTTTTCTTTTCTGGAAATTATGCCAGGACCCACTGTGACGTTCTTATGCTGTGTTCACACCGGGCGTCAAACAACGCATACTTCATGCCGTTTTTGACGCCTATATATTTTTGACGTTGACGCAGCCTGCGTTGAAGCAGCTTGCGTTGGCGCAGCTTGCTTTGACGGTTGCGTCAGCCCCACGGGGAGGGGAAGGGAGGACAGAGCGCGTGCGCGGCTCTCTGTTGC
>SSNS01000666.1:70878-89822 GCA_006937985.1 Aphyosemion australe
CTAAACCCGCCCCCTGCTCGTAAAATCCGTGTAATAGGAAACTGACCACAGAGTAAAACTAACCAATAGTGTTAGACTTACATGCTTCAAATTTAAGGAAGTACCTCGGCTGAAGCAGCGCTGATGAACTTTTCACGGACAAGTAAGTCTTTAAAATATAAATATATGAAAACACAACATGACATGAGAATAATACTTGTAAAACAACGTGTTTTAGATCTGTTTGTCAGCTACAGAAGCACATTCATAAACAAGAAACGTGCAGTCGCCATCTTAAATTACAGAGTCCACCGACTATTGGTGTGATACGCTTGTCAGCCACTAGATGGTGCCATCAGATAAAAGAAATACTTCGGAGAGCTACTTTAAATGAGATTTTGATGGTATGAGAACAGTTACTGGCATTGGTCTGCAAACAGTGGCACTTTTTTTGTTTTATCTGACCTTTATTTAAACAGGGGATAAATAAAAAAAATACTGGATAACCATCTAAGATTAATAACCATCTAATAGTGAGCCTAAATATGCTAGAAACCAGATTGAGACACAAATATACACACAGTCTTCTGACAGAATCCCGTTTGTTGAGCAGAACAAAGTTTGCAGTAGTCGTTGGCTATTTCAGTACCATGAACAGCTCACTGAAACCTAAAGAAAAAGGCTCTAGAGCTGTGATTCCCAAACTTTTCAGCTCAAGACCCTCAAAATAGCAGTTGTCAAGACATGCGACCCCAGATATGTCTGCTTGGATAATACAGACATGCCTAGCTAAATATTTCAGGGCATAAAGAAAACTGCTTCAGCTCATGTTTACTTATATCCATTTGTGACAATTTAGTTGTTTTTCTATACCAATTATGCTAGAAATACAGCATCAGCAATTGTTTTTCTTTTCTGGAAATTATGCCAGGACCCACTGTGACGTTCTTAGTGACCCAAAAGTGGGGTCCCAATCCCAAATTTGGGAACCACAACTCTAGAGCAAACTTAGAGAGGCCTGGTCTTCATAATTTCAAGCATTCATTGTATTTTATTTCTCAGTTAAACCAAAACAAGATGTTAAAGATGTCATGATGTCAGAACTAAGTGAAATACAAGGTTTTAGTCCATGGAGAATTGGTTATTGGAAATCTGAAAACAGAGGAAAACATTATTAGTGAATACCTTAAGAACTTATTTTTCAATCAGTGAGTATTCTTTTATTTCACTAAGTGGCGTTTTTTTGCACATCCAAAAGAAAAAAAACAGATATCCAGGAATCTGAGGAGCCAACTAGAGGAGAAAAGAGCAGATGAGTATTTGTTGTAAATCAGGCAAAGTTGAGTCCAGGTTGTATTGACAGGAACTGTTGTTTGTCATAGTGTTAGTGAATGTCAGAAATGTCATTAGTAAGATTTCTCACAATAGCCCACATAGCAAATTTGGTCTGGCCCAGTTCTGGCCCACATACTGCAAAGAATGAAGAAAGGAGCTAACCAAGGATTGAGGAGAAGGAAGCAAAGAGCAGGTGGGTACAAGAGGGTAGACCATGAAGCAGCATCTGGAGGTCCTTTCCCTGGATTGGTTGTCATAGGAACGGTGCATCAGCATTTATTCATAATTCTTCATGGTGTCATTTAGATCATGAAGTAGGTTGGATTACTCTAATATATTGGCAAAGGAAACAGAGAAGTTACCATGAAAAAGCTTTTCACCAAAGGACATTTTTAAAGGAAATGTTCCCATCCTGGTGGGGGAGTGACTTAACAAGCACCTGCAGAGGGAAAAGAAGAGAGGAGAAAATATATCTAAAAGTGATGAATAATAACTTGAGTGTCACATTTTCTGACCCACTGTCTGCACATCACACTAATGTCTCAGTATTTTGTGTACAACTTTATTAATCACATTTAAATGAAAAAGCCCAAAAGCCGAGCGTATTCCCATGTCTCCACCGCAGGCTTCCTAATCAGACCAACTGTAATTTTCAGCTCGTCTTCTCTGTAATTTTAAAACGCGTGCCTTGTCAGAAAATTGTATTGCTTTGCTTTTGATTAATTTTGCCTCGACTAAATGGCTCCAGAACAATGGCGTGTTTGATTTGCTCCCTTCAAACCGGTGAACGTGCGAGCAGACCAGAGCTCCAGAGCTGAACTTGCATTGTCACTATTGTTTATAACTTTCCCATTTTGTTCGCTTTGCTATTATCTGAGAAAACGGGGAGTTCAATTTAATACCGGGCAGATGTTACTTTTTTTTTTTTTTTCCAAACACTTCATTTGTACTTCCCCCTCCACAGGATTACCTTGCCGTATGTGAAGCATCAGCTGTTTGAATGCCCGTGTTTATTTGGAGCCTCTGGGGATTATTCTCTCCCTATGAAGTTCGCCTGTACGCCACATTCGATCAAAAACAACATGGAAGCCGTGATGGTTTTGTTCACACACTTTAGTAATCTTTTCTGCTCAGCCTACGTCTCAAATCAAGACCCGAGTCTGTTTTTGTGTTCATTCTGAGGCAAATTCCAGCACAAAAACATCTGAATAAAACATCTTAAAGTTACCAAAATACTTCCCGTATAAAGGCGCCGTTTCATTAAATTTGCAAATGGGCATGTGAGCACGCTTGTGTGAGCGTGTTTAAGTGTATTGTTACACATGCGTGTGTTCGTCAGGGCCATGAACATAAATTAGCTTATTTGGGCGTTCTCCTGCTTATGCTCGGCCTGCTGGATCCTCGGAGGGTGAGGGGAGCTCAGGAACAAGCAGTGGTCCATGAAGCCAACTAGAGTTCCTCCCAGATCAAATGTGACAATTATGAAAGTGTTACTTGGTACAAACCCCCCTCTGGCTCTCCCATCCAACTGCTTCCTCCCTCTTTTTATGCCACTGTCTCTTTTAGTCATTGCCTTTTTGAATAATTTTTCTCACTCCCCTGAAAAATATTACAATTATTATATTTTTAGTTCTAAAATAAATTTCCTTCTTTAATTTTACTGACATTAATCCTCACTTCTCTACTTTTGTGTTGACAAACAGCATTTACAAGCACGTATGTGCTTCAAATCCACCATGAAAGGCTGATTATGTAAGATAACGTAAAACAAATCTATATTTTTAAGACAAGTTTAACCCAAACAAAAGATCACTATAATTTGCCAGCATAGCTTAAGCTGAGATTAGCAGCACCTTACTGTTTGTTTTTTTCTGTAGACAAATATATGTAAATCTGACAACATGCTTAAGCTCAGATGTGATTGAAATGTTAAACTCCATCAAACACGCCAACACCAACGCAAACATAGAAATATTCACCGACATCATTCTTCAACTGTTCCAGGACTGATTTAGTGTGATGAAACTCCACTTTCAAAACCCAAAAATGGTTCAAACGCAACAGTAAAAACCTCAAACACAAGCTGAGAGGGAATGCTTAAGTTGAGATCATTGGTTCAAGAATTAACAGCCACTATTTTTTTTACTGAACTAGAGAAATGGGGCTGACTCTAAACCTAACCCTCTAGTAGAAGAAGAAGAAATCTTTTACATAGCACCTCTCAAGATAAAAATCACGAGGCGCTTCACAAAACAAAAAGTAAAATAAAAATTAAAAAATGATTAAAAATATCAAAAAAAGAAAAGAAAAGCAGGGATAATGAATCCTGGTCCTGGAGGGCCGGTATCCAGCGCGTTTCAGTTTTAACTCTGCTTAAACACACCTGATTTCAATCAGCAGGTAATTAACAGGCTTCTGCAGAGCCTGATGAGCTGCTGCACATGTGATTCAACCATTTAATCAAGTGTGTTGGAGCAGAGAAACCACTAAAACATGCTGAATACCAGCCCTCCAGGACCGGAAATGAATACCCCTGCTCTAGATCAAAGGAGTGGTCCTCCCTCAGGTAGTCTAGTACAGTGGTTCCCTAACTTTTTTCTAAGAGGACCCTCTTGCTTGTGTCCAAGGCAAGCTAGCCCCCCATTCCCAACTCTTACCCCCATACACACATCTAAAGTGATTAATTTCAAGCTTTATACAAACATACAGAGTTATAACTCTTATGCTGCGTTCACACCGGCCATAAAGTATGCGTCGCCAGCGTCAAGTTTCAATGTTGTCTATGATAAGGCGCGTCAGAGCTGCGTCAAAGTCCTTGCGTCGCTTTGTGAGTGCTGGGCGCGTCAAAGCTTGATACTTTTCACGCTTTTCAAGCTTGCAACGCAAACGTCAAGCAAGTTCAGCTAGCTGAACTTTCTGCGTCGTTTTACAAGCGTCAACCAATCAGAGCGCCAGTTGATACGTCACAGCAGAGCGAGGGAAGAAGATAAATTCATTCAGCAATGGAGGAGAAACTTATCATCGCCGTTTGCAACTATCGGGAACTGTATGACCCGTCTTGCTACGCTTTCCGAGATCGGAATAGAAAGGACCTTGCTTGGAGGAAGATTGCTAGAGAACTCGGCGTGTCGGGTGAGTGTTTTTTCAACGTTTATGCCGACATTGTCTCGATAGGATCCGCCATTGTTACAAACATCTGGCAACAGAGAGCCGCGCACGCGCTCTTTCCTCCCTTCCCCTCCCCGTGGGGCTGACGCAACCGTCAAAGCAAGCTGCGCCAACGCAAGCTGCGCCAACGCAAGCTGCACCAACGCAAGCTGCACCAACGCAAGCTGCATCAACGCAAGCTGCGCCAACGCAAGCTGCACCAACGCAAGCTGCACCAACGCAAGCTGCATCAACGCAAGCTGCACCAACGCAAGCTGCATCAACGCAAGCTGCACCAACGCAAGCTGCGCCAACGCAAGCTGCACCAACGCAAGCTGCGTCAATGTCAAAAATATATAGGTGTCAAAAACGGCATGAAGTATGCGTTGTACGCACCATTTACACAGAGACTTGATTATACTATTGAGTGTGTTATTGGGATTTTATAAATGTAATTTTTTACAAAAATAATCTTTATAAACTCACAACCTCAACACAGGCACAATTGTGGACCTGAGGGTGGGAACCAATGGTCTAGTGTAAGGTGGTTAAAGCTGCTATAGCAAATCTTGCAAACAAGGTAGGTTATGAACGCAAACATGGTCACGGAACATCTCTGGTTCTGCGTTCACCGGAGTTAAGGAAGCACTTCCGCTGATGCAGAATTGATGAACTTTTCACTAACAAGTACGTCTTTAAAATATAAATATTTGAAAACACAACATGACATGAGAATAATACTTATAAAACAACATGTTTTAGCTGTTTTTTTCGGCTAGAGGTGTGCATTCATAAACAAGTAACGTGTCGTCACCATCTTAGAAAACCAAATCCAACAACTCTTGCTGTGATACGCTTGTCAGCCACTAGATGGTGCCATCAGATAAAATAAGTAGTCTAGACAGCATCTTTAATTTAGTTTTTTTATCTGCACAATATATTTATAGCTATCCTATGTTAGAAGTTTGTTAAGAAGCATGAAAAACATGTTTTAAGCTACTATTTTTTCCAAATTTGCCTTTGCAGCTTTAACAGGCAGCTGAGTGAAGTAATGAAGATTTAGATGTGTTCCAATGCTCACCTAAGTCATGCGCTTTAGGCATTGACCAAAAGAACAAATAGAGAGCCAAAATGGGTTTCCTCCATAGGGTGGTCAGGCTCAGCCAAAGGGGCATTTGGGAGGGGGCGTGGAGTAAATCTGGTCCTCTTCCTGCTGGAGCGGTTTAGGCGTGTGGTCAGGATGATCCTTAGATGCCTCCTGAGGGATATGCTTGGAGAGGTCTTTCTGGGAGGAGACCTTGGGGCTGATTCAGGACAGGAGGGATTAGGCCAGGAAACACCCAGGGATTCCACCGGAGTAGCTTGTGGAAGAGGCTGGGTTTTATTTTCCTTTCAGAGCTGCTGCCCCCATGACAAAGAGGCAGACCATGTGACAAGATGAGAAAAGTTGAAAAAATTAATTCAAATTCAAAACTTGTAGCGTCATAAGTCAAAAATGTCTCGGATCAAGTCCTTTGGTTAATAAAACAAATGGGTCTGTGAACTGTCACTTGTGACAGAATATTTAGACGTTCACTCAGGGATAAAAGATGCAACATTTAGTGTAATTCTTTTTTCTCTGTTTGAAGCATCCACCCTCTGTCTTGTTCTGCTGGCAGAAACTCAAACATTGATCTTACCAACTGGAAAATAAAACTCTGAGACTATTTTAGCCCCAAAGCCTCAGATTTAGACAACCAAGATGTTTAATTTAGACTTTGTTTTAAGTCATCTTGAGCTGCAGCAGTGCTGGATTCCACAGTTTTATTTTAAACTGTGTTGTTTTCAGTTGAGGACATCGAGGCTTGGATGGAGACTGTCTAAGGTCCACTTCTGGCCCACAAACTGCTTACTATTCATGTTTGAACTTTCCTAAAGTACCAGTGACACTATTTTAAAGACAATGATACTTAAAAGCAACAGCCCACAGCCATATTAGCTCTAATGTGTGACTCTCCATACATGTCCACCTCTATTTACACCTTAGACCAGGGGTAGACAACTCCCTTACCTAAGGGCTGGTATCCGGTATGTTTTAGTGTTTTTCCTGCTTTAACACACCTGATTTCAATCAGCAGGTGATTAACATGCTTCTGCAGAGTCTGATGAGCTGCTGAACAGGTGCATCAAGTGAGTTGGATTAGGGAAACAAATAAAACATGCTGAATACCGGCCCTCGGTGAAGGTAGTTGTCTATCTCTGCCTTAGACCTTTCCTTGGACCTTCCATACAATGGAACAGTGGTGGCTGGTCCATAGGGGGTGATAGGAATCACAATATATATATATATATAAAAACATAAAAATAAAATAAACGATCTACACACCATATGGACTGTAAGTGCTGTGTGTAATCTGCATTTAATTGTAGTTTAATGTTCTTTAAAACTTTTACCACAGCCGAATCTTCGACGTACTTCCTGTCCACTTGGTCGCAGCAATCTTTACCATCGACTCAATACGCTATAAACTGGCGCATGCGCACTGGACAAGGAATAGGAGAGCCTTTGGTCACAGAGGTACTGCGACCGAAACCGGGCGGAGTCTGCTCAGATCAGGAGGACGTTCACCCGGGACGGAACCGGTAAATTCTCCACAGACTAGTTCACCGTTCTTTGTTGTTGTGGAGCAGCTGAGTACACGTTGTGTGGAGCTATGGAAAAAACTAATACAGTCTAGTCTTTAAAAAGCAAACCGTTTATTAGAAGAACACAACAAGAAAAACTACACCTAGTGGAGTTTTTTTATCATTGAATTCCACGAACCAAGTGATCATTATGACCATAAACCAGCAAAGGTAAGACAGCATTTACGCTTTTGACTTCATGAAATTAGCTTTGTTTTGCTTTTCATTTAGCAGTCATTGGGTGGTGCTGAGGTAGAAAACGTGGATTCTATCGTTTAGAAGAGGCTCTTCCCGTTAAAGGAACACTTTGCAAGGTTTTAATATTTTTAAATCATTTTCTTGAGCCAGTGTGTGCTAAAATGACCCTTTACAGGGTTAATGAAAGGCCACCCAGCCCCTATCACCCCCTGTGGCCAGAATATTCCACTTGCAACCTCACAGTTGCCGGTCCGGTCTGCTGGGACTTCAGCTTGACCTACCCGGATCTGCAGTCTGCTTCCAGCATGATTCCTGCATGTTTTAGATCATGAACACAGCTGATTTGTTTGATTTAGTGACGAATAACTCCTATAGAAACTAATGAAGGCTGGGAGGACATTTCAGCAGTTAGATTAAGGTGTTAAAAAGGCGAACGCGCAGCGAGGAGATAAGTTTTACTTTCGGTTTCGCCAACGAATACTAGGGGGTGCTAAAAACAAGCCAACGCTAACTAGTGTCCCTTTAAGTACGTGTGCAGTTTGCATATATTGGTGAATATGAAGCATGTTTTTGGACCAAGTTTGTTGCTGGAAGTGATCGTGGATTGGGTCCTTCGGGTTCACGCTGTGTGATGCATAAGAATAGTAATGTGGTGATATGTGGTTAACGCATCTGAAAAACTGACTTGCAAAAAGAAGAAAAATCGATCGTTTATATAGCGCCTCTCAAGATAAAAACCAGGAGGCGATTCACAAAAACAAACATTAAAAAAAAGGTAATAAAAAAATGTGACCCACCCAAAAAAAAAATTCACCAGCGGCCACTGGTGGAACTATCAGCTGTTCTCTTGTATACGAGAGGGTGGTAATGGTATACTTTCACAGAAGCCGTTACACCCTAGATCTGAAAAGACTGAGATACTTGTGTGTACTATTACACTCTGTACATTGTACATGTACATCCTCTTAGTATTTGTCAATAGGTGTTTATGCTACTTGGAATGCCTGTTTTCATGAGATGCAGTCTGCTACCATAACAAATGATGCTAGTGGTGGGATTCTTTGGTTCTGTACCCAAGCTGAGGCAAATGTCTACTGCCATTACAAACAGAACATACACACACACACACACACACACACGCACGCACGCACGCACGCACGCACGCACGCACACACACACACACACACGCGCACACACACACGCACACACACACACACACGAAAAGGTTATCTGGCTATAGGGCACAGCAGTTCAAAGCACAGTTAGGTGGGTACCTACATGTATTTCACGCCTTCACTTGCTGTTAACTAAATGTCTTCTGAAACTTTGCACAAGTCAAAAATAAGGAAGTCCAAGTGTGCCTTGAACCGGTCTAATGGTACAAAATCACATGGTTCTCCATTCCGATCAGAACTAATTGAGCTACTAAGCAGAATATGGAGGGGTTTTTTTTCACTAAAAAGGTCAATATGGTGTATTTTCAAGATTTCAGGACTACTGGAAATCTACAAAGAGGTCCTCACTCAAGAGATCAAAGAAAACATCAATGTTAGTGCAGAAATCAGCTGGACTTCGACTAAATATGTGAACAATTGTATTCTTTGGTTCCAAAGGAAAATTTCATCAAGCAAAGTTCACTCAAGGACGACTAAACAAATTTAACAAACAAAAAGGTTTGACGTTAAAAGAAGGTATGTTTGCTAAATGTCTTTTGCCAGGGCCTTTCCTCTGTTTGAGGCTCAAGGTTAGAGTATAAAACACTCAAACCTCCTTCTGAGATATTGATGGTGAAACGTACATCATGAGTAAGGCTTTGATTTTTCTTCTATAATGTATGTGAGCCTGACGACGATGGACTGCACTGCTAATCAGAGAAGTAGGACTTCAAAGAATATTCTGTATGTTTATGTGAGTTTTTGTGTGTGTGGAAACAGCTAATCAGGAATTAGCAAAACACTTACTTCCCCCTAGTTACGGTCATAAATAATACATAAATGATTTCATTTTTATACAACTTTTTGTTTTACATATTTTATTTATTAGGGTGTTAATGAATACATTTACTTATCACTATTCACCCAGTCACAGTCTCAATTAGTTTCACTCCATGCTCAAAAATGTATCAGAACATGATGCTCAATCAGAAATAGCATACTATAACTTTTAGTGACTGTAGATTGTTTTGCGTAGATGAAATTTGCAAAAATAAAAATAATTTCCACAAACAATATAAATGGATTTTGGCAAAACAATCCAGAAAATCTCACCATCTCTGGACATCGATATCTCAGACAGACTTCACAACAGAACTCATCAATTCATCATTTAAAGTTTTAATGAATCTTAGAATGTTGGTCATAACATGACTGAACTGATATCTATTATGTTTTTTTCATGCATTTTAGGATTTTTGCTGAATTTATCTCAAAATATCCAATGAAGGACGTGCCACACACTCTAACCTTTTAGCTGTCTGCAGTTTCCTCATAAGGAATCTGTTTTACTCTCAGATTTTTTAATGCATATACACATTATACTGTATATCAAAAGATAGACATATCTTTTTTCTCCCATTGTGTCTGTGTATGCTACGCCATGAAGAGAGTTTGTTAGAGTTATATCCCTCTAATAACTTATAAGCCTTCGTTGCTTTAGCTCTGTAAAGTCCAGGCGTGTTAAAGCCATACTATGCAACTTTTTCATATTTTTAAATCATTTTCTTGCACCAGTATGTGCTAAAATGACCATTTAAAGGGTTAATGAAATGTCATTCAGACCCCCACCGCCCTCTGTGACCAGAAAATCACATTTGCAACTTCAGAGTGGCGGGCCGCTCCCTGCTGGACTTAGAAAAAGGAGCTGACCAGTCTGCTTCCAGCATGTTTCCTGCTTGATTTAGATCATGAACACAGCTGGTTTGTTTGATGTAGTGATGAACTGCTCCTGTAGACACTAATGAAGGCTGAGGAGACATTTCAGCAGTTAGATTAAGGTGTTAAAAAAGACGAACGCACAGCGAGGAGATAAGTTTTGCTTTCACTAACGAACACTAGGGGGTGCTAAAATCAATTAAAAACTGTCAAGTGTTCCTTTAACCAAATAATTGTAGATATCCCCGCACTGAACTAGCGGCCAGTTCTGTGGACCATCGTCCCAATGCTCGTTAGCTATTTCAAATGGATCTGGAAGCTTTGCGCTAAACACTGTTAGCTTTGAGATGCATTTTTTTTATCATCTGCACAAAAATGTGATAGATGCTCTAAAGTAGTAATATCTACATCCCTAGTTTTTATTTTGCTAGCTTGTGGGAATTTGAATCTGGCCCGTGTCTGCATTGATATCCAACAACAACTATTGCAATCCCATCTGCTTTTATAGTCATGCATTATGAGTTCATACCATTTATCATGAAGAAAAGACACGTTTTGCAGTTAACTGGTGCTGTATATTTGCAATTGTTTGAGATCCTAGAGTTGCAGTGAGAAATGAAACAAGGTGTATGTAATTATTTGCCTTTTTATCCTTTTTCTTTGTATGCTGAAGCAACTTCAGCTGTACCAATGATGGTGACTTGACAAAGTCATCATGATGCAACTATTTCCTAAACGGGCTATAAATCACTGTCACACAGGGTGACGTGCTCGGTAACAAGTTCTGCATTTCCACACTTCCACACAAAACCATCCTCCCCTTCAGCTGCAGTGTTAGATTCTGAATTTACCAGAGGAAGACAATCCTTTCCTCCAAATGACAAAGACAGATCATGGTCCTGTGTTTAGCCCACCTACAGTATAAATTCTCTTTGGTCATCTCGGCCCATGCATGCCTTCAGTCTTGCCTCTCTTCGTGGACATCTATCACCGACGTTCAGCCTTCTTCCCATATATCTGCCTCGATCCCTCCTTCTCATCTCTGTGTCTGCTCTCCGTCCCTCTCTTTGCCCATACATTTAAGAGCAGCCGAAGCCCATAGCAGACCACTCTTTGGTGTCCCATCCATCATGACTGACTGTAGGCCAAACCAGTTCACGGAAAAGAAAAGGTAAGAAAAAGGGTATGATTTAAGCCTACCTTGCCCTCGGCAAGGAAGGGAGCTTTGAGGCGCCTGGGCTATTTCTGTAATGTGCAGAAACGATCATTTTAAATGATCCACTAATGTGCCATTCAGCTATAGGAATACCTGTTAGCATAACTTAGAGTTTTAGCTGTGATTATGAGGAATAACCAAACAGCTGCTCATTTGTTTGAAAAGAAACAAACAGCAGGTTGCCTGAAATGTATTTACATTGTGAGCCAGAAAAACCTTCATCCACGGCAGTGCCTCTGAAACCTGACTGTAGGAGCACCTTCTGTCCAGTAATTCCCAATGGAGGAATGAGAAGTTAGTCATTAATTATGACTCTAGAACAACATGAGAGAATCCATCTGATTGGCTTGAAGACGTGATCATAGACCGAGCAGCTTCACATGAGAACTTTCCTTCAGCAAACTGCAAGGATGAGTCTTTGTCTCTGGCATAAAAAATGGAAACACTAAACAAAGTGGTGCTTGTCACGAAGCCAAATGCATTTCAGGAATGTTGTGCTTTAGATTGATTTAGCAAAAATCTAGCCTAGCCGTGTGTCTGCAAGAGTTGGTGTGTTTATTGTCTCTCCTCTGTCTAAATTGATGGTTTCGCAGATTTTATACCCAAATCTTACATCTGCCAACCACACCGGACTCACACAACCATCTCATGCATCTGAAATGATCATTTCAGTGTTTATTATTTTTAATAGGCCAGATATTTACTTTCTTGTTTAAAGGTGTCTTATAACAACTCAAATAAAATGCACTCTCCTCAAACAGAAAGTTATAAAAGTGTCCATATAGATGCTGGGAAAAGGAGGCAAATTGCTTTGCAACATATTAAATGCATTACACAGTTTGCCTTTTGCCAGCCCCGCCCACTTCTTTCCATCGCGGCAATCTGCCAAGCTGGTCAGTGTTTGACCCACTTGTTTGTCAGATATAGCAACAGTAACTAAGGGGGGCGGGGCTCAGCGAAAGGTCAATTCCCTAAAGCTTACACCATGAAATTAAAATGGTACTAATAAGGGCACGCAGTTGTCAACAGGATCAGGTGACTCGCCGTTTAAGGTCTTCCAAAATCATCACTTTCTTCAGAAGCATCACTTAAAGTCTTTGTTTGCACAATAAATCTGGAAACTGCTAAGTGAGATTTGTTTATTATTTTCTGGTAAATGTGTTTCTTCGTTAAAACATTTGGACTAGTTTCACGGTTTTGCTTTAAGAAAAATAGGAATATTTTTGTCAAAATGACCAAAGCTAAGCTATTTCTTTCATTTCACCCACGGACAAAACAAACAATGAGTTACAAGAAGATGCTGCTCACAAAAGCACTCAAGAGTCACCGCTAATGCTAATTACGATAAGCTACTTGTTGCTGCTGATAACAGGTGTTGTGTAGGAAATGAAGTGGCCCTATTGTAAAAGGCTCCCCATTGTGGAAAGTATGGAAAGCCAATTTACCATATCTTCATATGATGAGGGAAAAGGCTGTTTCAGGCAATCACTTATAACAATGTAATTACAAAGATCTATGTAGCGGTACACGTGACGAGGCACACCTGCTAGAGCGCGCCCGAACGCACCAGCTGCACATTCCTGATCAGTGCGGAGAGGAACAAATACTCCAGAGGCGATGACGTCAGGGCAGGCTGAAAGGACAGGAGCAGAGTCTGCAGAGCTCTGAGATCGGGGACAGGCGCTGAGAGCGCGGAGGTCAAGAGAGTGCAAATAAAGTGTTGGTACACTGAAAGCTGTGTGGTCTGAGTGTGTGTGTGTGTGTGTGTGTGTGTGTGTGTGTGTGTGTGTGTGTGTGTGTGAACCCCGGTGTAGCTGGTTAGTGCTACAATCTTCAAAAACATTTTGGATCAGTCAAGAACTGGATGTCACTAAGCATTACATTTAAATAAAATTAAAATGATATTATAATATAAATTATATTAGATATCTGAGATGGTATTTGGTCCTGTAATTTAGATTTTTTAACTTTTCGACCAGAGCGCTTACATTCAAACGAATGGAAAAAAGTAACATTCTTTTTTTTTATTTTATTGTCTGAAATGATGTTTGTTTAAAGCTGCTTTTGATTTATTTGTGTTACTCCAGCTAGTAAATGCTAAAACTTTCACTGAAACCTCTTACGGTTTTTCAGATATTACAAAACCTCTGATATCCAAACCATCTCGATTCATCATCCATAACAGAGACTGCAGCCTTCTACTCACTTAGAAAATAATCTTTTTGTTTGAAGCTAATGAGCAAAAGGATATTTTCAAATGAACACAAAAAGAAAAGACAAACAACAGCAAAAGGAATAACTGCCACCTATGGTTAGGGTTGGGGACAAGAAAAGTTTAGCAGCAAACCTCATGCCCCATATATCAATAAATACAATCAAGCTGCACATCTACACATCTGCAGCTGCTTGGCTACAAGGCCATATAATCCTTTTTTACATGATCCAAACACACCTAAAACTAGAATTAAAAAAATCACAAGACGTCGCTCTTTATGCAGCACCACTGTGTGAAAGTTTTTGCCACGTTTCTGTCTCCAGCATTGCTAGACTTTTCATTCTACACACATTCAACCCATTTTGAAGCTAAGGCCCTGCTGATTCTAAATATGTCTCATAACATTCTACACCTACGTTTCAGAGATATAAGCCAAAGAAAAACAACAACAGAAATCTTTTTCTTCGAGCAGAGCTCTAAAAAAGTTTCTTACCTTTGATGTTTTGCCTTGAAAAGTTTGTTTTATCCAGACTTTCTCATCATTTACTACTAGCTCGTTTGTGCATGTTTGTGACAGTATTGGTGACTAAAGCTTCATTCTATTGGCCCTAACAATCCAAAAAAGGTGTCAATCATCCAAATTGACCAATCAGTCACGGCTATAGAAGGCTGCATCATGAAGCTTCTGGACTACCTCCAAATTTATGGATAAAAATTCTAAATAAAATAAAAGATAAAAAAAAAAACTGTTTAATTTGATTGTTTAGAATCAATTTATTCACATAACAATTAAAAATATTTTATTATACAAGGGAAATGACACATATTGTGCCAAATTGTGCCATTTGAGACCTCACCTGAATTGTCTGTATATAAAACTCTGTAAAATTGTTGTTTTTCCTTTTATTAAGCTGAAACTTTGAAACAGCTAATGTTAGGATGTAATTCATTGAGGTTTGAAGCTGCTACTGCCTTTTTCCAAATAGGTTTTCATCCTGAAATCAAAAATTTTTCAGGTGGAAAAGAAAATATAAAATATTTTACAATGTTCCATGTCCATATACACTTAATCAGTGACACATATACTAATAATTACACATCTCAACAAATCCCACAAGAGTTCCCTTTAAAATGAGACCAAAATGAATCAAATAAACCTTGTGGTTACAGAAATATACTCAATTGAGTCTGGGCATGTCATTTCCGAGTACACCAGATTTGTGCTTAAGACTGCATCTACGGCGTAACTTCTAAACACCTTAAATGGATTTATTCTAGACTATTCTCCACATTCAGAAGCAGTTGTCACCCTCACTTTGTTTCAGAATAAAGTTTTGTGATGTGTTTTCACACCAAGAACAGTTTTACATAAGACCGGCGTCCTGAAGGGAAAAACGAAAAAAAGAAATAAAAAGAATCCAAGTGAACCCGGGGCGTTCAGGGAAAAGGTTGAGCTTCACCTCTGGTGTCTTAATCCAGCTTTCATGGTGAGAAACAAAAAAGGAGTGTGTTTATTCAGAATAAAAATAGCTGCTTTCACCTTGGTGACACTGCTTTGGCTTTAAAATAAATGGAAAATCCTTTTTAAAGAGTGAGTAACGCCTAAATCAACTTTTTTTTGCTAATAACCTGTATAGATGAGTGTCTAATAGTGCTGTAGACATGTGTAATCATTATTTTGGCAATTTAGTGCAACTTACTTAAAATTTAATATGGGGTTCCGATTGTGCCAAACAACAACAACAACATCAATAACAACAGCAACATCACCAATAACAGCAACACCAACAACATCAACAACAGCAACATCACCAATAACACCAACAACATCAACAGCATCACCAACATCACCAATAACAGCAACAACACCAACAACATCAACACCAATGACATCAACACCAACATCAACACCAACAACACCAACACTAACAACACCAACAACACCAACAACAGCAACATCATCAATAACATCAACAACACCAACACCAACAACATCAACACCAACAACATCAACACCAACAACACCAACATCACCAATAACAGCAACAACACCAACAACATCAACACCAATGACATCAACATCAACAACAGCAACACCAATGACATCAACACCAACATCAACACCAACAACAGCAACACTAACAACACCAACAACAGCAACAACATCAACAACAGCAACACCAACAACACCAACATCACCAATAACAGCAACAACACCAACAACATCAACACCAACAACACCAACATCACCAATAACAGCAATAACACCAACAACATCAACACCAACAACACCAACATCACCAATAACAGCAATAACACCAACAACATCAACACCAACAACACCAACATCACCAATAACAGCAATAACACCAACAACAACAACATCAACACCAACAAAACCAACACCAACAGCATCACCAACATCACCAATAACAGCAACAACACCAACAACATCAACACCAACAACATCAACACCAACAACAGTAACACCACAAATAACAGTAACAACACCAACATCAACACCAACAACAGCAACATCACCAATAACAGCAACAACACCAACAACACCAACAGCATCACCAACATGACCAACATCACCAATAACAGCAACAACACCAACAACAACACCAACAACAACATCAACAACAACAGCAACAACACCAACAACAACACCAACAACAACATCAACAACAACAGCAACAACATCTATAAGAAAGACAACAGCAAGAACAGCAACAACAACAAATATTTTGACACATTCAGAACCCCATAGTTTAGGTGACTAAAACAGGAATAGCAATAGGAAACTAGGATTGAGAAGAAAAAACTGAATTTTTAAACTCTATGCAGTTAGTTGGGTTCAGATTAAATTACAAACATGTATGATGATGTCTAGCTTTGGTTTGGGTACTTCCTGAAACACATCAGATTGTATTTTGGTATAAATAAATGTGCTTTAACTTTTCTGCATATCAGCCTCAATGACGCATGCAAGTAAAACTGAATAAATACACAGATAGACAAGGCTTTGATTTTTATGTTATTTGCATTTCCTTTGAGAGCACAGCAGATGATTGCACATCTATTTTTAGACACAAGAAAAATAAGGATTTCTGAAAACATGATTGTGTTTTTGTAAGGATCCTTTTCTGAATTAGCTTCCTTTACTAAAACTCTAAATTATAGCAAAATTAATATGTTGTGTACGGAAGCCAAGAAATGACATTTTCATGACAATGTATTGATCATTTATCATTTACTTAAAAGTTAGTATAATATGTAAGCTTTCTTTTTATAAGAAATATTTTAAAATAACTTCAAAATGAGTGGTTTTCTCGATATGTTGAGTTAAAACATGTTTCCTTGAGAAAACTGGAATTGTTGAGTTGTGACCTTGAAACAAATACAAAAAATAAATCAACACTTAACATTCCTTAAATCACTTGTAGTCAAGGTCCCTTTATAAATCTTATCAATAAGATGGAGTTCAGTCTCACACAATATTGTGATGTGAGCGACTTCCAGATGGTAACACTTCCAACTCTAACACAACATCTGTAAATACAGCTGATTTAGATATTTTGGGTGTTTTTTCAAGATCTTTACTTGTGGCAGCCATCTTGTATTGGGTTGATCCAAAACGTTAAACAGCTATAGAAGTACATCCAAGAGTTTACACAAATCTGACTTGGTGTTCATGACAAATTTTGCTTACACACTGACTCGAAAAGCAAATGGTTTAATTAACGGCAACATTTCAAAATAAGATCCAACATGCTCAGTTGTCATGATGGGGATGACTCTCTTCTACTGCAGCACTGAGTCTTAAGCCTGGGGAACACAAGACAGATGCGCTGCACCACGGAAATGCCGCGGTTTTGGGAAGTCGAATGGTCACACAGGATTCGCTGCGCCGCTGAATGCTTCTTGGGAAGTCAAGCATCACGCGGGACTTGAGAACAGGAAGCGAAAAGTGACTCTTGTTTATACGTGATCAGATTTTCCGTTGTGTTTTGTGAGACTCTAATTCATTAAAAATGGGTAAGTACACTATTTATTAGAATATTTTAAGATCAATAGTACTTTAAAGTTATCAGTACTGTAATCAAGTAGCATTTATATGGTTTGGCGATTTTTGTTTGTGCCGTAAAGCCATTCCGCGTCGTAATGTCTGTTGTAAAGTACTACACAATGTGGTAAACAACCATCACAGCCGTGCCACAGCGCTTGAAATACAACTGGCGCCTATCTTCAGTACCTCCGTGCAGACCGGCACTTCTGGGACGTGGAGTTGCGCTCACCTTGTAGCCACTCTCAGTAACTATAATGGCTTCTTTTTAAAATGGCGGCGCAGGCGTGACGTGGCGCAGAGCATCTGTATCTGTACTAGGGGTGCACCGATAGATCGGTCAGCCGATCTATGTGCCTCGATCTCAGGGTTTTGTCAAGATCGGTGCACCCCTCGTTAATGTTAAAGCAAATCATTGCTATAGAATCATTTTTTGGACAAGTGTGTCAAAACAGGTACAAAAGTTTTGTTTTCAAAATTAGAAAAATGAAAGTCTAAAGGAACAAATATGGTTTAGTAGTTCAAACAGCAACGCTAAATACGTTCATGTGAACTATAGTTGTTGATGTTTTTTATTACCTTTAAAAAAAAGAGAAATTCAGACTGAAACAGACCCATTGTTCTGTGCTCCATGAATCCTACGTCTCCTGCAAAAATAAAACCCATTAGCTTAACACTTATCTGCCAATGATTAGGAAATTAATTCACAAATAAAAAGGTGCTTTGACCAACTGATATTAGTTGTTTAGTTGCATTTTTTAAATCAATTTTATTTAACAGAAAAGAGAAAATGGTACTATTATGCACCATCTCCATCTCTGTTTTTAGTCTTGCGATAGAGCCATGCACCTATAAACAATTTTGCCGGATTTGATCCTCATCTCAGCACATAAAATACGAGGCCGTGTTGCACTCCATCACCACAAGGTGGGCAGATGGAGGCAATGAATTAAACCTGGCGTGACAGTAGTGATGACGGTTGATCTTACCCTCCAGGAGATAAGTTAGCAATTTCATGCCAGCAGAAAACACCCATCACCATTAGAGAGCTGCACTCACTGAGGAATTGCTGCTATTTCCATCATTTTGACAATCCCAACAGGGAATCAACATGAGAGGGAGACTGCCAGGTCTTTAGGGATTGAGAGAGTTGGACTTTGAAGGAGGGTCATTAATAAATATTGCGATCACAAGTCTGGTTTCTTTAGTACAACTCAATTTTGGGCTCAAGATTACAGATTTGGGTTTTGC
>SSNS01000666.1:90022-113298 GCA_006937985.1 Aphyosemion australe
CAGCCAATAAAATAGAAAATGTCACCCATATTCTGCAACACGTTGCTTGGTTTCCTCTTCCTCCTCTCTCTGTACTTGGCTCTTCCTTCGTGCTTTTCAGCTGTTTTTAGCCTCAGGACAGGTGTTCCAGGGGCTCTTAACTAAATGGAATTTTTGCAGAGGCCATTGTTAAGAGCTCGGCCGATGCAAAGACAGCACGCTCCAATAAGCAGCACAAACACTAAAAGCTAAAGGCCAGAGCCCTCTTAGTCCTTTTTGTGATTGTGTGAAAGGGAAGCACAGTAGGAGAGATAGATATACGCCAAAACACGCTATTATCATTAATACTACACATGAACATGTTTAATTATTGTAAAGGGATTGTGCTGGGAAGAAAATGGAACTCTACAACAGGACTGGTTCATTAGTTTATGTGTAACAAGATAAATAGTGTAACATGAGTGATGAGCATTCTGAGTTAATAAGAAGGATTCTGTAACTTTTCCCAAAACAGATATTATTTCGGCTGAATCTTAGCCTAACACACTCTCCATAATTCATACATGTGCGATCTTTTAATAGTAGGTCTCAAAAAGAATCATAGCAAGTGCTTAGTGACCCAGAAAAAACAGCCTTCTATGTTCTGTGGGTCTAGGAAAAAGTATAAAAATGTTCTGAAAAGAGCATACTGTTGCAACCGAAGCAGGACTTTTACAAAGTCTGACAAGCACAAGAACACTCCTAACAGCACAATCACATGTTGGTTTGGTGCATAGAAAGGATGGAAGGTTTCTTGTGTTCAATGGTGAATAAAAGCTCTTACTAGCTGGGTCATGACCAAAATGAGGGTGCTTTGCACCTTGCATATGCTCGAGATCCATATTTAGTACATTTTTTTCATTACCAGGTTTATAATTTTGTGTTCAGGTATGTTTGCCCACTCTGATTGTCAGAACGAAGGTTTTATAGTGCAGCAGAACCCCAGTTTAGAAGTCTGACTTTCCCATTATTTAACGCTGACATAACATACTGTGACAAGTCAATTAACCCAATTTGTTGTGTGTAAAAATACTACGCTGAACTGCAGGCAGCACGTTTGGACTTTAGCAAGGTTTTTTTTCTTTTGGTAAAGAGGTGTTTAAATTAGTGCTGTCATGAGACTTTAGTGCTTTTTTTTAGATTAATTAATTATGACCTGTAATTAATTAATCTAATTAATCTCTTTTTTAATCTCACCTACTAATGGCTGAGAAAAGCTCTCATTTCAATGTATTTTTTATTTAAATTCATTGGCAGACTAAAAGATTAATATATAACAAAAAATCTGGCTTTATAAAGTAATTTATTGTTTTTAACAGACTTCTAAACTTTCCTTTAACATCACCAAGGTGGAATAATACTGCGCTCTTTTGTCAGTCTAAAAAAATCAGAAATTAAAAATAAAACTTCAGGTCCATATAGAATAATCTAAGTTAACACATCAAGGAACGCTTTTTTTGAGCAATGCAAATAGTGATCACACAACTTGTTGCTAAAACATTTATCTAAAATTAAAATAGACCTGTAAATTACAGTGCGTATCAAAACTGACAGTTTATCACAAAATATTACGCTTTTTCACTAAATCTGACGTGTATGGCATGATAGTTAAATATAAATATAATTACATGAAATAAATAAAAAATTTAAATAAAAAATCCCAACAGGTAGGTCAGAAAAGTCCCAGTAAAGTTATAGATTAAAAACGAATGAATTAATCATCATTTAGTAACAGATATCAAAAACACAACAACAATTAAGACAACTCCAGCTCATGCCTTTCCTCAGAAAGTAAGGAGTTAGCACCGCTGCTAACACGAGCGTACCAACCCTGACACAGCCAGGAAAGTGACCAATCCCAGCATATCCAAGTTGAACAGTCTCCTACAGAGATCATGGAGCAACCCACTGCCTCTAATGTCGATGATGATGCCTACAGCACCAATCCTGCCCACTGAGGAAGAATCGATAAGCCCGTACATTCATACTGAGCTCGGGAAAAAAATCTAACTTTCCTTTAAAGGCGAAACACCAGAGAGCTGCCAAGATCAGAACGCTGCTATTATATTCTAGCTTTGGAAAGCACAAACAGAGGCGATTATTCTCCAGATCCCACTTCAAATGCAAGCTTGAAAGTGGTGAGTGTATTTTAAGACAATGAGTTCTGTAACCCTACAATGTTGTGAAAATGTGTTTGCCTTCAGTTTCTGCTCCTTTGTCATAATTAAATGTTGCAGATCAGAGACAACATTTTAGTATCAGACGAAGAAAACTGGAGTAAATACAAAATGCTTTTTTGGTTTATTAAGAGGACACACTTATCCACACTAACCTACTTCTAAACTTAATAACTAGAGCTCGCATTGTAGAAGAATCTTGTCCTAATTTATTTTCTTTAGACATGTTGGAGGGTTTTTCACTATAATCATTCTGTTTAAGGTCAAAGTTCATTCATTCTCCTTTAGGATTTTCTGCAAAATATATGGTTCCATCGATTACAGCAAGTGGTCCTGCAGCAGCCCCAGACCATTACTCTACCACCACCATGTCTGACTGTTGCTATAGTGTTTATTTGAAATGCTATTTTGGTCCAAAAATGTAAAGGAACACACACCTTAAAAAAGTTTAACTTTTAACTCCCTTGAAAATGAGGTTTTTAATCTCAATGGGACCTTCCTGGTTAAATAAAGAATAAAAAAATTAAAAAAATACTTTTATTTCATCAGTTCACAGAATATGGTCCCAGAAGTCTTGGAGAGCATTAGCTGGGTCTTTATGTCCCACCAAGATCTTGCATTGATGATGGTAGAGTCTGACCGCTGCACAAAGCCTTCTCCAGCACATCCCAAAGATTCTCAATGGGGTTAAGGTCTGGACTCTGTGGTGGCCAATCTTACTTGTTTTGTAAGTTAACCTCAAACAGGTTTTAACTAGTTTATTTTTATTTTTCACAATAAAGCTAACATTTTCTGCTTATTCATGTTTGATTTCAACATGCAAATGTAGTTTACTGGGAGTTGATTGGTACCATTTAAAATAATAATATTAAAAAAATATTGCATTTGTAGAGCATTTTTATAAGACTCCAAGCACTTTAGTATAACCATTCACACGTGATGAACTACAGCTGCCCTGACAGAGGTGAGGCTGCCACACAACTGGCATCATAAACATAAATACGTAGATGCCCCATTGGGCGCTGGAAAGCGTAACAGCGTCGCCACCATATTGGATGGGTCTTTTCACTCTCCAAAGTCAATACAGAGTGGGCAACTATGCCTGTTTTTGTGCAGCCTACAGTTGTAACAACCGGTGTAGGGCTGCAACAACGAATCGATAAAATCAATAAAAATCGATTAATAAATGCGTTGGCAACGATTTTCGTCATCCATTCGTTGCGTTGTGCAACTTTTTTTCGTGTCGTGCAACCTTTATTTAACAGTCAATGCACGCAGCTCATCTGTAGGCCGCGGCGGCAGCAGAGCAGACCGAGGTAGATCAGAACGAGAGAGAAAGCCGGTGATATTTTTCCCCAACCCCCCAGAACTTTATTGAACAAATGTAAGTCATTTGTTTTTGTGTAAGGAAGATGCTTTTTGCTGGCGCACAATGTGGTAATGTAGGCGCTGTGGAAGAAAATAGAGAAACCAGCACAAATAGACACAAAGGCAGAAATGGTCCAACGTTTGGGATCAAACGCGCAGCTACGGGCAGGTTGGCTAATGCTAAGCTAGCGGATAGCAGACTCACGCCATGGGTTCCAAAAAACACGATGATCATGAAACTAAGAATGATAAAAACTCCACAAGCGGAAGAAAAGTCCCCACCATCCTGTTTATTCTTAGCTGTCTACAGCCAAAGACTGTATATATAAGCGCTATGGAGCAGAGCCGCAGCAGTGGAGTCAACGGTGTTTGCTACGAGTCTGTGCATTGCGCATGCGCAAAACCGCTCCAGGGCTATGGCAAGCCGCTGTAGTATGTAATTCACAAACGCTTCTATCTGTGAACATAATTTGAGAAGAAGAAACTTTTATATAGCGCCTCAAAAATCACGAGGCGCTTCACAAGAACAAAAAGTAAAATAAAAATTACCCACCATTACATTGTTACCAGCAAAAATGAAATGTTATTCAATATCTCAAAAGCTGTAAGACAGTTGAAGTGATAGCATGTTGTTTTGCACGATATTGAACTGTTTTCTAATAATGTTCTGTTGTTAAAATAAAGTAACAGAAGGAGAGAAAAAATGTTTCTCTAGCAGTTTTTAAATGTTCACGTTTAATCCGATTAATCGAGTCGAGACCCCGTCCGATTCATCGATTATCCAAATAATCGTTTGTTGCAGCCCTAAACCGGTGTACTATTGAAAACAGATCACGTGGGATTACAAATGACTTTTCTAGCCTACCTGATGGGATTTTATATTTTCATTTATTTTGTTTAATTATGTTTATATTTTAATTATCATGCCATACCATGTGTCTAATTTTGAAAAAGTCTGATAAAATGTGTTTTTTAGTTGAGTAAGCACCTTTCTCAGTAGAAATTAATGCACTGGGGGCGACTGGAGACCCAACTAAGATGGCGGCCGGCCACTAAGGCAGCTCCAGTCCACGGGGCGTTATGTATATGTGACCGGTCCCTCCGACCACCACCAGCAGGCAAGGACGGTGAAGTGCCTTGCCCAATGACACAACGACTAACTCCTAATCGCTGATCCATCATTGCCCTAATATTTAACATATCCCTAAAAAAATGTTGGTAAATGAATTGTTTGAGGAAAAACCTCTAAAATATGAAAAGAGGGTAAATATAATGCTAAAATTAGCCCAAAGTCAATATGATGGTGTCATACTGTTGTATGAAGGAGGTCTAACTCAAATTAGAACAAATGATGACATAAAAAAGTGATTCAATGTGAGAATAACAAAACAAAACCCAAGGAATTTCTGTACAATAAAAGAAAGACCTATTGACATGATGAGGACCAAACTTTTACAGGTTCCCATAGCAACCAGAACTGTTTTATGGCCATCCGGAGTAGCTGCTAGGTATGTGTTATGTGAAAGTGTTAAAAAATGTCCAGCATAAATAACTAAACAAAAGGTTGAGCTGAACTGCAGGAAGACCATAATATGTGAATTATAAGTCCCCTCGGTGTGGACATTGTGCTTTTGCCAACCTGGTTTTGAACACAGAAAACCTACAGCTCACCCACCAGAGGAAAGAAAAGGCAGAATAAGAACTCATCAAAATGAATAATGCTCATCAATATATGTTGGTGCAGTAGTCAAAGTTGCTGCACTTAAATATTACAGTGGCTGGGGGCATTTATTAAAAAAGAATAGTAATACTATACTCTTGGAAATGTGTGAGATAAACCCTTTAAGCCTGATGTCATAAAAAGCTCATTTCAAAGTGTAAATGATTCCCAAATGGTATCCTTGGGGTGTGGGTTTCTTTGAAAATTTGGTTTGTGCATTTTCTCTGCCATCCTATTACCAGGGTTATAATAAAAATCACAAATAATACTATTAATAAAGTAAAAAGAAAGAAGATACTTCTACAACAAAGAAGAGTTTTTTAATATTTACCTGCATTAGCTGTGAAACTCAGCTGCATGTATCTAAAAAGGTCTGTGGTTTATTTTCTGTTCTGTTTACATCAGCCACGGGGGTTTCACAGGAAATGACGTACTGCATGTGCCTTTTATTTTGAACGTTTCTGGATGTTTCACACTGCTTTCGTGTTTGACTTCCTGTTTGTCCCGATCTAAACTGCGGAGTTTGACGTGTTTCAGAAGCGTAGCGCGTAAAAAATAAACTCGAGACGTAATGATAGCGACCTGACGCTTCTGGGACGCGTCCAAAATGTTACACATAGCTGCTGATGGAAAGGACCCTGTCCACTATAAAGTTAAAGTCCCACGTCATCATCACACACTGGTGAAATTACATCTCTGCATTTGACCCATCCCCGTGGTGGGGAGCAGTGAGCTGCAGCTATGGCCGCCCTCGGGAACTATTTGGTTGTTTAACCCCCCAATCTAACCCCTTAGTGCTGAGTGTCAAGCGAGGAGGGATTGGGTCCCATTTTTTCAAGGTCTTTGGTATGACCTGACCGGGATTCGAACCCTGATCTCCCAGTCCAGGGATGGACACTCATACCACTAGGCCACCGGAGCTGGTTAGCTGGTTATACTGGTGGCTAATTGCCGCGTGGTACGTTTCGCGCCGCTTTCACGACCTGTGGAAAGCCGGGGTTAGAGTGCCTAATGGATTTACCATTAGGCATTCAGTAAGCTGGTTCCTTGGGCCTCAAGATCCTAAAGGCCTCATTAAAGGGAAATTAAGTAAGTTTTTCATATTTAAATCATACATTTAAATCATTTTCTTGAGCCCGCATGTGCTAAAATTACCCTTTATACAGGGTTAATGAAAAGACACCCCCCGCCCCCCACCCCGTGGCCAGAATACCACAGTTGGAGCTTCAGCTTACACCCTCAGGACAGACGACGTGGACAACGTGGAGCCTCAGTAGAAACAAAGAAAACCTTTACCTGAAGAAGCTAAAAAAATTAAAAGAACATCTGACCACAATAGGAGTCAAACAAGAGTCAACAACTCCATTCTTTGTGTTTGGCTCAGTGCCAAATGATTCACAGACCGGTACTGGTCCCTGGTCCAGTGGGTGGAGACCACTGAGCAAACTGCAAACTTCCACAGCCATAGATCAACTGAACCAAGATCTTCCTGCTGTTGAAACAAATGCTGAGAAGAAGGTTTTAAATTAATTTCCATTGATAAAAACAAACACAAGACCATGGCCACTAGAATACAAAACTCAGAGCTCAGTCCTCATGTCTTCATTTCTGAAATGAACCAGAGAACAGAAGAACCATAAAAAAATCAGTCAGCTGTGTCAGAAGCCTAAAGATCCATTTAGTCAGGCCTGGCTAGTTCAGGTCTGACTTCTAAAGCTGTTTCATATGGAACATGATGAGCATGTTCTCATATTTAATACATTTTAAGATTCAACTATTTATAAGTATTGATAAAAGGTTTGAAGGATTCTAACTTTTTCGTTTCATTTTCTTTTGATCAAATGATCTGTTTTGTGACAGTAAATATACCTCCCCATCATTGTCCCTGTTGAACACTGTTCAAGTACCAACTGTATTGCTCACTACAACAACACAACCAAAGAAAAAAGAGGGCACAAGCATTATTAATTCATAATAATGTCAGAAAACTGAAGAGTAAACATGAACCCTGGATCTTTTCATTGGACTATGTATTGTTAGTGGTGCTGACTGCAGTATTTTTGCTGATAGGAAAACAATGGCCGACTAAAAGAACCAGCTGAGTGAACAAAAGGTACAAGACAAAAATATGTGGATGCATTTAGGTTTGTCTGGACCCATGTTGGGTCACTCTGACTCAAGCAGTCTGTAGGTTTCTAAAAGCTGTTTTTGTTTTACCTAAACAGTGATTTTGATATGGAAATTGAGTTAAAAGGCCAACTGTGTCCATAGTTTGTCTACAATGGAACATGCAGCAACTCATTCAAACAAATCAATAGCTATCTTAGCTGCTGTAGACTGCTCTTTGAATGACTCCAGTTTGGATCACGACCAAAATAATGATACCAGATATAAGTGGCGTAAATTAACTTCTTCCATTGGAGGTCTGGACCCAGACTTAAATTTGAGTTCAGGAGTTCCATCAACTGATAGGATGTTGAAGTGAAACTGGTACTTCTCTGCATTAAAGTTACACTAAACAAGTTGTTTTTCCTACTGGTTGGAAAGCAGAATGAAAACTGTCGTAAACAACCCTGCTGTAGCTAGAGCTAACAATGAGCTATAGCTAATACAGGCCAAGAACTCAAGAACCACTGAATATAGTTTGAAAGCAATAGCCTACAGTGTTAAAACTCTTTAGGGCTGGAATATACTTGTTTAATGATGCGTACGCATGTTTAAAATGGCTGCTACCTGTAACTTGTTGATTTGAAGCGTTGTTTGTGTGCGTCCCCCGATATTAAAGCCACGTGTCAGAACGCTGTAATATACGAGTAACCAGTAGGTGGAGTTGACAAAACAAGCAAGACACACTCACCATGGTGACACCTTCTCGGCTTTAGAGGTCTTTCATACTATCTACAATATCGCTGCTGTCTTTTTTTCTTATGTGATCTCAAAATTAACCAGTTATTGATCTCTTCTATTGACACCGTGTTTGTTTTGGTTGTACCCTACAAACCCGGCTTTCTATCTGGTCTGAGTACTCTAATGTGCCTCCTAATGGAACACTCCAGTACTACATGCAGTGCAGTGCCATGCAGCAGCAAGTATGTGAACAAAGACGCAGTCTGCACCAACGCGAGGTTAAATAGAATGGTTATTCCAGCCCTTAGTGTTGCTTTAAATGAGTCAGCTGAGGCAGTTCAGGCTTCTGACTAGGATGCCTCCTGGTTGGCATTATCTGGAGGCTTTCCCATCCCACCGGAAAGGTGAGACACAAAAATCTTGGAAGGATTTCTAGATTCCCTTTGGTCTAAGGAAGTCTTGGGGTCTTCCAGGTCCTCCCTTGGGTAAGAGGTGGAAGGTGAATGGGTGGGTTCATGGATTATTTCAAGTCATCAAGTGAGGCTCTGGCTGATGCAAACAGACTTTGTGCTGAAGCGCAGATAAGCTAATAAATATTAGAGTTCTCTGAACTGACTCTGTTTAATTATGGAACTGGACAAGAAGACTATCAACCTTCACCAAGATTTATTTCCTTTATGACCACTGGCATTCTTTACATTTTTTCTTTGGTTTTTAAGTTTTTTAATGAATTTCTTACTGCTGGCAAAACAAAATGTGTGAAGGAAACCATACTAAGGCCCTCATGGAAAAGGCTCAATACATGTGTTGCAAACTGTGACCTGAGAACAGGTGGGTACTTACCAGGTCAAAGTGTTTATGACCGAAACCATTTAAAGCTTTAAATCTGAGCAGTTAAATTGAAAATCAATACAAAATCTAACTGCGAAGCAAAGGGTGATGTGTCTGGGAGGTTGTGTTCCGGTAATCAGTCTAGATGGAGTGTTTGAACCAACTGGAGATGGTGGAGAGCTCCCTAAAGGATACCAGTGCATTACAGTAATCAATGCAAGAGTAGAGACAACCATGCATCTTCTCAGTCACCAAAATAGAAGAAATGGGCTAATTTCTGAGGTGTCTCAAGCTGGGAAAATTAAAACTGAATAACATGTTTGACTTGAGCATCCAAACTCAAGTTGAATTCAATTTTTACTAAAGATGCACATCATTGGGAGTTGAATGAATCCCAACACATTGTTGCATTAAAGGACTTTTATAGAGTATGTGAAAAAGAGTCAGATCTGCAAAGCTGCTTCGATTTGTGGCTTTTATCGGTAGGTAAGTGATATCCACAAGAAAAAAAAAGGGTGGGGGGTGTAAGCTTTATCTACCTTACACTAGACCATTGGTTCCCAACCTGGGGTCCGGGATCCATAGATATGTATATAAACACTAGATGGCGAAAGCGGGAGTCGATGGCGTAGCTAAACGGCAGCCATCTTACTTCAGGCAGCAGACGCTCCGTTCTCAATGGTAGCAGATGGAAGGTGAGTGAACAACTTAAACAAAAACACTCTTAACTCGATTAAATATTAACAGATTTACAAGCAGGTTGCATTATTACAAACCTTATAGGCTTGATAGGACATACTTGCATATTTATAAATTAACGGGCCAAATCCGTCATATTTTACAGCCACATCTCTGGCGTTTATAACAAATTAAACCGTTTGAAACTTGGTTGAAAATTGAGCAAGTTAGAGTTATTTAAATAGTACATGCACCATTGACACCAATGTTACGAAAGGGGGCAGCTGTCTGAAGTAAGATGGCCGCCACGTTGCTACGTCGCACCCCATTGGCGAACAGCTCAGGTGAGCCATCTAGTGTTTATATACATGTCTATGTTTAAATCAGGAAATTTAAAAACAGGGGAGGCTAACTCACTCACTCGCTAGCTAGCTAGCTAGCCATCACAGAGGCCTTGCACATGAATGTTCCACTATACGGCCACAGTGATGAGCAGCCTTTGGTGTTCTGCATGAGAACCACTTTACACATACACACAAATCTCTCAGTAGGTTGACATGGCAGTCATTTAAAAACGTGGCTAGTTTCAATTTAATGATGGATTAACGTGGCGCTCAGTAGAAATCCTAAGTCAAATATTTTCAGATACATAATTTTATTCGCTGAATTTTAGTTTACCTGCTGGAAAACAGTCACAACATGACTGATCTCCCTGGAGCCATAACCCCATCTATCAACACATTTTACTGGGCCTGGTTTTATTAACTGCTCAGATATTTTAGAATTGATCAAAGTGGTGGACCAACAGTCTAGACTATCTGCAGACTAACACCACTAGCATGGCTAAAACGATGATTCAAAACACACTCACCTCAAAGAAATCATGCCTTCTATTTTCTCCCCTGCAGTCAGTATGAAGGAAAAATAGCTAGAGGCAATGATATGGTTTGAAATCATGTGGTTGGAGAGTATTCTAACAGCAGGATGATTTTCAAGAGAGCATGAAGTCAAAAATTACACCAATGGTCTGTTTCATTATTTATTTTCATATAGAAATCTTTATCTGGCAGTAATGTTTACTGGTAAATATGTTAAAAAGAGTTTAGCTTGAAATCATTGTGACTAAACATTTCTTACTAATTGACATGATGACATTAATCTTTCATGAAACAAAGGAAATGCTCTGGGACTTCTGGCTTTGCTTGATGGAATAACTAGGAGGGAAGAAACTCATTTGTAAGTTAACGTAAACCTCCATATCAAATGCAAAAGAGCAAGTCTTTAGTATTTAGCAACAAAACATTCAATTCAAAGACTAGTTCATGCAACAAGTAATGCATAAACCAAAAACTGCCTACACATGAGGCAGTGCATTGTTGAACGCAAGGATAAAAACATGGAAACACCACTCTCACTGCAGCTACTTAGAGTGGACCTTTATTCATCCAGAGGACTGGTACTCACAGAAATGAAGATGGGCATTGTTTCTCTTCAGAAAGAGAAAAAGCTGTTATAAGAGCCACGAGAGATTAACTAGCCAGTGACCAAGTGGGACTCTACTCAGCAAAGACTGGAAAAATGTGAAGAGATGAGAACTGCGCTCAGCAAAATGATGGATAAAATAATTGAGTTGGAAAAGTCACAATAAGTCCATAAGGACTGTAAGAAACTACAAGAAAAGTCTCATGATCTAGAAAACAGAAGCAGGAGAAAACGGGCTGAATGGAGCTGTGAAACATGTCAAACCAACGACACGCTGGACGTTTCTAAAAGTAAGTTTAGGGAAGCTCTGAAAGCACATATATGAGGAAAAAGTGAAAAATAAACATAAGTAAACAAATTGTATAACTGGATAAACAGTATACAATCTCTCCTAATCCTGAACTGCTTACTAAAACAAAAATGCAGCAAACTGAGTTCAATCTCCTTCCCACATCTGGTATAATTAAATTAATGAATCATCTATACAAAATGACTAAGAACATGGAGAGAAACTAGGAAGACAACTAGCCCATCAGATTAGTGAGTCATCAGATACATACAGAAATGTGCACAGTATCAGGAAATATTAATGACCAATAACAAATAAAGAGTTTTTAGACAAAACTGCAAACAACAGAAACAAAAGGCACTTCTGGAGCCATTTGGTAGTTTTTTGAAAGTGTAAGGTGAAGATAGGTGTTCATTGAAGAAATTGCTGATTTTAGAAGAGGTTCCCTTAACAATATACTGTTTAGCTTGCAAAGCTCAAAGGTACCAAGACCAGATGGGTACAACAAAGCCAGGTCACCATCAGTCCATGATTTTGTAGCCTCTCTCAAACGAGTGCTGTAGCTAGGCAGATGGCTACATTTGATCAAGAAACAATATTGTTAACACACAAAAAGTCCCTTTGAAGCAGCATCTTACGGGCCAGAGAGCTTTTTTTTATCTGAAATGCATAACCCCAGCTAACATACTAGCCAGTTGATTAGCAGGTGTGCTTCCAACAATAATATACAAATATAAAATAGATTTATTAAAAACAGACTCAAAAACAGCTGCAGACTGTTTGATATTATCTATACATATAACTTGAGCTCACTTTACAAAATGTTGATATCCCTGGATGTGGAGAAAGTCTTTGACAGGGTTGAGTGGGAGTAGCTATTCTCAGCCCAGTTGGGCTATTGTTTTGGCTGAAACTGAGTTAATGGGCTCATCTATTCATTTCCAGGCTTCAGAACATGCAAAAGAGACCCGATTTGAGTATTTTAGACTCAACCCCATCTACAAGGCAGGGATGCCCACTATGACTGCTCCTTTTTGCTCACGCAATAGAACCTCTTGCTATTTCCTTCCACACTTTTACTGAACAAAATGGAATTTATAGAGGAGGCAGAAAGCACAAGCTATCACAGATGACTTAATATACATATCTGACCCCTATAAGCTCTCCCTATAGTCGGTTCTAAATTATTCAATGATTCAGTTGTCTTTCATTAACTCACGATTTGGTCTCATATCCAGAAAGCTTATAGGTGACACACTAGTTCAATTCAAATGCCTCTTACTGAATACCACACCTTTGCACCTTCATTTGTTAACACAGTGTTTAATGACTGGTTTGAAAAAATTATTTTAAAGATATCAATAATTATTAGCTATTACAATTTTAACATGTCCATCATTTGAACAGATACAGAGAAACTAAAGTATTCCAAGGTCACAGTTCTGTAACTATCTACAGGTACTTAGTCTTGTTATATTTATTTATTTATTTATTTAACATATATAAAGAGGATTAACCCCTTGAGATGATACATCTCGTTTTCAAGGGGGTCCTCTATAACATCAACACAGCAGTGTACAAGACAGCAGATCAGAGAAAATAAACATTACAATTACAATTACAAACAGCGTTGCATCACTCACACACACACGCACACACACACAAACAAAATGGCCCACAATACTCAAACCCACCCACCCAACACAAACCCCACCACAAACATGCTATAAAGACCTTAAACATTAGTAATGTTTAAGGTTAACAATTAGACAATTAGTAACACTGGCAAATATTCCGAAAGTGTTCAATCAGAGCTCTTCGGAATATTGTAAATGAAGATATCGAGCGAAGCGGTAAAGGGAGATTATTCCAATCATTCGGAGCCTTAAAACAAAAAGCATGTTTCCCAACCTCTCTTTTCATTCTAGGAACTCTAAAAAAGATCTGAGCATCATGTCTCAGACAGTGACGCGAGTTATAGCGTATTAAATGTGACTTTAAATACTCTGGATAGTTGAAATAAATACTTTTAAAAATAAACTGTATCCAGTGAAACTGTCTCCTAGCTGAAGGTGCAAACCAGGACAACTGTCCATACATGTCACAACGATGTGTCCTAAAGGGACAACGTAACACAAAACGACAAAGACTGTTGTATGCCACATCAAGAGAATGCAGACAAGAAGCAGTGGTGTTGTGATAAACAATGTCAGCATAGTCTAAAATAGGCAGAAGCAGCTGTGTAACTATTCTTTTTCTAACCAAAAAAGTGAAACAATTAACAGATTGATAAAGTATCTTTAACCGAGAATTAAGTTTATGTGTAGTTGATTGGACATGAGTTTTAAAGGATAAGTCATAGTCTAGCCAAACGCCAAGGTATTTATAGGTATCAGTTGATTCCAAGGGAGAGGAGTCAAGAAAACAAAGATTAGGGTGGTTATCACTTATATCTAGAACTTTCCTATGAAACAATAAGGAGTAGGACTTTGTTTTATTAAGAAGAAGTTTATTAGCTAATAACCACTGTTGGACAGAATTAAAGTCGTGTTGTAGAGAGAGGTTTATCCCAGAGATGGTTGGCTTGCTACAGTAGATAACTGTATCATCAGCATAAAGATGAATATTGCAGTCTGTGCAGCAAAGTGGCATATCATTAACAAAAATAGAAAATAATAAAGGTCCCAGGGAAGAACCTTGAGGAATACCCTTAGTTACGCTAGTAAATCCTGATTGACTGCCCCTATATGACACACACTGGTGACGATGATGAAGATAAGAGTTAAACCAAAGTAGAGATGATCTTGAAAGGCCTATAGCTTGCAGTTTATCCAATAAAAGATAGTGGTCAACTAAATCAAACGCTTTTGAAAGGTCTAAAAAAATGGCACCAGTGCACAAATTATCATCAAAACTAGAAAAAACATCATTAGTAAATTTCAGGAGAGCAGTGGATGTGGAGAAATGTTTTCTGAAGCCAGACTGGAACTGAGTAAGTAAATTATTATCTGAGAGATAGTCATATATTTGATTAAAAATAATTTTCTCAAAAACTTTAACCACATTATTGATTATTGATATTGGCCTGTAATTATTCAGAATTTGAACGTCACCACCTTTATGCAAAGGAATGACTTTAGTACATTTCCAAGCAGAAGGCACTTCACAGGTATCAAAAGACATATTAAACAGCACAGCCAAAGGCGATGCAAGAGCGTGAGATACTAATTTGATAAACCTACTCTCCATGCCATCAGGTCCTGGACCACTGCTAAAAGATAGCCTATCAATGACCTGTTGAACGTCAATAGAGGTAACCCTTCTAAAGTTAAATGAAAAATTACAAGGCTGGCTGTATGGAGACGAAACAGCATTAAGACCAGCAGAGTCAACAGGCGGAGTTTGAGAGAAAAGCAAGCTAAAGGCATTGGAAATCACAGCTGAATCATTAGTTATTTCATTATTTACTATCATATTATTTGAAGCTTTATTATTCTTACCAACTAAAGTATTAACCCTCCTCCAAAATTGCTTTGGATTATTTAAATCATTTGTTAAACTATCTCTATAATAATTAGCTTTGGCATTTCTAGTTTGAGTTGTGCATAAATTTCGTAAATGTTTATATGCCNAAAGAGCACCACATCATACCCAAATGATCCCTACCTCTATCCCCAGTGGAATTGGTATTTATGCAGAATCCCAGCAATAAGGTAGTAATATCAAAATTATATGGAATTCAGACAAACCTCCAACAGATCATTTCAAATGATCCCGACAGGATTATCCAGGCACTGAGATCACAGAAAAATGTTGTAACATTAATGTGCAGTTCCTCACCATGTGCAGATGCAGTTCTGCAATTGAAAGTAATGAACCATCTGCAGTAGTCAAAACAAAAACTTTTAAATAATTTTTCCTTCAGCTGACCCTTCATGTGACAGGTGTGGCCAAGTACCAGCAGCACTGGGTCATTTGTTCTGGAATTACCCAAAAAATTGAATCTATTGGAATAATATTCTCAAACATTTTATGCAGACCACTTCAGGCAGATCCTTTGGTGGCAGTTCTGGGAGTTAAGAAATTGAGTAGATAAAAAAATAATAAATATCCAAATGATATGGAACATAGCATGATCTCATTTGTCTGCCTTGTAGCAGGTAGATTCAATTACTCACCTAGATAATAAATAGCCCCAAATTTCATAAATCTTAGAACCGATGTTAGGGACAGGAAAGAACTGTTGGCACACGACCCTAGTATAGAAGTTTAGAGTTGCCATAACTGGGTTTTCTAGTTTCAATAACAATGGTGTTCAGTCTCAGTAGTCTCATATCTAATTACGTTGTAACATTAATGTGCAGTTCCTCACCATGTGCAGATGCAGTTCTGCAATTGAAAGTAATGAACCATCTGCAGTAGTCAAAACAAAAACTTTTAAATAATTTTTCCTTCAGCTGACCCTTCATGTGACAGGTGTGGCCAAGTACCAGCAGCACTGGGTCATTTGTTCTGGAATTACCCAAAAAATTGAATCTATTGGAATAATATTCTCAAACATTTTATGCAGACCACTTCAGGCAGATCCTTTGGTGGCAGTTCTGGGAGTTAAGAAATTGAGTAGATAAAAAAATAATAAATATCCAAATGATATGGAACATAGCATGATCTCATTTGTCTGCCTTGTAGCAGGTAGATTCAATTACTCACCTAGATAATAAATAGCCCCAAATTTCATAAATCTTAGAACCGATGTTAGGGACAGGAAAGAACTGTTGGCACACGACCCTAGTATAGAAGTTTAGAGTTGCCATAACTGGGTTTTCTAGTTTCAATAACAATGGTGTTCAGTCTCAGTAGTCTCATATCTAATTACTAGTAGGCTGATTGATAAGTAAACAGTGACACATTATCAGTAAATTAAGGCCGACCCACGTGGTCACTCAAGACACATTTCAATACCAGGTCTGAATGGACGCAATCAGAGCAGGACACTTGAAATACAATCACTCATTGATGTTTAACGCCTGTAATACCAGGTCTTATGTTGTGTTTTTGTACAGTATTGGCAACTTGTATAATTGCAACTTCATACTGGTGGATTAAAGCAGCATACCGGAGTCTTCCCCCTTTCAGGAATCATGTATGATTTTTTAGAAATCCGTAAAAGTGATAGTCTCATTATGTTCTGTAAGTTAATGTAGGCAAAACGGTTTGTTTTGCTAAACCTGCCCCTTCGTCCAATAGAGCCCCATATAATTTGAACTGAGTGCCGCTCAGCATTGGCCAATAGCGTTAGACTACCGCTTACATGCAGCTTTCAATCACAGAGCTTGTGCGAGCATTTGAGAACGTACTAAGACTGATGTAGAGTTGGTGACATTTCTGATGGACAAGTAATTATTATATATATAGCAGATGGATAGCTCAACTAGTAAGGCACCCGATTTTCACGCAGGACACCTGGGTTCGAGCAATTCGGGCTGCAGCAAATACCAAAATCCAGTGTGGGTCCTTAGGCAAGACCCTTGGTGCTACTGCCTACCTCATACCATGATGAGAGAAACCGATACATACGGGATGCTGAGACGTCGCCTAGCCAAACAAGGTCTGTGTGAGGTGCTGGGGAACCAGAGTACCCTGATGAAAAGCGGGCTACTGGAACAAGACGAAAATGGCCGAGATACGAGAACCTGGCTCTGTTGGAAAGCTACTACTTCAGTAGACCTAGCCAGAAGGGTTACATGAAGAGACTGTGGGAAGAATGGTTACTTCAAACCCGCACTCAACACTCCTCAAAGAAGAACTTGAGAAACCCTTGAGAGTGAAGGAATCGGTGGTGCCTGTGGTCATTGGGGCTCTTGGGTCAGTGACCCCCAAAATGATGGAGTGGCTAAAGGAGATCCCAGGATAAACATCAGACATCTCAGTCCAGAAAAGTACAGTTCTAGGAACAGCTAAGATACTGAGCTGAACCCTCAAGCTCCCAGCCCTCTGGTAGAGGACCCGAGTTTGGAAGGATGAGACCACCCGCGGAGGGTGAAATGGGAAATTTATATATATTGTGACAGCCTCTGTCGCCGCCTAGCGGGGAGTGGATGCAGTGGTAGCCAAGGAGACACACCAGCAGCAAGTCAACAACACTTTAATAAGCCGAACGACTCCCCTCTTCACCCCCCGACATACAAATATGACTCACGGTGCCAACTGGCACTGACTAAAAACAACACAAAATGAAACACTAAGTAAAAGTAAACAACATTAACACAAACTAAACCAACAGAACTAACCAAAACACAAGAAAACATGAATATATTAATCCCGAACTCACCCCCATAATGCCTTGCGGCCGCTACCCCTACCTGGCGGCGGGCAGGGCCGCCACATAGCCCCCACCCAAGAGGGTTAAGTGTCCCACAACCCTCCAGTCCAACCAGCACCACGTCCTCCGCCTGCTCAGCCATCCTGAGCGCGTCAGCCACGGCGGTGGGGAAAGCCACTCTCACATGTTGCAATGGTTCTGGCGTTAATCCTCGCAGGAATGCGTGGAGGCTCAGCTCCTCTCTGGCGGCAGCCGGGAAATCTGGATAGCCCCGACGCACATACAGCTGGATGTCAGCAGCGAAAGCTCCCAGGCTCTCTCCTGGGCCGCGCCGTCTGCTGCTCAGCTCCTCTCGGCTTCGCTCTCCTGAGACCTGCTGCCGAAAGCGTCTGTCCAACGCCGCCGTGATGGCCTGCCAATCGCACTGATCCTTCGGTGCCAAGTCCACCAGTACTTGAAGCGCTACTCCTTCCAAAGCGAGTGTCGCATGAACCGCCGTTTCCTGCTGGCTCCACCCTTCGTGCCAAGCTGCCAGCTCCACCTGAGCGAGGTACGGCGTTCGGCTGCCGCAGTCTCGTAGCGCAGCCGTCACCGCCGGGGTTGTGGACCTCTCCGCTGGGTACAGCTCTTGTAGCTGTTGCGGAGTGCTGGTTCCATCAGGCTGGTGCAGCACTCTCAGCCTGGCGCCCGGCCGTAGATGTTCCTCCAGCTTGCTGGTCTCCAGGCCAAGTCGCTCGATCTCTTCAGTGATTTGCTGCATCTTTCGCGTCTTGCCAGCGTTATCCCACTTCTGACACCAATGTGACGGCCTCTGTCGCCGCCTAGCGGGGAGTGGATGCAGCGGTAGCCAAGGAGACACACCAGCAGCAAGTCAACAACACTTTAATAAGCCGAACGGCTCCCCTCTTCACCCCCCAACATACACATATAACTCACGGTGCCAACTAGCACCAGCTAAAAACAACACAACATGAAACACTAACTAAAAGTAAACAACATTAACACAAACTAAACCAACAGAACTAACCAAAACACAAGAAAACATGAATAAATTAATCCCGAACTCACCCATAACGCATTGCGGCCGCTACCCCTGCCTAGCAGTGGGCAGGGCCGCCACAATATATATGTTAGCAGCTGGATCAGTTTTATTCAAGAGGTGGGCCATGTGTTGTTAAGTGCAGTAGTATGATCAGTAGTTTTTGCAGTAATTGCTATAAAAGTTGTGCACAAAAAATCTGAAGTTATGTTCACTCTGATTTGTGTCCAGGCCAGTTTTCTTGGTTAAGGCTTTGATGAACTGTAGTTAAAACATCATGTCTGATTTCCATAACCAGTTGACATATTAAATATTTTTATTGCTTTTTATTTTGAAAGTTATTTCAGTGACAGTTGCACTGTTTTTCTTTCACGAAATGTTACAAACGATTTATTCAAACCTGTATTTTTACTTGAATGGACAAAATTGGAGCATATAAATTAGCAGTTTCTTTTTCAGTAAAACCATAATAAAGACTTTGTTGTGACTTTGAATTTATGGTAATAGGAATATGAAGTGCTCTCAATAACAAACATCTATATCTCTTGAGGCAGTATCATTGTGTCCAAACTGCTAAAAGTACGAATAGTTGTAGATAAAACACCTACTTGTGGTTTGCTTGTTTTTGTTTCCACTACACTTTAGATGTTTTTAAAGCTTGTATTCAGCTGTGAAACTACAGTTAGGGGTGGCCTTTTTATCATTTTAGCATAACTATCTCTGAGCATCCATCAATTTTCATCTGCTGATCTAGGTCTGGATTGTGGGGGTAGCAGCCCCCAGCATTGACAACCAAACCATCTTGCCCCCAGCAACCTCCACCAGCTCTAGCGGTAGAATCCCAAGGTGTTCCCTGGCTGGCTAACCTGGAGATGAAATCCTTACAGCATGTCCTGGGTTGAACCAAGAGCGTTCCGTCTGCAGGAATTACTTGAAGCACATGCCCTGGGAGGCCTTCTGATCAAATGCTTGAACCCCCATTATAGGAGGATCTTTGTTGACATATTTTTTCATCGTTGTGCGCATGCGCGAGTGGCTGTGTGGCAGAAGACGGCCTGCTATCAATACGCGACGTACACTTTCACGCGAGTTTACGGGCGAAATCCCCAAAATATAAACACTTTAACGTCTAAAGACAGGAGGAGGGTTAGAGAGAAGCTTAAAATGTAATGAAGACAAAAAGAAAGTTATTTAAAGCATGTTTGAGCTCTGGGATGACAGAAAACGTTGGTCCGATTCGTCTGTGTTTTCTCCACAATGCTGCTGGGGAGACATTTATTCCTATTTAACAGAAAGCCCTGGACCCTTCACTCATGGAAAATTAAAGGCTTTCAAACGTCTGGAGGTCTACGATTATTGTGTTTCAAGGAAAGTTTGGCTGAACTATTCTGCAAAACAGGAAGCCGTGACTTCGGTAAAGCCGTGGTCGTGCTGAAGTCGGCACCGGCCGACTAGCAGAGTCAGCATGATTCACATCACCTGTGGGTGGATAAATCCTCACGGCGACTGCAAAGCTGGGTAAGTCTTCATTAATCAGTGTTGTTAGTTTTTACTTATTCATTTATTTATTATTATAACGATCGCGGGCTGAGACACCTGCATCAGAACGCGAAAACTAAATGACTCCATGGATATAAAACTACACGAAGATGAATATTTTAAAAAAACATCTTCTCTCATTAACAAATAATTACAAGCACTTACCATGAACAAATGAGCCTAACCCTAACCCCACAAACTTCGTTGCTGCAGGAATCCAGGCTTTCTTCAGACAGTCGGGTCACCCGCAATCATCTATTTCATATTTCGTGCTCCTTTACGGAGGAAATTCTAATAAAACTTTTTATCAAGCCTCCCACGGGCCAAATGATCAACCACACAGCAAGAATGATCCATCTGCTTCGCTAAATCCTCCTCCAAGCATGCCAAACAATTGAATTATAGGCAAAATACGCTGTTTGTTGCCACCCAGGTCCCATGATGCAATGTGAAAAACATAAACATTGACATCACAAAAGATCCTCCTATACCACCATTGCATAATCTTTTTGTAAAAAGGACATGAATGCGCCACATTACTGCCACTGTCTGACCACTTATAAATGACCCAAAGCTCCCTGATGCCGTCTCGACGTTGCGGCAAATTGCTGGCATTGTTATATAAAAGAGACTTTTGTTTCCCAGTTGTAGCAACCGATCAGAGATCCCATTAAACATCTTCGCTAAGTTCTTTCCATGTTGCTTTATATCCATTGTTTTTTCGTGTTCTTGATATTACACGTAGTAGTAAAGTTTCGACACTCATCAGGCATCATCTTCAGAGTGGTGGTGATGTTACTTCCTTGCTGTTTCATCAGCGGGCAGTAGAGGACGATGTCGCCCTCTACTGCCCGCTCCCTCTTTGTCGATGACCATGTCCCATATATTATCCAGTCTATACACTCCTTCATCTCTACTGATGGTGTTAGGTCCATGTGTTCCCAGTCCATTGTGTCGTTTTCTCTGCTGCAATGATCTATTATTGCTGATTTTTTTTACTGTGTTTTCTGCTTCTTGTTTTGCTGCGCTTGTGTGTCTTTTGCTTGTTTCCTTTTCACATTCCTTTATATGTTCTAGTTTTCGTGTGTTGAACTGGCATCCCGTTTCTCCTATATATCTTTTTTTGGCAGTTTGCATCGTATTTCGTAAATTACTCCGCATTTTTGTTCTGTTGATATTCTGTCTTTGGGGTGTACTAGTTGTTTTTTGATAGTCGTGTGGTTTTGTTGGTGTGTTTAAATTGTGTTTTCTCATAGTTGTTTTTTTTGTTATTCCTTTTATGTATGGCAAGGTTATGGCTGGATTTGGCTCGGTGTCTTTTCTTTTCGTGATTTTGTTTTTTACTTCATTTCTGCTTCTTGTTGTAGATTGTTGTTCTTTTTTTATTGCCCATGTTGTTTATCCACAGTTGCTTAGTGCTGTTTGTATGTGCTGGCTTTCTTTTTTAAGGTCTTGTTCTTCAGTTATCATTTTTGCCCAGTGGTATAGTGTGTATACCTGTTACAACCTGGCTCACAGATTGTAACAGGTATACACAGGTATAGCAAAAGGTATTTACAGCAAAATATGTCTGTGCTACATAATTTCATCGATGACTGGGTTTCCTGACTAGTCTTGCCAAATTACCCTGTTGAACATGGGGAGGTTGTTTGCAGGTTTTTGCCACTGGATTGAAATGAAAATGGAAGACTGATAGACAAAAAGTAATGAGGGTGCATCAGTGGATATACATTGGCACCCTTTTTTTCACCCTTAGCTACACATGTGTCTCCAAGATACATATTATTTGTTTGGATTCTTCATCCATATCCTAAAATTAGTTATATATCTCCAAGTTTATCTACATAAACACATCAATAACATTGTTTTTTGTTTTGTTTTTTGACTTTGATCATGTTTGAGATATTCCTGATGAATGGAGAAGATCTGTAATCATTTCTGGGAAACTGGGGGAGGACAATTTGAAAATTGGTGCCATGCTGAGCATCCAAGAGTAAACATACCTCTTCAGTTGTGAGCACATAGTAGTTTCCAACCCAAACCCTTTCTACATTGGGCTCCTGGTGTTAGGCAGCAATTTCCTCCTCTCTTTCCCCCTGTCTGTTTGGCAGTTTGCTCAGTTGGATATGCTGTCTGGCTAATGTATGATTGATTGTTGAAGTAAGAGACACTCCACTGCCCCTGACTTTCCTCCCTCTCAACATGGTTAATGGGCCAGCCAAAGGCAGGTGCAGCTTTATGCATGTGTATGTGTGTTCCTTTGTAGGTGACATGGACAAAAATCAGTGTAAGCATTTGTAAGCTCATCTCATGATATTGATGGATTCCTGCCATCGGCACCTATTAGTGTATTCATGTGAACGCGTGGCCAAGCGTGCTCTGGTTAGAAGTGTGTCAGGGATGTTTTTGAGAGTATGTGAAAGTTAGAGTCAGGCCTTGACAAGGATAAATGATGAAACATGTCATCTGATGCAGTGGAATCAAACAGACCATTTACTGTATTTTCATCAGTTAATCATAAACTTTCGCCACAAGTTCTCCTTCCACCTCCTTTTTGCTCCATGTCCTTGAGCACCAGACATGCAGTCCATCAACGATCTTTCTCTCAATTCACAAATTACTTAAGTATCCACCTTCATCCATCCATCTACGCTCAATACCACCTTTCCCCTTCATCTGAACCCTCAATGATGTGTTTTCAACAATCCCCCCGCCTTTCTTTACAATAAACACAGAGGTCTGAGCAATGCTAAGTGCTTCCTGGCAGTCATTGCCACCTTTAATGGTGGAATGTTTGTGCGTAAGTGAGCATGTGTGTCTCTGTGTCAGCTTGGAGGAGAGGGAGACACTTTAAATGGCCTACTAATCATTTTATCCTTGTTTTACAAAGACACATAATAAGTCATTTACAAAGGATTATAATATATTCATGACTTTTTGTGAAACATAGAATCTTGACCCCTTTT
>SSNS01000666.1:116524-171237 GCA_006937985.1 Aphyosemion australe
CAGGTATTTTTCCAACAGGAGTTCTGTTTGAAATAAGTCTCCACCCATGGTGTTACTCACCCTTTAACATTCATGGACTCACCCATCTTAACTCACGACGGGGAAGGCTGTTGTTGGTTTAGCGTCCAGGAAACAGAGAACGTGTCAACTAGTAGAAGCTAACCGTTAGCATTAGCAACTCCACCACACAGCAGAACTCCTCCAGGCTTGTGTTATTTGTGGAGATAAAACATCAACGTTGCAGAGCAAACAGAGTCAGTGGTAGAGTCGTGTTGCTGTTAGCCAATCAGAGGAGAGATGTCAAAGTCGTCTGAAGCTACTTTCTCCTCCAGCTGACTTATCCGTCCTCAAATAGGCGCAGCAGAGCTATTTTCCCCAGAGTACGACTTACAAGGTATTCATTCCCACTAGAGACCAACACAGATGAATTAAAAATGAGTAAAGTTAACCTTTATAAAAAATAGTCATAATAAAGATTTATCACCAGCATTATTTCTTGAACAATAACATGACAATTTTAACTGAAGCAGGTCACATGTTTGACTTTTGCACTGTTCATCTGGATGTTCCCTACTATAGTGGGACCTTTGGTAACACCCTTCCCTTGGGAGTAAATAGAGGTACCAGTAAGCAGATTTATGAGGACCCATTACCCTCTGATTACAATAAGTAACAATGAATAATTGTTTGTAATCAGGACATTGGGTTTGTGAGAACAGTATTAGGTTCACCTCATATATCACTGGACAAATACTGGCGTTGTGGACAATGAACGATGGGGACTGTGTTGGGGGAAAAAAACAACAACTCTTATTTGCAATAGTTTAACCCCCCGAGTGGATATCATTGCAAGAGTGGTATGGTTTGGTAAAGCTTCCATGCCAACACACACTCACAGTAAACTCTCTTGTTCAGGTTGTTGGAGAAATTGCTTATTAACAAAGTGCAATTAATCACAGCCATGTGCTGGTCACCTGGGCAACTAAGAACCAGAGAGTACTGAGAGCAGTGGGAAGTGGGTTCCAGCGGTCTTTCTAAATGGCTCTAATATAACACGCTGTGCTGTAAGCACTGCTGCATGGTTGTTTGTCAAAAGACTGCCTGGTGCACGCACATGCCAGATATTAAATGAAAAACAGACTGTTTCATCACGCTGACAGGAATGCAAGCAGAAATAAATAACCTCATGCTTGTCATTGTGTTTCCTTTGTGTCTCGACACTTCTGGCTATATCTCTTTGAATTGACAAACAACAAATGCACTACATAGTAATGTATTTGTAATGCGCTGCTGTGGTGCTCATTTCGATTTGCCTTCGTGACACCGGCGTTGCCCAAAACATCACATCTCAGAGACATAACAATGAGATTTACGGTGCACAATAAAAACCTCAATTCCCACACCAGATGCTCCCTGTGGGGTGGTAGAAGCTTAGATGATGGAGACTGTTGAAACTCCAGCTCCCAGAGGGCAGAGCTTCATTGCCACTGCTCCTTCTGGGGGTAATAAACTCCCATTGATCCAGTGACAACCCTGATTAAAATCAATCTTAGGTCCATGGTGTCCCAGTGAAGCAGACTGCAGTTCCCATCAAATGAGGAGAGACGGTGTGCAGAAGGCTGGTGCTTGCAAAAGTATATTAATAAAATAGTGACTATGTAATGAAATTACATTTTCCCAACTGCCTGTGACATCACTTTCCATTGGAGGTTATGTTCGTTGGACCGCATCTGAATCTTAGCCTCTCATAATATCAGGTTACAAACTTTGGGTTGTGTTCTAACTCTGTGTAAAGCAGATTCTTTTAAAGGGGACCTAGAATGTAAACCAACATTTTCCTTGTTGTTGTTGAATAAGACAGCTTGGGTGGTCAACAGTAGCATGCCAAAAAGTCAAAACCGTGTTTGACCTACTTTTTATGTAAATTAGAAAGTTGAAAAAGGCGAGAGAAAACCTCCTGTTCTGAGAAAGCCTTCCTTAACACGTCATAAGGGGGAGCCACGCCTCCTCAAACCTGCATGTGTCTGAGGCCTTCTGGGGAAACCAACCAATCAGCATGTCCTGGCCGAGTGGGAGGGGTCAACAGCTCTTTTCACTGAAGGCCTGAGTAAGGGGGTTTAGAATGGCCTGTATCAGGGCTCCTGGGACAGATGAAAGCCAAAAAACATTTCTTATGCTTATTGGAGGCTCAAAGCTCTCAAAGATTGTTGATTAATTAATTGCATTCTAGGACAACTTTAATTATACATTTGAAGAGCTGAAATTATTAAACAGCATCACACACCAACCAGGTCAACTGTCTATGTCTAAACAAGCTTAGAAAATTTGCAGGTACTTTTAAAAGTCTGTTTGAATATGTTTTTATAGTTGGTAAGTTTTCAAGCATTGATGTTTTATTTGACAGCTGTTGAATTTGAGCATGACCCAGCCAGCACACATAGGTGGGCCCCATATGGAATATATATGGGCAAACTGTATGGGTCCCAACAGGGTTTGTCCGCGTGGCCCCACAGGGGTTTGCCAGTGTTTGTATCAAACCCTCTGAAAACCCATGTAGGGCCCGTTGAAAGCTATGTGGGCAAAAATCTTTCTGGGAAAACCCCCATGGGGCCACTGTGGACAAACGCCAAGTTACCAAGTTACCAAGTTAGATTATTCAAAAAATAATGTAGTTAGTTATTGAATACAATGATATAATCCACAAGGGAGGAGAAACTAGTGTTTAATATTCAACCAGATGAGGTGAACAGCATCCAGCTCTGATCCAATACTGCTGATAGTCAGCACAATGCTCAGCCCTGAACATAAAGCAGAGCTCTCCCAATAACTCTCATAGAACAGGACTGCACGGGGGCTCAGGACACCACATTGATTAAAGACAAAAGTGAATCTCTCAATTATTCCCCTGACCCTGATCCCTTACAGCTAAACCCAGCTGGTCTCCTCATTCAGATTATACAACCGTAGGATGTAGACCTCTCTACTGTCAGGCCTTTGGCTCGTCACCACCACTGAACCAAGACAGCCAGGCTCTGAAAGATGACAATTAGCAAAACGCTAGTGACTGCATAATGTGATCTGCAGCTGAAAAGCAACGAGGAATGTGTGGCTACAGAGGTACGGGAGGTGAGAATAGCAGGATAAGACTTCACAATAACTCTGGCAGGGCGGGGGAAATAAACAGCGAGCCGAGAGGCAAAATAACTAAACTTCCCATCTCACAGGATGGAAGATGCAGTCGTGATCTTTTTTTTTTTTTTGAGATCCAAACTTTTCTCTGCCTTTGAGATTTACCAAGTGTCTTGAAGTTATGAAATTATGGGGCACACATTTTCCAAGCTGATTGATTTTTGCACCTGAAGTTCAATCTGCTTGGAATTTTGTTAAAGCAACTCACTTTGAAAAATCAATGTTTTTGCAGAGTTTATAACGTCAAACTTCTGAATGGTCTTCCCTAAAGAGAAATCAGGTATAAGAAGTAGGAAAACAGAAAAACATGCCAGACTCGATGGGTACCAGAAACTTTGGGTTATTATTATTATTATTATTATTATTATTATAAATAAGAGACATTTATTCATGTCTTATTTGTTTTCTAAACATTATTTTGAGGATCATCATTTGAAAAACATAGAAGACGACTTTATTTGAAATGACAGACTTTTTTTTACATGAACAAGTGCTTTTCTCATTTTGCTGAAAACCAATAATGTCTTGGAACACTTAATCATTAAGGCTCTTTTGCTCTCCAATTCTTTTTTAAGTATCATGTTTTCTATAATAAAGCTCTATCATCTCCAAATCAGAGGTCATTCATAGGAAGAATGGCTGAAAACTGATACTGATATTACTCGATATTAAATTTTAATGCCAATATCGGCCAATTTTAATGGATGACCAATAATATTGGACATCTCTACTTGTAAGTTATACTCAGAGGAAAAAAGCTCCTGTGTGCCTGGTTCGGCATGGAGAATTCAGCTGGAGGAGAAAGTAGCTTCAGTTGACAGGATTTGGAGTCTTATTTCCTGATATTTGGACATCTCCCCTCTGATTGGCTAACACCAACACGACTCTACCACTGACTCTGTTTGCTCTGCAACGTTGATGTTTTATCTCCACAAATAACACAAGCCTGGAGGAGTTCTGCTGTGTGGTGGAGTTGCTAATGCTAACGGTTAGCTTCTACTAGCAGAGACGTTCTCTGCTGTTTCCTGGATGCTAAACCAACAACAGCCTTCCCCGACGTGAGTCAATGGGTGAGTCCAAGCAACGTAGGTCTGTCACGTTTTTCAAATCCTAGAGTTTCACCATCTATTTTCTATCAGAAGCTAATGCAGGAGATAGGTGTAGGACACAATTTTTGCATTTGCTGTGTTTTAAATATAGGGTACGTGTAAAGACAGTATACATATACATGTGCATTACCAGAGTGACTGCTTGGTATGTTAAGATGTTGGACTTTGGTTGATATATTGAGTTCCTATGTATCTCGATAATCTCTGAGACACATATCTTTACAACTGCATGTCTACAAATTAAAATAAATATATGCTGCACCTGTATTTTGTATGAATCATAAAATAAAAAGAGATGATTAGCAGGAGCGTGCAGTGGAAACACACCTGATCAATGGAAGCGAGTGAGTTTGAAATGCAGAAGCTGAAAAAAATCACTTTTAGGTGTAGGATGCATAAATTCTAGCAGCGTGAATTTTAATTGACTTTTACCAGTCTCTTTTAAAAAAACATTCACATAATCCACAATGCATGGAAATTGCTTCATGCACTTCAATCATCAAGTCAAACAAAAGATCATAAAAGCACTTTGTGCAGCCGCAGTGCTGGGCTGCTACGATGACATGCCTGAATGCTCTTCGTATAATGATAAATGTGAGATGAATAAGTCGTCCACTCCTATAGGCTGCATCGAGAGATTCTTCTATCCTTTAACATGTGTTGCATTTAAAGCTTCGCACTGTATCAGTGTTTCTAGCTGTTGGGCATATCTGTTTGTTTTTGGTAGGAACAAGTAAACTGCTGCCAAACCTACATAAGAAAGAAATGCTAATCATCACTCCACACACACACATTAATTAAAGCCTGTCAGCTGGAAAGCTACTGAATTTACATAACCTATTTAATTTTTACCAATCTGCAGGGTCAGCTGGATAAAAGGTTAGCTGAGGTTATGACATGAATCTCTGACTCAAGCAGAGTTTATCACTAGAACTCCCAAGGCGGTCATTTTGACTAGTTTCATATTTTAAAGTGTAATAACTTTAGTTACACGGATCTTATGTTGTCCTAGCTTCCTGACTTTTCCTATTTGTGTGTGTCCTTTATTTCCACATTATAATACTGTATCAATAACATAAAATATCAAAAAGAAAAATGGTGATGCTTATATTTTTCTCCCACAACTGTCTGTTTGATGGCTTTATTATTTTTTTTGTAAATCTTCCCTGCAGATAAATGACAGCATCACTGTTTCCCAGCAACCAAGCTTCTAGCTTGTGCATTCACTCTCTGGTCATTTTCCGTGTAAAATTGCTGCAAAAATGGCTTTTAGAAGAAACTTACATTTGCAGTGCTCTCTAGTGGGATTCTTTTTCCTGATATTTGGACATCTCTCCTCTGATTGGCTGAAAGCAACATGACTCTACTACTGACTGTGTTTGCTTTGCAATGTTTATGTTTTATCTCCACAAATAACACAAGCCTGGAGGAGTTCTGCTGTGTGGTGGAGTTGCTAATGCTAACGGTTAGCTTCTACTAGCCAAGACGTTCTCTGCTGTTTCCTGGACGCTAAACCAACAACAGCCTTCCCCATTGTGAGTCAAGATGGGTGAGTCCATGAATGTTAAGTGACAGTGTGACGTAGATCTGTCAGGATTTTCTAATCCTAGAGTTTCACCGTCTATTTTTTTATCAGAAGCTAATTCAGGAATTAAGGGTAGAAGACTTTTTTCATGTTCAGCCTGCATGAAAAACCCAACTGTTCAGTTCACACTCGTACCCAGCTACAGCTTTTACCCCTACAGTATATTCTCAATAACATGAGGAAAAATCTGCTGTTTGAATGGCTTTTTTAAAATGAAGAATTATCAAACAATCTGAGGGAAGTAGGAAACAAGGACTTACCCTCAAAGTGCAATATTCAAAGTGCAAAACATTTAAACATTAATTATCTATGAAGTCACTTTTAAAATGTTGTGAATGAGTTTTCTGACTTGTTTGTCAAAAAAAAGTTATAGAATTTGTGTCATAAAATGCAGCAACTACCTCAAATAAATAAGTAAAAAAAGTCAATAAGTAAATAAATTATCAGTATGACTCCACAGTGCACATCTGGTGACATTGAGAAAAAAAAGTAAGACACTGTTCATCCGGCGTTTTTCTTGTGGACAGTGGCATTATGTCATGTCCTGTGACCATCCATACGTCTATTGTTTGACATGCAGTAACTTAGTTTTTGGCCGTGCTACATGCAGTATCTAGTATATGTGCATGCACACAACTTTCAAAGCCGCAAACCCAAAAATAAAGACAAATGTGGCATTGTGCCGGTCAGGGCATGGCTGTATGAGAGAAAGATGTGGGCGGAGCCGCACAACCAGTGATAGTGAATTGACAGTGGTGGAACATATCAGCAATCAAAGCTTTGTAGGACTTGAAGGAAGATGTTCTGGACTGAGTGACGCCTGACTATTGGAGCCAGAGGCAGTGATTTTAAATAAACTGTGTGTGTGTGTTGTGTCCGGTTCAGCTTGGTAGCTGATAACCGCTACATTGGTGCCCATCCTGACAAAGTGCACACACACAGGGTCAGGGTTTGCATCCTGCCATTGGCGGACTTCGTTCAGTCCAGGCCTTCTCCTCAGTCCTCCAGCAGCTCCTACATGTAGAAGAGAACTGCTGGCTGATGTCTTCCAGAGGCTTTACCCTCTTCCACAGCCATGCCCTGACAAGTGATTTAAAGTTAAAGTACCAAGTATTCATCACACAATGGTGAAATTACATCTCCGCATTTGACCCATCCCCATGGTGGGGAGCGGTGAGCTGCAGCTGTGGCCGCGCTCGGGAACAACCCCTTAGTGCTGAGTGTCAAGCGAGGAGGCATTGGGTCCCATTTTTTCAAAGTCTTTGGTATGACCCGACCGGGAATCGAACCCCGATCTCCCAGTCCCGGGGCGGACACTCTACAACTAGGCCACCGGAGCTGGTTTGGGGCACGGCCAAAACTTCTGCTACTACTACATGCAGCTAGCTAAATAAAATCAGTACTAATAGTTCATTTTAACAACGATAAATGAATCATGTCAAGCGACTGACGTATGGATGGTCAAAGGACACAAAATAACGCTGTTGTCCATGGTGCTGAAAGAAAAAGAATGGATCAAATGCATCTTTGGATGAGTTGATTAATTAAATAAAAGATTAGTTAGTATTCTTTAAAAGAAAGATCAGTAACTTCATGGTGAAATCTAATATTACCTAAAAGTTAAGTGTTTTTGGATCCTTTCAGGAAAGCTGAGCTCCGGAACATGGAACACGCATTGATAAATCATGGCCATGCAGATGGACACGTTGGGGGGTTGTAGAACCCGAGAATGTGCTGTACAGAAACAAGCTGTTTACCATTTTTACCATTCTCACAAGTATGGACTCAGGTGTTTTTTTAACACATTACCTTGGGCTGTGGTTGGCACTAAATGCACCACGAAGTAATTATTACCGTGTGCTTTACAGTAAATATTGTTATTGTTATATATCCTCATGTTGTTTGGCACAGTGCTTTTTGTGTGTGTCACTTTTTTATCTCTTTCTGCAGGTCTAGAAGCATATTTTTGTACCTCATATTACTTCTTTGTTAACTTTTCCCCATCTCTCTTCCTTTCTTCTTCCTCCTTTCTCTGTCATTTCAACCTTCATGTCCGTTGGGATTAAAAATAAACCAAAAGCAATTCCAATAAAGCTTTAATATCAGGTGGGGCAATATAGGGAAAGCTATGAACCCCGACTTCACACTGGAGGCATCAACAGCAGTGGAACATCGCTGCTTCAAATAGAATCCATTATAGTCTATGGGTTGATCCAAACTGGCCACTGTGCAGAGATTTTCAGGCCTGTCCCAGAAGCAGCTTGCCGCACCGCGTAGCGCCACACCGCTAAAGACAGGATTGGGTTTTGCTACGAGCTGCTGCTGAGACATGTCAATTTCCGCAGTTAACATAGGGCTAGACAGGCAATCACATACAATTTCAATGTAAAATGTCTGATAATTTTCAAAATAAAGGACTATTGCAGCGATGCAATTTCACATGTGACCTTGTGGCTTATTTATTCCCAGCATCTTTCAAGAAATGCAACGGTGTGATTTTCACGGCTTTAATCCTGGCAGTGGAAAAGAAAAACATTTTATATGACGTCAAACAGTCACATATCAAACGTGATTTCCTTCTTCTTCTTTTTGGTTTAATGATGGATGACGTAAGCAAACCGTGATCTTTGAAGTCTCGAGGGATTTTGTGATCTCGCGTGTCCAGCAAGGAGGATGGCGGGGAAGCCGCTCTGTGGCCGAGACTCTCCCGGTGTGGATTGGCGCGCACTGAAGCACTTGAATAACCGCTTGGTGCTACTGATGCCTCCAGTTTGAAGTCAGGGTAATACTACCCCACAATTTCTATTAGGATTGATCTATCTGGGTACACATCCACAAACTAAGGACAGACAGAAAGCTTTATCTGTATGTTTGCATATTTATTCTAGAGCATCCAGGAGCCGCTGCTCCTCTGCAATGAAAGGATTAGCTAAGGTGGTTCAGGCATCTGACTAAGATACCTCTTGATCACCTTCTTTTGGATGCTAAATGAACAAGTAATCCTGGGAGGAAACTCTGGGCAGACTCAGAACTCTCAGGATAGATTATAGATCCTCTGTGGCCTGGGAATTACTTGGGATCCTCTAGGATTAGCTGGAAGAAGTTGCTGAGGAGAGCAATGTCTGGGGTTTCCTCATAGACCTGTTACCTCAACAACTCAACCTTGTACTAATGGAAAGGTCTGCAGGCTGTATTGTCAGTTATAAGTCCCCAGGTTCTGTTTTTAGGACTCAAAGGACAATTGATAAAAGATTACAGATGGAATGGGTCTGATTTGCATCAACACTCTGAGCAGTGAGCTCTATGAGTGAGGTGAAAGATGAAAAAAATATATCACATTCTGCTTCATGTGCTGCTGATAGCAAAAATGTTTAAGCCTGTAATGCTAAACAGATGACAATAATTACAAACATGAAATAAGAAAAACATTCTGTTTAAATATCAAATCTCCTTCTTCAACTCTAAAAGTGTCAAAATTGAAAAAGCTTCAGTTTGTATCAAACCAACATCAAATTACCCCCAAGTGACAGGAAATGATCAAATTCTAGCCCCTCGCACACTTTTCCCCTTTTCCCTTCCCATTCTTTAGCATTAGTGTCACTGTGCAGGGTGTTGCTCGGGGCAACAAGCCTGCAAGTAGGATTGATGTTTAATGAGGATGATTCTCTTCGGCTCCTTATCACAGTCATGTCTTCCAACACTGACACTTTTAATATGGCGTGTCACTCAAGAAGCGCCACACAATGCCGGGAGGACTATCAACATCCACTTACCTGGGCTATGATTCTCATATTTACACACACAAAAACAGACTCAGGTGGTTACATCCAAGTGCCTCTGCTAGAAATAGCCTTTTTTATTTTTTTACCTACCACAAACAATACCTGAGGCAAGACAGGCAAGTGCGGTTCATCAGCGGCAGTGATATGATAAAAGATAAGGAGCCACAATCCGTTCAGACTTTTAATGGAATGACACGGCTTCAAAAGGGATCAAAGGGCAGCCGGATTGGCAGAGGTGGGGTTTTTGGTTTGAGCCACTCCCTGGGACACCTTGTAACGCTGACATTTAAAACACAAAGAGGGACAGGGTGCCCAAATTCATTTCATCTTAGCACCTCATTCAGCTGTTGAGGGCTGGTCCAGGAGGGCTTAGCAAATGGCGTGACAAATGGATGCCTTTTTTTCTTAAACACAGAGCCAACAGTCATCTTTGCGTCATGTTTTAAGAAATCAAATTATCCGATCCGACAGATTATCAGGTGGAAAAGGACTCAAGGCTGTTGGGTTATTAATACTGACTCATCGTTGTCTCTGTTGCATTCATATTCCTCAAAACTTGAATAGATTTATAAAAAAACAATGGTGACCTTCACTCACTTTCTCATCTTCTAAATAGCTTACTCCTTCAGTAGAGTCGCAGGGTGCTAGTTAGGGGTGGGAATCGAAAACCGGTTCCCGCTGTTTCAATTCCTAGGAATCGTTTGCCATTTTTGCAAGCAATTCTCTCATCAATGCCAGGCAGCGCAAATGACGTCACCATGCACGTTGTGCAGCTTACGCATTTACTTAGCAGGAAACATGGTGTCTAAGCGGCACAAATGCTCGAAAGTTTGGTTGTACTTTACGAGAAAGGATGACAACAGGGCAACTTACAAAGTACATATTTCATCAGAGAGGAAACACTATGAATATGCAAAAGCATTTGTGCACAACATACGCGAAAACTTAAAGTGAATGTCGTGTTTTTGATCCGCTCCAGACTAGTGAATTTCAACGCAGCAGTAGCAGTGACGTTTGCACATCCTCTCCTGTTAATACTGCAGGTAACTAATCAGCTAACACTGCCTATCATGTTAGCGTCATCTACCTTATATACACACCTCCACACTAGCAGACTCCAACGACAAAAGTCCAACATATGATGAGATTTTTCCCATCTTGCAAAAGCTGCAGCAAGAAGATGACTCTGCCTTCACAAGCAGCATAAAGGAGAACATTTGGAAAAATATTTCCAAATAATACCAGGTACAATTGATTATCATAAATAAACTGACAGTTATAATGCAAGAGACTGTGTGCAATTAATTATTTGCAACCGATTGAATTACTCGGGAATTGATAAGGAATTTAATTGATAGACAGAATCGACAATGCCATTGATTTTGATAAAAACTTATCAATTCCCACCCTTAGTGCTAGTGGCATTGGGTAAGAAGTGGTTCAGATCGTACCTAGCCAACAGAATGATCAGGGTTAGGATGGGTGGTTTTTCATCTGCCTCTTCCAATCTTCCCTAGGGTGTTCCACAGGGTTATGTGCTTGGACCTTTGCTATTTTTGATCTATATCCTTCCATTGGGAAACATTTTTCGTAGGTTTGGCATAAGTTTTCATTTTTTTGCTGACGATTGTCAGCTTTACCTACCCCTGGATCCAGGAACCAATTCCTCTATCAATGTTTTGATAGATTGTTTCTCTGAGGTCAAGAGGTGGATGCTGGAGAATTTTTTGTGCCTCAATGAGGAAAAAACTGAGGCAATCCTATTTGGGCCAAGGGGCCATATTGGTGCAACTTTACACAATTATGGACCATTTAATTCTTTAAAAAAGGAATCAGTTGTTAATCTTGGAGTAAAGTTTGACGCCTCAATGAGTTTTGATGCACATGTGAATGGAGTTGTTTCCTCCTCTTTTTATCACTTAAGGCGTTTTGCCAAAGTGAAACCATTTTTGACCCGACATGATCTGGAGAAAATAGTTCATGCATTTATTACAACTCGCATTGACTATTGTAACGCCATCCAATATGGGGTAAGTAAGAGCACCTTAGCGAGGCTACAACTTGTGCAAAATGCGGCTGCCAAATTCCTACTTGGTAAAAGGAAGTTTGATCATGTTACTCCGATCTTAGCTGGACTTCATTGGCTGCCTGTTGATTTTAGAGTTCGTTTTAAGATCCTTTTTTTGGTTTTTAAATCATTGAATGGGTTAGCTCCACCCTATTTGCAGTCTCTATTACAACCGTATGTCCCGATGCGGGCACTTTGTTCAGAGAATCGTCTCCTACTCTCTGTCCCCAGAACTTCTTTAAAGACACGAGGTGACAGGGCATTCTCTGTGGCAGGCCCAAGGCTTTGGAATGACCTGCCTCTTTCTGTGAGGGCTTCCACTTCGGTGGAGGTTTTTAAGGTTAGGTTGAAGATGGTTTTATATGACCTGGCCTTTCCTTCCCACCATTAGATTTTATTTCCTAGTCTGTTCATTGTTTTTAGCATGTATTAACCTTTCTTATTCTGTTTTATATCATTTTTAATTGTGTACTAAATTTTTACTTCTGTTTAATCTCTTTTATTTTTGTACAGCGCTTTGGTGTTACTTTGTACCTGTAAGGCGCTATATAAATAAAGATTGAATTGAATTGAAGTGAACAGGTCACCAGTCCTGAACTGATCATGATTCACGGGCCTTATAAACTCACTCATAGTTAGGAACAACTAAAAGTCAACCTCACAGGCTTGTTTTTGGCCTGTGAGAGGATCCCGGAGTATCCGGACAAAACCCACGAATACATGGGTGAGCAAATAAAAGAAAGCTGTTATTGTCACTGCAAGCAAAAACACGTACTTTGTGCAAAAAAGCAACAACCCTACCAACTGTGCCACCATGTAGCCCTAACCTGTTGAATAAACCAATGACTCAAAACTGTATTTTAGGTCATTTTAGACACTTGGCAAATCTATCACTTTTTATTTCAAACTGAAAGCAAAAATGATAACATTATTAGAGTATTATGCATAAATACTCTACAACTAAAGGCTAGGGGAAACATTATATTTAAATTTTGGTTTTGTAACTGATTGTTACATTCTTGGCTGCAGTGAAATGTTACACAAAGACTAATGGTGCGTTTCAGTTGTCCTCGGAACTCGGAATTTCCGACCAGGAAATGACATAACGAGTTCATTTTACGTTCCAGACTCCAACTCGGAAAAAAAAATGGACGCTGCCAGTAAAGCTGCATGTGTTGCTGCTCTGTATGAGTACTGAGCACCATTAGGCGTTCTAAAGTTTGGGTTTGCTACATTATAGTTGTTGCAATCTTCAATAAACTTTTTTCAGTTACATCATCAATGTCATAAACTCACAAAGTCCCCATAGACTCTAATATTTCTGCCCTCACAGTGGTGAGCCCATTTTTGGATGACATGATGGATGACAAAGCACTCATACTGAAAACTGCTTCTGACACTTGGATTTTTGTCAATCTTCTTCATGTAACCTGCATGAGTGGTACCAATTTTCAGGCAATGGGATACGTTACCTGTGCGTTCTGCTGGGACCAAAGATCCAGCACTGCACTAAACCAATCCTCGCCTCAACAGCTCCACAAACGGTCTGTCATATACTAAGTTTACTTGTGGTATGTTCCTGTATGCACTGAGTAATACTGAATAATACAACCATTTGCACATCTAATAACAATGTCTGTTTGGCAAGGGTTTGTATCTAGCATCTGTCATACTCACCTTTAGATATTTTGTATCAGATAAGAAAAATTACACCAAAGCAATTGCAATTTGCACTCATGGCCTCAACTATTATTTTGTTTTTGCACCACACTCTGTGTGTACTTTATTAATTTAGCCCATCTTTGAGTGGGAGCACATAATGGCTCATTATCTATAGTTTGTTCAGATTGCTTTTGCAAGTTCTCCAGGTATTCACATCACACTCTTTGCATTTCACTTGCAACGGTTTCCTGTTTTTTTACAGCTTTACATGGACAAGCAGCACCATAGATCAGAATACTTTTATGTCTAGCAGGTTTCTGAGATTATGCATCACACAAAGCTGAAAGATGAAGGAGACAGATTTTTCAATAAGACCATGAGTTATTCAGAAGACATCTGGACAAGCTGCAAATGTCCGACCTAATCATGCTGATTGTAATGATAAAACATCCTACTTTCACAAGCATGATAAGATCCTTATCTCCTTTTCAAAAGTGTACCCTAGTAGATCAGATCATCAAATTCTGCACAAGGTAGGTACAATTTGGTGTAAGACTAAGTACTAGACTGTCAGGAATGGGTATGAAAAGTTCAGAGATGGGTACAAATACACCTGTGGCAGCAGGCCGCTTCATACTCAGAGATTATGAGTAGCAATAGATCAAACTGCCAAGAAAAAGATGACCTTGAGTCTTCAGGAATATGTAAGTAACTTAGAAACAGAATTTTTTTTGCCACTTTAGCCTCTTTATTATAATTAACCCCCCCTCCCCCCTTTTTTTTAAACTGTTCATCTAGTCATTGTCCATTTGTTTTTTTTTTTGTTTTTTTTTTGTCTTTTTGTCAGTTGGTAAAGACAAGACACTGTGATGTTTTTCCCCTAAAATATTTGTTGCTGTAAAGAACAGCTCCATGCAAAGAGGCACACACACACACACACACACACACACACACACATCCTGCTTCAAGTTAAAGTAATACTACAACGTTTTTTAAACTTTAAGCCGGAGCTTTAACATTGATCTCAGTGATTGTTGGGTTAGGAACATGGCCAGTTTCATATTTGGCACCACTCTGTAGCCCTCTGCTGGCCAGATACTGCACTTAACAGTTTGGTGGAGCGGGTAGGTGTCCTAGGGGGCGCTCTTATACCTGCATTACGGCTGTTAGCTATTTTCTGTGCAGTTAGGCTTTTCAGTTTTGCTGATCATCAATAAAAAGAAAAATGAAGTTTGCTTTTCTGTTGGCATCATGGCAGAGCCTGGAAGTCAATGTGAGTAATAACAGCACTGGTGGCCTAGTGGTATGAGCCAAAAAAGGCTATGAAATCACGGACTGATGATGACCTGGTTTTGTTGCTACTGGACTTGTAAGTAATAATATTGTTTGTCCAACAGTGTGGATCTTTTTGATTTGTGGCTTATTTAGTAAGACTTGGCTCATGTTAGTGTTAGCTCGCTGTTAGCACTAGCTACAGCAGCCTGCTGCAGGGTTTATGGTAGTTGTAATTCCACTTTCAACCAGTAGGGCGGAGGAGCAGGAAACTGCTCTGTGTTACTTTAATGGTTAGAACCGTCTACAGAGACAACTCCTGTTTGTTTACATCTTATTTCTGTTTCCCTTGAAACGAGTGGAAATAAAAACATGGACATTAGTTTACAACACAGAAACTGACGGACAACATGCAGTATCTCCAACTTTATTGTTGTGCATCTCAGATATGCACAGATTTCCACATGTCCTCACAGAACAACTTCCACAAGATACAAAGTTTACCCTGGTTTAGGTTTTGCTGCAGTCGTGCTGTTTTGTTGACTTTTGCTTGTGAGCAAACCTCTCCCTGTGGGCAGTCAAAATAAATGTCTACTTAGTTTGACAAACTAACTCATCTTTTGAGAGAAACTTAGTTAATTGTTATATTTTCTAGGTCGCTTTAATCTCAGTGTCCACGGTGCGGTGTGTAGAGTGTTCCTTTTTCAACACTTGATTGATAATGAGTCATTTTGGTCCAAAGGTAAGGCAACGTCAAGAAGCACAGACACACACATACGAGTCGCTGACATCCATATTTATGAGACCTCCTAAAAGTGCCGGATCCAACAGCAGGAGGTCAAGCTCTCGGTCTTTTTTCTCTGTCATCTGTCACAGGGGTAGGAAGTCATCAACATGTTTTAACTTAATCATCATATCCATAATCCATCTTCTTTTGTACATTATTGTCGTTCCTATTTTGTCAAATCTCAATCTCCATGGTGACCTTGTGCCGGCCTCTGTTCTTCCCCACCCTTTTAGTCGAATCATGTTCTGTTGCAATTTTCAAAAAAGAAAAAAAGAAGACAGAGTGAGATGTGGAGGAGAACTCTTGCCTTTTTTCCCTTCCATGTCCCCTGGTAGAGTTATGTTTGTTTTATGCAACACTGTTTATGTTTATGCATCAAAAACAACACACTGGTTTTATTAGAACAGAAATGGTGGTAAAAAACAGCATAAATCTAAACAAATCCATCAAACTACTGAATTTATGACTTGTTTTCTTAGAAAATAAAAGGCAAAAACAACACCTCCTGAATCACAAGATTAGATTTTACAATCATAGACATCTGAGTGGTTAATAAAGAAAAAAGTAAGCAACAAATGAGGACTGACCCGAGGGTTCACGTTTCATTTCAAAGTACGTTTTTAATAACTTCTAATGATTATTTACTGCAGAAGCAGCCAGGAGATACGATATTTCCTAATCAGTAGATAAGTTCATAATTATCTATAAGTGGATAATGCCCACACTTTCTTCATGAGTCTTACCTAATTAACTGCCTTGTTGAACACACTCCCTGCACATCTGATGAGCTTTGGGCTGAGCATGTGGGAGGGGGAGGGAAGAGTAATAAACACTTAATACAATTCAAGAGTTGCATTAATGCTACTTCTCACTCTCAGCATGAGATGTGTTGTGTTTGTAAAACTGAATAATTCCACATGCCACATTTGGGATTATGTCTTTATGTTGCAAATATGCAGTTCTGCACTCTTGTCATGTCCTTTCCACCGTCCTCTTTCCTTGTTTGTATTTATGAAGTCTGTTAAAGAACAATTACCTCTCTGAATGACCTCAGTGTGGAGGAAAAGCATTTGTTCTCACCAGATAGATGAACTAACAGCTGGTCACAGTGAGACCTATTTTTAAGGAGATTGCTGCTGTCTTGAAAATGGAATCTCAATGTAAACATTTCATGCACCAGCAGTGAGCTTGGCATCAAATTCTTATTTACATAGAATTAAATTAGCTAAATATTTGGTCAAATCTTCCTTAGCAATTTTGTCTGGGAACTGGTCTAAAGCGAAGGAGCTGCAAAGAGGAGTTGTGACCAACAGACAGCCTCCGATCCCTAAAGGGTGACGATGCAGTGGAGGAGAGTGCAGATGACTCCAGACAGAGCAGGACATAAGCGAGTGACTCAATAAAGCCTTTTGTGTTGATCTCCACCGTGTGTGCTCTTGTGTGTGTGACCCTGAGTAGCTGGAACTGCTACAGTTGTTTACTTGTTTTTCCAAACACCCCATATGTTTTAAATTGATTTTAGTTTAGCAATTCGATTTTTTTCAGTTAAGTTTGGTGCATGATTTAATAGAGCCCCTAGCTAGCATGTTTTAGTGCTTTCCCTTCTCAAATGTTCACAATTGTGGTCTTTTTCTTTGTACATCAAACCTAAAGACATGAGCTCAGCATTCAGTTACAAGCACAGTCAGGAATCAAGGTCCAGCAACAAACCAGGCCAACCAATATTTAATCAAATTATGACCTCCATCTGTCATCTGTCTGTTTTAAAAATTGTGTCCTTAGCCTTCTGCTTAAAAAATGAACTCTGATGCCTCATTTTACTCCCAAATCAAGTCCCTAAACTCATCTTGGATTATATATGCCAGAAAATTAGGATAACATCATTTGTCCTGTATGAACGACAGTATCTTTTGCTGTGCTCTGCCAAAGTAAGGTCAAAAAAGATTTGTTGATTAGCAGCTCACAAAATAGCCAATTAAACTCCTGCCCTGGGCTAAATGTGTAACCTAATGTCCTTTTACATATTAGAAAGCAAATTATGCAGAAAAAACAGACTATTAAGCAGTTTAAGGAGGCTATTTACTTCAAGTTAGAGACTATATCACTGTCAAAGCAGACTTCACTAAGAATATCTAACCACTGGCAACAGAGCCCAATAATGGCAACAGAAAAGGACTAAAACTCTGGAGTTTACGTTCTTTCACAAATTCAAAATTGAACAAAACAAAGTACGTATGGTTAATCAGACAAAATGTATAAACGGAATGATTTGTGCTACATGTTGTCTTTTAAAAGCAAGATAAAAAACCAGACTTTTAGGTCCTCCGAGTATTTTCGGATTTGCAGCGAACACGTTTTACCGGGTAAGATTAACGTTCATATATTTCATGAGGAAGACAGGAACTGACTGTGATGGGCCTGAAATAATAAATGTGTTTATGTTACTTATTTAGTATTGATAATCCTATATTTTACTATGGAGGACGTGCGTTACCGTCCACTACAGTGAACTGCTAGATACTGATAATATTGTTCCAATGTAGAATTACGTGTGTGAAAATTGTTATTAAGCATGATGAGCTTCACCATTATGAGATATCTTGTCTCACCTCAGTGTGAGTAGCATCTCAACCTGGTGACACTGCCAGCGACAAAAACTGGTAGGGTTCCAGACTTTTGTTTTACTTTTTTTTTTTAATCAACTCCAGTATAAAGTGAAACGCTGTTTTCCATTACTTTGTTCTTTTTTTAACACAGCGCAGTAAAAACATAGTTGTTTACCTTAAGCTGACATGTTTCGGCTAGGAAATCTAGCTTTCATCAGAGTTGTCGCTGTTGGTGGCGTCACTTCCTTTTATCCGTGGGCAGCAGAGGACGATGTCGCCCTCTATTGCACGCGTCCTCCTTTCCGATGACACTGTCCAATGCGTGATCCAATGTGTAGACTGAGTCGTCTCTGTTCATGGTTTTGTGTCCACGACGTGTCCATATTTCTATTGCTTCCTTGATCCACCTTTTGTATTTTTGTTGTTCTGTATTTATGATCCGTGTACTGGCCCAGTCCATGATATGATTTTCTCTTGTGCAGTGTATGTTACGGCTGATTTCTTTATTGTACTTTCTGCTTTTTGTTTCGCTGCTCTTGTGTGTCTTCGTCTATTTTCCCTCTTGCACTCCCTTTGATGTTCTATTTTTGTGTGTTGCGTTGGTGTCCGATTTCTCCTATGTATGTTTTATTGCAGAGCTTGAAATAGTCAAATAGTCATCGGCAAGGAGGACGTGTGCAGTAGAGGGCGACAATGGCCTCTGCTGCCCACGGATAAAAGGAAGTGACGTCACCAACACCGGCAACTCTGATGAAGGTTAGAGTTCCTAGCCGAAACATCTTAAGGTAAACAACTTTCTTTTACTGCGTTGTGTTAAAAAAAGAACAAAATACTGGAGTATGAAGCTAAACACAGAACAAACGTACAAAAGAGTGAAACACTTTATCACATAATGTTACAAATCCAACAGGGTGAATTCTGGCAAAGTCAGCAACTTGTTTACATTGGTGAACAGCAGCAAAGAGAACGTAAGCTAACATTGATAAGCTAGCTAACACTTAACTTTTTTAAATAGCGCTCTCTTTGAGCCCCACCTAGGTGTGCTAAATTTTCTCACAAGTGAACTGGGCTTGAACTGGTAGAAGCCAGGGTAAACTAGCAGAGCCACTGTTTTTAGCACTGACTTATGAGTAGCTGGGTCACAAGCTCATCCTTCTCTGTAGGGACATAGCCTCCAAACATATGACGCCAGCTAAACAGTGTTATTTTATTGTTTTTTGAGACTTTTCTTGTTTGGTTTTTTCAATGACATGGATGATTTTGTTCTGCAACAAGATGGAGAAGCCAATCCATTAACCTTGCAGATGTACCCACATAATACCATGATTTTATTTCAGTAGCTGAAATTGCAATATTCTTATTGCTTTTGGAGTCTCAGTTGTGTGGACGTCAGTCTCTGTTTATATTAGTATTCAGTGGTTTTTAAAGATCAAGACTAAGAATTGCAAATAAATGTTGGTTTAATCTTAAAACACATGCTGAAAGAAAAATACAACACACTCTATTACAGTATCTATGATCATGTCTAATTCCAAGAGCAATTTATACAAACACGGCATACTTGCACACCCTAAAGCTGCTAATGAGTCAGCAGTCTTTAGTAACAAGCCAAGGAAATGATTAGTTTCTACATCATGACAGAGGAAATAATTCAACTGGTCCAAGTCCAGGATGACGTCACACAATTTCAATACAAGAGTAAGTATAATAGGTACTCACATACCCTAAGGCTCATTCAGCCACTAAAAGTAACACTACAGTTGCTGGTTTGATTGATTGATTGATTGATTGATTGATTGATTTGGCGTGTTTTGGTTGGCTGGAGTTGTGGGTATGACTGTGGTAACTCTAGCGTTCTAGTTGGTACATTTAAAATTGCCAACAAGTTAACTGTCATTTCATAGTACTGTTTCAACTTTACCCTACCAATGTGTGAACCAATGATCTGGATCAACCAATAAAGTCACACCTTCAACATCCAAGTTGCCTTGGTAGAGTTTACGTTCTTTCACAAATTCAAAAGTGATCAATACAAAACACTTATGGTAAATCAGACAAAATGTATAAACTGAATGATTTGTGCTAATGATTTGCCTAATCAGCAATCAGAATGTTTCAGTTCAAGCAGAAACTCTCAGCCAATCTCTCCCAACACATAATACAGCAAATCCTTGTCAATTTGATGTAGATTAGGTTGTGTTGAGCTGCTCCTCACTAGTCTTACAGAAGCTTTTATTCTCTCAAAGGAAAGCCCTCCAACACTGAGGAGCTACTGGGTTTGTGACAGGGATTGATTTAATCAGTTCCACTGCAGGGTGTTGAAGGTGAGTTTTGAAGGCTAAGCACTTGAGTGTGTTAAAGTAACTGATGAGTCATTGACAAGTTTTATTGACATTATGCTTATTTTAACCTGTAGGTCAGTAATATTGTATAGTTTTTGTCTTCACTTGAATGCCGTTTGTTTCTATGTCTTAAAGGTGGTTTGTCATCTAACCGGATCCAATTTGTCCTTGTGATTGTTTAGATTTGACACAAAGAGAATTGCTTTTCCTACTAAGAGGTGAGTATAATTAGGACAGCAGACAGAACTGATTACTGCTTACTGTAAGAGTGAGTGACAGGGGCTTTACATGGACGTTTAAAAGCAGCATTCCGCAACTTTGCAGTTTTATGGTCTCTGTCGCCCTCTAGAGGCTTGCTGCGTAACATCACTGTTGTAACATTAAATCTCTATCTCAGGCATAAGAGGCATGTTTACATTCCTAATGTCAGGCAAAATGACGAAAACAAACTTTTCCACCTCCACACATTGAATAGTTTTATCAGGACTGTATAACAACTTTATGCCCGACCAAACACAATAACCCCGGTGAAATCATTTATTACTTACCTAGCCGGTAGCAGCATGGCTAGGTTAGAGTCTGTAGTACACGCCTTTCTTTCTAAAAAAGCTCTCCAGCGAGGGAAAGACGGCCCAATAATAACTCTGGTCTTTGCTCTTGCTCTATCACGTTCTTCTTTTCTTTTCCTATATTCCTCTGATAAGGGATTTCTAGCTTTCTTTGGTGAATCTGCTACAGCGAGTCTACGTTATACAATTATGGCAAGACAAAGGGATAAAAAAAATGCGCGTTCTAAACTCGCATTATGTCTGTACATAATGCTCGCTTTAGAACACGTGAGTTTTTGCCCCCTTTCGCGTCAAAACGCGCGTTCAGGACGGGCATTTTGGCGAACAAAACGCGCGCTTAGAATGTGCGCTTTTTTTATCCCTTTGGCTTGCCATAGGCTGCCGTAAAATGACACTCAGTCAGTACATCCTGCAGCTACCCAAAGCTCAAAAACTGTATAGTGCGGTAAACAGACGTGGGACCCCCCAACACTACCACAGGTACGGAAATGAACATAATAGATAATAGTATGGCGCAAAAACTTTACAAAAAAGCATAAATTTAAGGTGTAAAAGTTGCGGAATGTTGATTTAAGAATGAAAGTGTCTATTTGTCAGAATATAAGATCCAGGAATACAAATAAAGAAAAAGGCACAGATGGTTGGGAAAAACAAACAAACTCAGGTATGTCTCTTTTTCCCTCTGCTTTCTTATTTATTTCATTTATATTTATTCAATTTTCTTGTTTGTTTGTGGCCCACGCAGCAGGCGAAGGACATTAGTGACAGGTTTTTTGATGATGGAGAAGACGAAAAACAAAATGTGCTAAATTAGCATAAAATATTCCCACAATTCCACAAAAAATATCTCTTAGCGAGTGTGTGTTTGTATGTGTGACATGAGGTTATTAGTTCTAACCCCCCCTTTTTCAGGTCTGTCTTATATACAGTTTTGGGTCAGACAGATGTGATAAATCTACCCTACTTCGAGCAGCCTTTGCATTTTTTTCTGGTTTTATTTTATGTATTTCTCATGAGTGTTCCACTCTGGTTGCCTAAATAAAGAATGTCTCATTATATGTATGTGGATTCATGTTGGTGTTGGGTGGGAAGTGCATCCACTAGAACAGTGATTCACTACCTCAAGTCTTTTCCCAGGGTGTACTCAAAAGTAAACTTGGTGGCAGAAGAAAGAGCAAAAAGTGTTTGCTTTTAATAATTGGAATGCCATACGAGTACATGTTTTTTTACTGTAGCCGTTAGCTGTGCACTCATGGGCAAGAATAAAATAATAATTTGAAGGTTTTAAAGATTCCTTTGACTTGTTTAGCAGGAATTAGGAATTATTCAACATACAACATAAATGAGTTTTTAAAACAAGGACCGAGTGCACAAGTTTGAGTTTATTATACGTTTTCTCTTCCACACAAGGTCAAAATTAAACATACAAACCCAAATATTTGAATTTATTTGAAAGAGGATGAAAGAAGCATGAGCTTATAAAAATTCCACTAAATAACCACTCTACAAGCACAGGATTACATTAAAGCGGCTGTCCGGAGTTTTCCCCTTTCAGGAATTATGTAAGATTTTTCAGAAATCCGTAAAAGTGATTGTCTTATCATGTAGTGTGATATAATGCAAGCAATACATCTTTTTTTTTTCTAAGCCTGCCCCCTGCCCCGTAGAGCTCCATGCAATATGAACTGAGCGCTAGTCTGAACTAACCATTAGCATTAGACTACCGCTTACGCGCTTCAGAGTTAAGGAAGCACCTCGGCTTATGCAGAGTTGATGAACTTTTCATGGACAAGTAAGTCTTTAAAATATAAATATATAAAAACACAACATGACATGAGAATGTAGAGGATTCAGTTGTTGGAAAGAAGAGAGAGTCAGGAGTCGGATGTCTTCAAACGGCGTGGGGACCTTTATTACAGACTTCTAGCAATTTACAATTGACACATGCAGACAGCCATCTGAGTACGAAGCCCCCCGAATGAAAGTGGGGTGGTCTACTTATAGTCGTTTTGTGTTACGCAACTTACGTGCAGGCACATACACACACAGCTAGACGTGGCAGTGCGGAAATTGACTGAGCTCATTGTATTCTCTAAATAAAGTCATGTTCTCAAGAGAACAACTTCTGCCCTGTCAGCCTGATAGATTAAGTTTGTCCACTGGTGACTTTTTAGTTTACTGGAAAACCAGCACGATGTTCCCATAAACAACATTCCTTAGCAGTTCAGCTGGAGAACCAAACTAGATTCTGTACCATTCTGATAACCAATGTAACTGATGACCTATTTACCTTTATAGGCCACTACAAGAATAATACTTGTAAAACAACGTGTTTTAGCTCTGTTTGTCGGCTATAGAAGCACATTCATAAACAAGAAACGTGCAGTCGTCATCTTAAATAACCGAATCTAGGCGTGATATGCTTGTCAACCACTAGATGGTGAAATCAGATAAATGAAATACTCCGGACAGCCGCTTTAACACCAAACGCAGACACAAGACCAAAAACAAAAAATAACAAAGACAGGCATATACACTCTCCAACCCAACCCCTTCTTTATCTATCTATCTATCTATCTATCTATCTATCTATCTATCTATCTATCTATCTATCTATCTATCTATCTATCTATCTATCTATCTATCTATCTATCTATCTATCTATCTATCTATCTATCTATCTATCTATCTATCTGTCTATCTATCATCTATCTATCTATCTATCTATCTATCTATCTATCTATCATCTATCATCATGTGTATATATATATATATATACTGTGTATATATATATGTATTTCTTTTTCAAAGTAATTCTAGTCTTCTCCAGGTGTGTGTGAGACATACCCCGAAATTCCACTAGCTCCGCTCCGCTCCGCCCCCGCTTTCCGCCGCCGCTTGCTTCCGAACTCAATTCACACTATACCCGCTCTACAACGGCTCCGCCCCGGTGCGGAGACCTGAGGTGCGCTAAACAGGCATGCGCGGGAATTTCGAGATCTCGCGATACAGTCCGAGCAATAAATGTGGAAGTTAGATCCAAACAAATCATTCTGTGATTAAAATAGTTTTAACACAGTCTTCAAATGTGTAAACACGTAAAAAATGTTTTGAGACATATGTGTATACATGTAATAGTCATTAGATAAAAATACCTGTGCATATGAAACAAAAACGGTTTTGTTTATAGATTTATTGTGAAAAAACGGAAGTTGTGCTTGCTCACTTTCCTGTTGGGCGGTTGTGATTTCTGTAGATTGACTGCGGAGGTTCTCCGGCGTCCGGCAAAAATAGAATCGATCCTATGTTTGCCGGATGGCGGAATGGCGGGCGGCGCACTGCGCCGCACGGCCGCAGTAGTGGAACAGCTCTGATTGACTACAAAGGAACAGTTTTTGCTGCGGAGTTCGTGCCGGAGCGGAGCGGAGATAGTGGAATTTGGGGGTTAGTCTCCACAACCCAGTGACCAAATGCTGGCAGGTGATACTTTCCACCTGGAAAAAAATTTGTCTCTTAGCCAAAAAACAACAAAAGGCGATGATATGCAGTTGGCATTTGTTCAAAGAGGCATCCATCGCAACTACTCCAAACAAAGCAGTCAAGGGTGCACAGTGGTTGCACAGATCTTGGAGAGTGCATTAATAATAGAACACCAATACCTCTGTAGTTTTGTGCAGAACATATGAAGAAGGTGGCCATCTGCAACGTTCACATGTTGGTTTCAAGTCTGGTTCAATTCCAGACAGTCTCTCCTTGGACCAATACAAACTTTTTAGCTTCTTATCAGGATGCAAGTCAGTCTCCAAAAGCAACACTGCTCACAGCCACCTTTGTTTAATTTAAGGGAGACACTGCAGATTTCTCTGCGCTCTTTTGCCTCACCCACATGCTCAGAGATGCACTCATGACATCACTGATATCGCCAATTTTGAGACCGCCCATATGCTCAGTCACGTCCACATTCCTAAGGATGTGTGGAAGGATGTGTGTAGTCAACAGGTTAGGGTGGGCTACGTGGAGTGGAGTGAAGCCGATGCTAGTATAGAAGAGCTATAAGAGTCAGCCGTCCAGTCGCACTCTGGTCCAGTGAGGATAGTATACAGTTAGTGTCTCCATCAAATATCAATAATGTCTTACAAGATCAGAAAGACAATTAAACCAAAATTATCAAAATACAGAGGTTAAACAACGATATTCCCAACGCCAAAGCAGAATGTCATAACACAATCTGATCTGTACATCACGTCGTGTTCCATGCCGGCAGCAGCTCCAAAGTTTTTAATTATCCAACCTGACAGTGATGATTTTCTTCATGTATTCCATGGCAGCCTCTGAGTCAGTAAATATCGTATCCACTACGATGGGTGACACGAAGCCTGGCAGAAAAAAAGCAGGCCGTACCTCACATCCTGCTGATCGCAAAGAAGCGTCCTCCTGTCAGCAAACTCAACCCTGGCCACTTTTGAAGTGTAGTCTGGGAAAACTGCAACTGATGATTTATTGTAATGAAGCTGGCCACAGGTAAGTGCGTCGGTGAGAATCTCCACGCAGTATTGATAGTAATGCAACTTAACCACAATAGGTTTTGGCTCATTTCTCATCTTTGTACCTGCGCGATGCGATCGGTCTACCATTGGTCCTTTTTCCAGCTGCAGAATCTCCTTCAATATTTTAGCAACCGCTGTGGCCGTGCTGGACTCTGGGCCCTCGGGTATTCCAATTATCCAAATATTACATCTCCATCAAGCTGCTTTCCAAATCGTCACATTTTCCCTGTAGCTCAGAAAGTTCCTTCCTTAGCTTCCCCACCATGATCCAAAGAGAGACAACCTCATCTGACAGGGTGGACAAACTGTCCTCCATCTCCGCAACTCTCGCTCCGACCTGCACGACATCTGAGCGGAGCGCCACTGCAGTGCTATGTAATTCTGCCTTCATTGCTCTCAGCTCTCCTTAATAAAGGCAAAATCCTCCATCAGGGCTTCCTTCATTTCCAATCTGAACACCGCCAGGAAGTCAGGTATCAGTGTCTGAAGCATTTCAGCCTTCAGCTCCAACATGTCCGCATTGCCAGGGCCAGATCTCGGCTTGGGTGAGGTCGCACCTCCACCTGCAACTGGATTGATCTGGCTCGAAAAAGCTCCAGGCTCAGAATAACAGTATTTCTGCTTTTCTAGGAGCATGCTGCCATTTCCAAAAACTCTTGAAGTCAATAAAACATGCCAGTTCCACAAGAAAGCACCACTCACTGAGTTTCGCTGCAAAAATTTACCAGAAAAGAACACGATGCCAAGAGCCCCCCACACGTCCTACTCCTCTGCCATCTTGGCTCCTCCCCTATCCGATGAAGCCTTCAGTGGGCGGACTATCAGAGGCACACATTCTCCATACGACCTGCACACCAAGGGCACACCTGCTGTTTTAGTGAGAATTCTAAGCAATTTTTACAAATGAGGCCCCTTGTCTGTGCCAGGATACAGAAACGATTTTGTAAAATAATCCAGCTAGAATTATACCAGAGGCCTGTTGATGGTGACATAAAGTGTGTGTACCAAAGTGTAAAAGTGAGTGCACTGCCCTTGGCGGTTTAATTCTTTGCTTCTTTCAAATGACCTTATGTGGAAGAGAAAAGAATTCCAAAAGAGTCACAAAATCTTGTGAACCCAAGTCTTTTTCTTAATCGTTGAAATTGTGTTGAATATTTCACTCTGGATAAATAACAGTTCAAATAATTCTCCCCACTTCTCACCACAACTGTGTCATTTCATCCATTTAACCCACTTTGCTTTCAAAAAACAATAGAGCTTGATGTCAAATATTGTATTTTTCAGAGGATGCCCCCCCAACAATAAATGAGCATATTTATTAGGATTTTGCCAAATTCATTTCTCCTTTTTTTCTCTTCTGCTACCATTTAACTTTTTCAACCAGTCTGAATTATAGGCACACATTTTTGTTTTATAGAAAACAAACTGAGGTCATAACAGAGACCAAATTAGTAAATAACATGTTTTCCTTTTTCTTGTGTGCATTAATTAGTGATTCCTTGGTGCAATTTGTTTTATACTTTTAAAATAATTTTTACACTTCTCTAAAGGTTACAGACTTTTGGAAAGATGCAGAGCTTTAGAGATTGGTGGGTGAAAGGCCAATGTGTGTTTTGGCATACTGATGAGAAGCTAAAATCCTTATTTACAAGTGACAATGGCTGATTACCAAAAGCAATACTCTGGATAGGTGCTAAATTGTATTATTTCTGGACATTTTCTCTCACTTTTCGAATGTTTGTTGCAAAAGAAGGTGCTATTCCCTGCAACCTTTTTGAGCTCTGTGCTGTTTTAGTTTTTCATTAACTGTGTAAAATCTGGTGTGCGTTTTTTGATTTCGAACATCATTTATTAGATTATAAAAATTTGACCTGTGTTATGCTTTAAGATTTAATAGATGCTCAGCTCTGTAATTTCTAATCACAGGAATATCAATTCACAAACATTCTGACAGCGACATTAGTCCAACATTGTTTTAAAAGCAAGTGTCAGGGTTAAATTTGGACTGTAGAAGAAAATTGAGAAGGATAAAAAAAAAAAAAACTGTATGTGCTCATTGCTGGTGTGTTTTATAGGTTGGTTGCAGCAGGGTTGATTTGTCTTAGGTTGTTACCACTGTGAAGAAGACTTTAACCTTAGAAAGCCCAGCTAACACCAGGACCTGGACCTAAAATCAGAACAGTTTTTAGCTTTGTGGGGGCCCTATGCAAGATACTGTGCCGGGGCCCCTATCTTGCCAAACTACAATTAGCCTTTCGCCAGCCCCGCCCCCAGAACGGCTATTGTCCAATCACACATCATAGCAATCGTTACTATCCGACAACTCCAAACAAAATGATGAAGCTAAGCCTAATTTACTACTAAACATTAGCCTTGATATTAGTCGTGTCCCCTTCATTTCCCTTCAGGACCTCCTCATCGAGTTCAACCAGCAACAGCCAAGCATGAGTGCTCCCCCCGCCCGCCATAAGTTTCGTTTTGTAAACAGACTCAGCTGAGATGATCAACTGAGTGATGCAGAGCGCTGGGAGCTTTTCTCCGTTAGAGCTGCCTGCAGCTCAGATCATCTGACATCTGACAGCTCACAGGGACACCGCATCACCACCACCGCTCCTCGGATCCACGCGTCCCCAGACGCCACCTTCTTCCGTTCTCCCAACTCCTTGTTCCCTGCTACGCTTCGCTCAGTGGAGCCGACACTAATATATCCCTCCACTGCATACTGTAATCCTTTTTGCCTCGATCTGGATGGAATTGCTCCAAAAAATGTTGCTGACACACATCTGTCTACTTCTTTCCATCGCAGAAATCTGCCGAGCTGGTCAGTGTTTGACCCACTTATTGTCAGACTTAGCAACAGTAACTAAGGTGGGTGGGGCTCGGCAAAAGGTCAATTGAACCACCATACATTAGATTATTTATAAACACACCACAAATTATCACAAATCAATACATACAAGCAAAACAGGGTAGTTATGATAACCTCTCATAATAAAAGAAAACATCTCAAGTTAAGTCACTCAAGCAAGATTATTAATAAAAACTAGAAAGCACTCGCAGAGTGTAGACCTCCACCTAAGGTGCAACTGACATTGATTGACCAATCATAAACCTTTCTTGTCGCCCCTGGCCGAGAAAAGTTTTATGATTGGTCAGTTGATGTAACGTGATCATGGTCATCCTTGTGCACAAGATCATTCTCTTTCCTGGCTCATGGTCCGGAGCGCAAACTGGGTTTTTTGCTAATCTGCAGGGAATACCTAAAGAACGTTCTATAGAAATTAGCAAAGGGTCCTCAGAAATGCCGCTAGGTTTGTCACTAGGCGCGGTTTGGAATATAAAGTCATTGAGGGCATCGAAAAGTTGTTAGGCAACACTGGTCGGTGGATAGCCTTCCCATGGACGTCCAATATGTGACAGACAGTGTCGTTGAGACCAATGATTTTGGTTTAAATATGCCACAAAATAACCAAAGCTTATCTTACTGCAGCTTATTTTGCTATTATATCCTTAATAAGGTATTTCTAATCATTTAAAGACTATAGGCAAGTTATTTTGATTCTCAGTTGAGGGTGTAGACTGCAGGAACTTAGGGGGCCCCCTAGTGGCCATGTGGGGCTCTACGACTTTGTGTAGTCAGTGTATAGCAAGAAGGAGCTTTGCTTAAAATTGATCCAGGTGTGGGATCGAGGCTCCCCCAATGCAGAGCCAGTTCAGGAGTGGCAGCTGGTGGGTGTGAACACATCTTCATGCACAGTGAAAGAACATTTGGGAGATAGAAAGAAGGGCAGCAAAGAAGCTACTTCTCACCAAGAGAAACATTAGGGACAAAGTGATTTACTAATGGGGGTCTGGGATTGGACTGGATGTTTGGAACGTCTGGAAAAAGATTTTCTGGGAAAGAAAATTGAATGATCATACTAGGCCTGTGTCCTGCCAACAGTAAACAATAACAAAACCATTCATGAGTGGAGTTCATTCTTAGCCAAGCGAGTAGACTCACTCAGGTAAACCTCTGAACTCAGACAAGATTAAAGAATAGTTGCCAAACATCCTTCTAGAGTAATTCCTTTCAAACTGAACAGTTTGGTAATGAACAATGCCTGTTACAGCATGATACACCATGCCATTAACACTTGATAATTAAGTGGATTGGGGAGCATAACACCAAAATCTTTGGTCCATGTGAATGAATGACCCCATTTGAACCTGTGGTCATTTCTCCAAAGGTGGGTGAACAAACAAAAGCCCTTGCATACTGAACCCCCCATACATAAAGAGATGCACAGGTAATATCCTGTAAAAAGGCAGTATGTGTGTGAATGTGTGCATCTTGGCTGGATGTCACTTGCCATCACAAGCTTCAGGCTCGTCATTACAGTTGAACGGTGCCCATCAAAGGAGTCGTTGCACACATTCAAATGCTAAGTGTTTCTGACCAGGAATTACAGTACACCTTTTGGTAAAATGATCTTTTTTAAGGTCACAGGGTTAGCAGCAAAGCTGTACCCTGCACCGAGCACACAGTGCAAAAAATATGCAAATCTTTTGAGGGGTGAAAAGGCGAACAAGGAGCAGAGAGTTATTATAAGCTCTCACAGGCGAGTGGGTGTGAAGGTTAGGCTTATGGAGAGGAAAGGGATTCATCTCCTTTTAGTTTTTTATGTGCATTTTCCTTCCTACAAAAGAAGTAAAACAAGTATTTTGGAAGATGTGAGAAAAACGTCCACAAAAGAGACGGGTTGAAATGCGTAAAAATATATAAAGACACAAACCGCTGCATCAATGTTTTCTCTGTGATTCAGTCAACAACAAAAGGTGCTAACCAGAGTTAGTCCTCTGTTCTCTTTTCCTCACTACAACACTCCTAATTCCCCACCCCCACCGCCTTAGTCATCCAGCGCTTTAACGTAGCAAGCCGAGATTCTTTTGGCATGTAGTACGGTGTGTGTGTGTTTTCTTCATGTGTGGGTTTTATCAGGGCACTGTGGCCAAGATGGCGTGTGTGTTTGTGTGTTGATGTTTCTTTGTGAAATGCTGACATTAATTTGAACAGGCTGGATTTGTCTGTGCGTGTGTGTGTGTGTATTCCACATATCCTTTTTGAGTTAGGGTTCATAAACACAAATATCCAGTCCATCTAATTTGTAATCTGTGAATATGTGCATGTCTTTGTTTGCTCCATTGGACCTTATTGCTTTCTTTTCACTTAATTTGTTCTGTTTAATCTACTTTTGGTCAATTTTCTTGTGCTTAAATGCTCAAAAAAGATGCAGGTACAACAAAAGCAGAACAAATTGGCTTCCTGGCTGATTATAAAAAAGGCTGGGAAAAGGTTAGTGCAAAAAAAGTTCACAGGCTGAAAATCCATCTGAAACTTTTTTTAGTTGGAGCTTGTCCTCAGGGGTTTTGTGCTGGTCGTCCAGGTATGTTTCACCAACAGAGCACCAACATGCATGATGAGTTATTATTTACTTATTTAACCTCTTTATTAATACCATTCCGGTCCCACTACAATATTAGCAGAACTCATCAGATTTCATTTGTGGTTCCTCGTTTTAAAAAGGAGACAGGGAAGCTGGCTTTTTCCATTAAAGCTCTATTGGACTGGAACAAATTACCAGCTGATCTTAGATCCATTACTTCTTTTCGTTTATTTAGAACTTTGTTATATGCCCGCCTGTACTGTTTTTGATTTTCTTTTGGATTAATAGTTATGCATTTACAATACCATTCACTTTAACTTAAAATGTATCTGTTCCATGAGAATATGGATTTGGAGAAGGCGTTCGACCGCGTCCCTCGGGGGGCCCTCTGGGGGCCCTCTGGGGGGTACTCTGGGAGTATGGGGTACCAGGCCCCTTGATATGGGCTGTTAGGTCCCTGTACGACCAGTGTCAGAGCTTGGTCCGCATTGCCGGCAGTAAGTCAGGCTCGTTTTCGGTGAGAGTTGGACTCCGCCAAGGCTGCCCTTTGTCACCGATTTACCAGTCAATCTATGTTCCTACCCTCACCTATGGCATGAGCTTTGGGTAGAGACTGAAAGAATGAGCGGACACAAGGCGGCTGAAATGAGTTTTCTCCGCAGGGTGTCTGGGCTCTCCCTTAGAGATAGGGTGAGAAGCTCGGTCATCCGGGAGGGGCTCGGAGTAGACACGCTGCTCCTCCACATCGAGAGGAGCCAGTTGAGGTGACTCGTGCATCTGATTAGGATGCATGCCTGCTGGACGCCTCCCTGGTGAGGTTTTCTGGGCACGTCCAACCAGGAGGAGACCCAAAAGAAGACCCAGGACACGCTGGAGGGATTATGTCTCTCGGCTGGCCAGGGAACACCTTGGGATTCCCCCGGAGGAGCTGGCCCAAGTGGCTGGGGAGAGGGAGGTCTGGACCTCCCTCCTTAAGCTGCTGCCCCCGAGACCCGTCTCTGGATAAGCGGAAGAAAATGGATGGATGGATGGAAATTGTTATGTTATCTTGATCTTTTTATTTTCATTGAAACTTTTGATGAAGGACCCACTTGTAAATGAGATGGTTCATCTCAAGTGGTTAATCCTCATAAAACATAAGTAAATAAATAAATTGATGATTCTAAATTGAAGAAAAACTACAGAAGAAAAAATGGATTCCATGTTGTCATTGTTGGAATATTTATTCATAACTGCAGTCATTAAAATATGAAGAATATTTTAATTTTGACAAGTTACATGAATTATGGGGAATGTTTGTTTTACACAGACACACACACACACACACACACACACACACACACACACACACACGAAAAGCTGAAGTGGACTAATATTGATCACACTGTACACAACATAGTTAGTCCACTTTAATCAGGACTTGTTGGAAGGAACATATCTCTAGTCTCTAGTCCAGTCACAATGCTTCATTTATTCTGAACGGCTACATTTGACTCATTTTATAGATTAACTCTGATAAACATCACTTTTATATCAAAGTTACCAACCAGAGGTCATATTTTATGTCTACTAAAGCTCTTTGGACCCGTTCTTTCTGCTTATTTATTCATTACACGTATTACATAAATGAAAAATTAAACTGCATATGATGAATAAATTAATAACTGGCAAAAGTATTATTACAGGAAGCGAGTTACCTAGAAACTGTGTTAGTGCTGCAGTCATTTTTAACTCGCAGAGGTCTGACAGAGCAGCAGCATTTTCAATAAGTCCACACCAACCAGCTGTTGAGGTATAAATAGAAAACACTATCCATCATATAGCTATACACACAATTCCTGTTTAGTTGTCACCATCTGGATCTGGTTAAGCAGGTTAGTCTTTTTATTTTTTGCTCTGTTTCTGATGGCACAGTTGTATACATTTGCGTTCTTTCCTAATAGCCTCCGTCAGTAAAGCAGCAACAGCTTTCTATTCACCGTCTGGGTGGTTTTTATCTGCACAGACAGAAATATCCTTATGACAGATGGCGTCAGTATTAGTATGCTCCTGCTGCGACGCAACACAGGAAAAGTGATAAATGCAGCAGATTTAAAATTATTTTACCAACAATTGTCACAATAAACAAATCCCAGGTTCATTTGATGCACCCAGATTGTTCATTTTAATTACATGTAATCAAAACTTTTACATTCAAATCTGCTTGTTTGCTTGAAAAACAGCCTAAACACAAAATTGAATAGGTACAAGTTATGTTTTTGATGACTTTTGAGTCAAATGTTTCTTTTTAAATGTTTTACTTATTAAAAAAAAACACGGTAAACAGAGAGTAAACAAATAAACTTGCCAACTTGGGAGAAAAGCTGGCAAAAATATTTAACCTCATATCAGAAAAGATGTTAAACATGAGTTTTTGATCCAGAATCACGGTTAAAGGAAAAGCAACCCTGGTCTAATTTTAGGAGATTACACATTGGGATGTAGTAAAACAGATTTAGTACAAACAACATTTTAAATTATTCAAATCTAACCTGAAGTATAGAAATAAGAACACAGATCCCATTATGTCATTATTTATTAGATACAAACAAAGCCAAAACGGAAAATATAAGATTTGCTAGGTCTTTGTTGAACCTGGTATGCTAGTACTACTATGCTGTGTCTTCTATCATCATGCATCATGGGTAAACACCTCTACTGCTGTCTCATCTATCTAAAGGACATTTTCCATAAATGTAGCATTTCCTGAACATTAAACTTCACAAACCAAAGTCATGCTGCCATTTTTTCAGCAAGAAGAGAATCACTCACTTAACCACTTAATCCTCCTTAGGGTCGCTAGGAGCTGGCGCATCACTCCATCAGTCATTGGACGAGAGGTGGAGGACACCCAGGACATGTCTCTAGTACATCACAGAGACAAACAACCATTAACACACACACCCATTGACCATTTAGATCAGTGTTTCTCAATCCTGGTCCTGGAGGATGTTTTAGTTGTTTCCCTGCTTCAGCTCAACTGATTTTAATCAGCAGGTGATTAACATGCTCCTGCAGAGCCTGATGAGCTGATTCAACCTCTGAATCAGGCGTGCTGGAGCAGAGGAACAACAAAAACATGCTGGATGCTGGCCCAGGGTTGGGAGCCCCTGATTTAGAGTCTCAAGATCATAGACATGTATATAAACACTAGATGGCTCACCCGCGCTGTTCGCCAATGGAGTGCGACGTAGCAACGTGACGGCCATCTTACTTCAGACAGCTGCCCCCTTTTGTAACATTGGTGTCAATGGTGCATGTACTATTTAAATAACTCTAACTTGCTAAAATTTTTTTTTTTTAAAGTTGCATAGTATGGCTTTAAAGGGGTCCTTGAGTTTAAAACCACATGTTGTTCTTGAATAAAGGCAGCTTGGGGTGTCTAATGTAGCATACCTAAAAGTTAGAGCCATGTTCCACCTGCCGTTTTTGCATATTAGTCATTTTGAAAAGGCGATGGATAAACAGTTGGTTCTGAGAAAAGCTGATTTATGTAATAGGAGAACCACTCCTACTTACATCTGCATGTCCCAACCCACTTCAGTGTCAGCAATATATAAACGCTGGTCGCAGCAACGCTAACCGCAGAGCAATGTTAGGCTAAGCTACTGCTAACGCTAGCCTGAACTGCTAACTTCCTTGTTGGGTGACAGGAAAATTATAGATATGTATATAAACACTAGAGGGCTCACCCATGCTGTTCGCCAATGGAGTGCGACGTAGCAACGTGGCGGCCATCTTACTTCGGACAGCTGCCCCCTTTCGTAACATTGGTGTCAATGGTGCATTTAAATAACTCTAACTTGCTCAATTTTCAACCGATTTTCAAACGGTTTGATTTGTTATAAACTCCAGAGATGTGGCTGTGAAATATGAGGGATTTGGCCCGTTAATTTAAAAAGTATGTCGTCTCAAGCAGTGTTATAAGGTTGTAAATCCGTTAATATTTGATCGAGTTAAGAGTGTTTACTCACCTTCCATCTGCTTCCATTGAGAGCGGAGGGTCTGCTGTGTAAGAAAGATGGCCGCCGTTTAGCTACGCCCTCGACTCCCGCTTTCTACATCTAGTGTTTATATACATATCTATGCTCAAGTTAACCTGACATGCATGTTCTTGGCCTGTGGGAGGAAGCTGGATTACATGTAGGAAACCGATGCATGCATGGGAAGAACATGCTAACTCCACACAAAACTTCCACAAATGGGATTCAAACCTTCTCGCTGTGAGGCAACAGTTCTACTAACCACACCATCATCCAGCCGAGAAAGAAGAGTTTTTTCCTATAATCCAACAAGACAAGGCAAACTAGTTCATTATTTTTTATTGCCCTGCCATGACCTATAACCTGCTAACTCAAGCCTGTTGAGCATGCAGTGCTGTTTTCATCAACGATAACAATGACTAAATGATTTTGTTGACGCCCCTTTTTCTCATAACAAAAACTGACAAGTTAAAATTAGCTCTTTGGTGACTGAAACATGACGAGACATGCAGGAGTTTTCATTTACGAAACTAGACTGGATGAAAATCTAGCTCAAAATGCAAATTTCCGCCTGTCTAACTAAAGCTAAAAAGCAACATCTCTGCAGCTGCGGTTTCCGGGGCTGCAGGACCCACCGGCGCGCATTCTAGTCATCGGACCTGTTTACCGAGAAGCTCGCTACCCTGTCACGGGAACACACATCGCTCAACACAGCCGGTTACTAAGAAAGTAAGCAATTAGAAATATGAGCGACGTGATGTTTATGGAGAGATAAATGAAAGAAATTACTGTTTTTAACGCGTTTCATCTGAACACGTTTAAGACGAATATTTTAAAGTCAGTGTGTGAAGATTGTTTTTTTCCTCTCTGGTTCCTAATAACAGGTCACATTCCTGTTTTTTTAAACCAACAGCATTTAAATGCAGCTGTGGTGCAGATATAGGACACAGCCTGAGTGAGAATGCATTTACCTCACTGTTGATGCTCAAGTGCAGAACTTGGTTATTTATATACACTCTGTGGGCTCATGATATCTCACAGCACTGTAGGTCTATGGAAAACATTATTTAATTTAAGCAGGTGAACTTTGACGGAAAGGGGGGGTTGTGTTTTCAGCATAAGACATTTAAAATCATTAATTTGGAGGTCTGATAACTCATAAATAATATTTAAATTAAACTATAGAAATGTTATATTTTTATTTAAATGTTATGCATACACTGTATGCTCCCTACGTGTTCATTCTGGCAAGGAAATAAATTCATAATTTTGTTTTGTGAGAATGATGCACAGATCTGCATCAATACATTTATTATATCCTGTATAGTGATCAATAAAGTAAAAAAATAGGATTATTGTGTAGCTGAGATTGTGTCCGATCACCTTATAAAATACAAACACAAATGATGTTTGTATGAAACTCACTCCAGTAGCTCAGAGTACATATGTGACCTATGTTAAAGACTAATATTCCATTGAATTTTTTTAAAGCTAAAAAGCTAAATTTTAGTCAACTAAAACTAAGATGGCTGTGAGAAACAACACTGCTGAGATGGAGAACTTGAGTTTTGCCGTTTCTCTGAGCATTACATGAGCTAACCATGGGGGAATGTTGCAGTGGCGTCTAAAAACTTCTAATGTTTTCCACTTTTAAAAATATTTTGAATTGTAGAAAAACAATTTATGTTTGAATGACCTTTAACCTTTTTCAGCTTGACGAAGAGCAAATTTGTTTCCTCTTTGGCATTGAGCTGATTCTGGACTGTTAACTAGTCTTATTCTTTTAGATTTGAGTGCAGCCTTTGACACCATCTCACACACCATCCTCCTGAACCGACTGGAAAGTATTGGAATCACGAACACTCCTTTAAACTGGTTTAAATCATATCTTTCAGGTCGCACTCAATTTGTTCAAATAAAATCCTATAAGTCCATGTCTACTCCTGTCACATCCGGTGTTCCCCAAGGTTCTGTCCTAGGACCTCTTCTATTTATCATCTATCTCCTTCTACTTGGCAAAATTTTCCATAAATTTAATGTGAATTTTCATTGTTATGCAGACGACACCAAGCTCTACTTCTCCATAAATCCCATCTCCTCCTCCCTCCCACCTTCTTCCCTCACTGAATGTCTTAATGAAATTAAAACATGGTTAAATAGCAATTTTCTTCAACTGAACAGTGACAAAAAAGAGACTCTTCTCATTGGTTCCAAATCGACTTTGGCTAAATCAGACTGCACTGTTTTTACCATTAACTCCTCCATCAGTCCCTCACCTAATGTTAAAAGTCTGGGTGTCATCCTTGATGGTACATTATCATTTCAGTCCCATATCAGTAAAATTACTCAGGCTGCCTATTTCCATATACGTAACATCAACCGCCTCCGACCGTCCCTCACACCTCACAGCGCTGCTATTCTTGTTCACACCCTGGTCACCTCTCGTATTGACTACTGCAATTCATTACTTTTTGGTCTCCCACAAAAATCTATACACAAAATTCAGTTGGTCTAGAACTCAGCTGCCCATATTGTCTCCAAAACCTCGTCCAAAAACCACATCACCCCTGTCTTGAAGGAGCTGCACTGGCTTCCTGTAAAATTTCAGATCACTTTTAAAATTCTTCTTCTTGCCTACAAGGCCATCCACAACCTCGCCCCTTCATATCTCTGTGAACTGCTGCAAATTGACATCCCAACCCGTAGTCTCAGATCCTCCTCCTCCATCCATCTCTTTATGCCACCTTATCGTTTGTCGACCATGGGGGCCAGAGCGTTCAGCTGCTCTGCCCCTTCCCTCTGGAATTCTCTTCCCCAAGAGATTCGCAATATTGACTCCATTTCACTTTTCAAATCACATCTCAAAAATTACTTGTTCAAAACTGCTTTCTGTTTGTGAATCTCATTTGTCTTTTTTTTTAATGTTTTTTTATTGATTTTTAATTGTTTTATTGATTTACTTAGGGGATCTTACTTGTTTTACTGTGACCTTGAGTGCCATGAAAGGCGCCTATCCATGAAAGGCGCCTATAAATAAAATGCATTATTATTATTATTATTATTATTGTGGTAACACACACCTTTAAGCACCAGACTGAGACTTTTATGGAGGTGGTCACACTGATGATGATCAATTCAATACATTTGATCAGCAGCACCTGGCTGCTGCTTCCTCTAAATTTACACTTGGAGTTTTGGCTTGCTTTTAGCACCCCCTAGTGTTCGGTTAGTGAAAACAAAAGTGAAACTTATCTTCTCGCTGTGCGTTTGTCTTTTTAACACCTTAATCTAACTGCTGAAATGTCTCCTCAGCCTTCATTAGTGTCTACAGGAGCGGTTCATCACTAAATCAAACTAATCAGCTGTGTTCATGATCTAAAACATGCAGGAAACATGCTGGAAGCAGAATGCAGCGCCAGGAATGTCAGCTCCATTTTTTTCTAAGTCCAACGGACTGGACCATTCTGGAAACAGAGGGCAGTGGGGGTCTGAGTGACATTTCATCAACCCTGTAAAGGGTAATTTTAGCCCATACTGGCTCAAGAAAATTATTTAAAAATATGAAAAATTTGCATAGTGTGGCTTTAAATCATATGAAAGTAACAATGGTGGACTTCGCTTTTTCCATATACAGCTTTTAAATTTTAGTTTCTTTTTGTTAGCTAATGGTAAAAATGGTAAATGGTCTGCATTTATAAGGTTCTACAACCCCCCAAGGTGCTTTACAACTAACCAGTCATTCAGTGGTGATGAGCTACATCGTAGCCACAGCTGCCCTGGCGCACACTGACAGGCGCCACCGGTCCCTCCGACCACCACCAGCAGGCAAGGAGAGTGAAGTGTCTTGCCCAAGGATAGATGAGACGCAAACCTTCAACCCTCTGGTTACAGGGCAGGCACCTCTGCCACCATTGCCCCTGCAATGTACAAATGACATATCTGTTATGTGTTTTTAAACAGATAATTTAATCATGTTCTAAATAGAACGCTAGAACAGAAAGAGTGGACTTTCTTTTACTCATGATTGAACATAAGAGCCACTACAGTAGAATTTCTGGTTCAGTGCATGAGAAAAAAGCCATTTTTCATGCATTTTTTAATGTATGAATTGTAAAATGTTAAACTTTAAAGCCACTAGTACCAGTGCCTTTGAGCAAACAGTCTCACCAATACTGATGAAACCAACCATTTTTGAAAGAGCCTTGATATTTCATTCTTTTATTGAAAAAAAATTAAGCTACAGAAATTTCTGAGAAATGTGTGGGCCATACTTGTTCACTCAAGCAAAAGTCCACAGTCAGCACAGAAGATTGTAACAAAAGCCATTCAAGGAGCTTTAACTAGGTCAGGTTGCTCAGCGCTTGACACTCTATTAATAACGTGGAAAAAAGTAGCAATACTAGCCTGAGACCTACCTTGTGTCCCTCATGACTTCTCCATGGACACGGCTACAGGAATGAAATCCATTTCTGCGATACTCTAATTCCCAGTTGAGGTTCTTATAAGGCAAAGATTCACCTCACCGTAGCGTGCAGCCACAAGGGCTTCAATAAAAATCAGGCAGAGAAGGAAGTGTCAACTAAATTCTACAACCCAACATGACCAACAGAGGAAGTCACTTCCTTTTGCTTCTTATTCTGTTTGTGTTTTGCATCTAAGCGTGGGACTTTTGATGTTGGTGAGAGCATCAGAGTGACGTGACCCAATGATTAGAGCATGTGTCATCATCGGAGGGGTGCTCCAGTAAAGGAAAGGGAAAGAGCTTTAAATCATCAGCATGGCTTTAATGCAAGATGCTTTCTTTTATGCTGAAGCCTTTGAAATGCACATCTACTCATGGCAGATGGGGCATGGAGCAGAACAACTGACAAATACTATACCTAGTTGGATAAAAAAGCTCGTTTATCATAGAGGTGCTGGTGATATATATATATATATTTATTTCTGAACTCCTGTGGTCACAACTCAGTGGGAAAAACAAACTGGGCCAACATAATTACGTGCACAGGAATCGTGCCAACTACCTGCAATGATCTGCAATACCTGACTTGTCTTCACCGCCTGGGTGGAAACAGCAAGCAAGCGCTTTATTCTTCAGAAACACAAAGGCATGAATGAGTCAGTAAATGCAAAGTGATTGCTATTGTACGCTAAAATATTGGAGCGGTTGGTAGGCTACATGGCTTCTCAGAGCTGGACACAATAACTGGTTAAAATGCAGAGAAATGAAACTTTATTAATCACATTCATATTTCAACCCAATTTTAAATGTCAGTGGACGATGCTGAGCGTGATTTCAAATCCTAAAAGGCCATCTTGGACTTAATCTCTTCCCTAGTTGATTATTAATGTGTAATCTAGTTAAAATTCAATAAATGCAACTTATACAAAATGTTAAAGCTTGGTTTTAAGCTGAGAATCACTATCACATCAAACAGATTGCCATGTTGATACTTTGCATGGACTGCAGCTCCAAAGCCCAACTTTACCAAAGATAAGCGTTCTATTGTTCGTCTTTCTCTAAGTAAAGCAGAGAAAATCAACAGCAATCTGTCACAGCCAATAATTAACTTCTGATGAAGCAGCCCCCATTTACACTGAATTCTTGTCTTACCCACTGTTTAGAAGCACTTCACAATTCATCTCTATTCACATATGATGCTTTTTTTCTTATACAGATATATAAAATAACAATGGCTATTGGCATTTTAAAAAGATTAATAAGGTAAAAAAAAAAACTATCAGAAAATAATAGTTAAAGTTTATCAAGAACCATTGCAGTACACAGTTTCAACTTTTCTTGGGAAATGCTGGATGAATTTGCTCTGGGCAGCACAATTTGTGTATTTCAAATGGCCTGTACTTTTGTATTGTTATACTGCATTTCAAGCCTACACAACCTATTAAAATGTGGTAAGATTGCAGCAAATATGAAATATTATTTGACAAGTTTCTGAGATCCTGTTTGGTTTCCTAGACACCTCTATGATGATCCTACCTCATATACCTACAACTGCACCATGCCTTGACACAACATCTTGGTGAACTTTAAACCCAACAACACCCTCAGACAGAAGTTGGTCCATCCATAAGACAAAACACCCAAACCTTTACATAGGGGAAACTAAACAACTACACAAGCGCATGGCTCGGTACAGGAGAGCCACCTCTTCAGGTCAAGACTCTGCAGTCCACCTACACCTGAAGGACAAGGGACACACTTTTGAAGATGACAAAGTACACATTTTGGACAGAAAAGATAGATGGTTTGAGAGAGGAGTGCAGGAAGCTATCTATGTTAAACACAAAAAACCTACACTAAATAGAGGTGGAGGTCTTAGGTTTCACCTCTCCAATACCTATAGTGCAGCTCTGAACCTAATTACTAATTGTTTCTTTTTATTATAGTATCATCTATTTTTATATTTCATACTTTCAGTTTTTAATCTTGCTTTTATATGTTGTCCAGCACTTTGGGGCAGCAGACGGCTGGAAATGTGCTTTATAAATAAAGTTGCCATTGCCATTACCAAACAGTTTCAGTCTAAGTCACGCCCTCATGCATCTAATCAATGCAACGATTCCCTCACAATAGAGGCTAACGACCCCGACAGGAGGTAGGGAGGAGGGGTATTCATAGGCAGTTTCTGCCTGTTGAGCAACAACAGACAGCTACAGTTTATAAGCTTGACCCTCCCATATTCCAGTCAGAACTGACAAAGATCCTCAGATGAGAAGTGAAACGTCTTCAAAGAAATCAAAGAAGTCCAGTTGCCTTCATTTGAACCCTTTTGTATTACCATGACCTGGATGACTGATCCTTCACCAGCACCTTAAGCCTAATCCTGCAATACAGGATGCCGTTTGGACCATCATGCCACACTAGCATGAAGATGAAGGCCTTATTTGGGTAGATAACCAATTAATGCAGGTGTCCACTTAAGCCTCACTTTAATTATAGGCTGCCACTACACTCACCCTCAGTCCCTTGATATGCTGTACCATCAAAATAAACAAGCACAGCTTTACCATCGATGCCACAAACCAATGTCTACTTTTACACTCCATCATTCAGGATGGGGAGCCTATTGTGTTCCTATTATAATAGGAACTGTAATATATGATACCCCAAATATCTTGACCAGCCCCTACGAAGACCAACCACATGTTGTAGTTCAGTCTTTGGGCATAGATTAATTATTTTGCCCCAAAATGACAACTTTTGTTGCCAAAAAAAAAAGATCTCAAAAGGTAGTCAAACAACATCTAAAGGACATAGTTATGTAATCTTTGCTGCAGTGCAGCAACTTTTGATAATGCAACTATTTTTAAAATATCATTTTTATATTTTCATATAAATAAATGTTTAATATAGTTTCTGTAAAAATTGAAGTGTTTTGTTGTTTTTTTATAATGAGATACGTATTTTAGCTGTCCTGACCAAGCAAACCTTCATTCCAATTATGCAAACACTATTTCACATTTATTGACCCAGTAATATTGAAAAATGGAAGTAAACAGAAAGTCTAGAAAACAAGACCCACTTGCAGTGTGTGATAGGGATCTGTACATTTGTAAGTAAACTCCAGTGACTCTTGCTTTGGGCTTTAAAGTACTTAACTGATTACGTTACCATGGGTTTGTCTTTGTGAACTTCATTTAAATTTAAAATGTGTGTCATAAAAACCTGAGTGCATTTTATAGTCCCAACCTCCAGAGCACTCGAAAGTTGGTTTAATAGTAGTTTACATTTCAAAGAATGCTTAATGATGCCTCGTTGGGAGGGATTTGTGAGAGCACTATAATTAATTTGAGATGTGGGAACTTAAGCATTTGGACACAAGCTCGGAAGATTTGTTTAAGAGCTTAAACAACTGAAATTAAACACAGAGCAGGACCAAATTACCATTTTGCACACACTAACATGCACACAGATGCACGTACACACGCATTTTACAAGTTCATGACCTGAAAATTTGAGAACATGAAAAATAAAACAGTTTATGCTCCGTTTTGTCACAGCAACAGATAATGGAAAAAAGCAATGGATCACTGAAGCTTGAACAATACAATTGTATGTTTAAGGTAAAAGGTTCAAATTTAGTGCGTAAGGTCAACTTTAGACAAATACATTTTCATACTGGACTCATTTTTCATTAATGTGACCCACAGTGTGTCAAAACCGCAAAGACAGAATGGTAACCAACACCGACTGCCTGTGATTAATTTGGAACCTGTCATTTCTTGACATGTGTCATTGAATAATCAATTCCCCCAGTCAGGTGTCAGCACAGTGTGTCAACTCTGATCAAAGCTGCATACCTGAGCTAAATCTGTCAACAACATAAACATCTGTAGAAACAAAATCAAAATGGAATGTTTAGTGTATCGACAATGTTTGCTTTTACTATTTGTAACCATAAATGTGCAGACCTGTGCACTATTTACATTTGAAGGAAGATAGTGTAGTAGAGATGTACGTGCCAACAACTGTTTTGAAGTTTATTTTGCAAATGTTGCAATACTGCCTGCAAATTCACTTTCACAGTTCGCTGCAGATTTATGCTTTTAAAGGCCAAGTTCACTTGTTTTTTTCAACACATCTGCAGTGGTCTCTAGTATAAATGAATGTCTTGTGATTCGATCTCTGTGGGAGAAAAGATCGAGGTGCTCCTGTTTCCGGAACCACAAGTGAGCCAGATGAGTGTTGAACTTACGGCAAGATTTGGAGTCTTGTTTTCTAATATTCTCTCTGATTGGCTAACAGCAACACGACTCTACCACTGACTCTGTTTGCTCTGCAACGTTGATGTTTTATCTCCACAAATAACACAAGCCTGGAGGAGTTCTGCTGTGTGGTGGAGTTGCTAATGCTAACGGTTAGCTTCTACTAGTCGTTCTTTGTAGTTTCCTGGACGCTATACCAACAAAAGCCTTCCCGTCATGAGCCAAGATGGGTGAGTCCATTAATGCTAATTTATTGTGTGACAAAGATCTGAGTGGATTTTCAAATCCCAGAGTTTCCCTGTGTATTTTCTAATGGCAGCTAATGCAGGAAATAGAGGTAAAAGACTATTTTCACATTTAGCCTGCATGTTAAACGCAGAGTTAACGATCATATTTCAAAAATAACAAGTAAAAAACACGTGTCCTGTTGGCTTAATCAGACTGTGAGCCTTTCTTTCCCTGAAGCAGTTCTTAGTGTGTGAAATGGGTTAGGGTTAGGGATGAGAATCAGCTCCTCTAAATCCGAGACCATGTTCTTGAGTCAGAAAAGTGTAGAATGGATTCTCCAGGTCAGGTACGAAGTCCTGCCTCAAGTGGAGGAGTTTAAGTATCTTGGGGTCTTGTTCATAAATGAGGGAAAGAGTGCAAGATCAATAGGCGGATTGGTTCTGCATCTGCAGTGATGCAGGCGTTGTATCGGTCTGTCGTGGTTAAGAGAGAGCTGAGCCGGTCGATCTACGTTCCAACCCTCACCTATGGTCACGAGCTTTGGGTAGTGACCGAAAAGAACGAGATCAAGAATACAAGTGGCCAAAATTAGTTTTCTCTGCAGGGTAACTGGGCTCTCCGTTAGAGATAGGGTGAGAAGCTCAATCATCCACAACGGGCTTGGAGTAGATCCGCTGCTCCTCCACATCAAGAGGAGCCAGTTGAGGTGGCTCTAGACATCTGGTTAGGATGCCTCCTGGACGCCTCCCTGGTGAGGTTTTAAGGACACGTCCAACTGAGAGGAGACCCAGAGGAAGACCCAGGACACGCTGGAGAGATTATGTTTCTCGGCTGGCTAGGGAACGCCTTGGGATTCCCCCGGAAGAGCTGGCCCAAGTAGCTGAGGAAAGGGAAGTCTGGGCCTCTCTGCTTAGGCTGCTGCCCCCACGACCCGACCCCAGATAAGCGGAGGAAAATGGATGGATGTTACAGGCATGTGGGCACCACATCCCCACCCTATGCATAAAAGAGCATGTGCTACTGTGTTGGCTCAGCCCTTCCTGCATACCCACTTATGAGAATTTGTAATTGTGCTATTTTATAGTTTTCACACAATATCAACTGTCAAAAATGTATTTCAAACAGTTGATTAACTGAGCGGACATGTGAAATGTTTCTTTCTCACAACTGAATTACTGCCAAAAGAAACAATCCTATTAAATAACATAAACTGTCTAAGAGTTGTTTTCTTGTTGATATTGCTCACACACATATGTAGCACAAAAAGCAACATATTGTCACTCATTTTACCCATTTACTAGGCACAATGACTTACTGACATTTTGTAGTTGATTGTATCACAGATGCACTGGAAAGTCCACATCTCAGTGATTATCCAGGTACTTTTGAACTGTTTGCTACGTATTTGCTGTAGTACAATTTGCTCATAGGAAAACCATTAGATTTTCACAGGAAACAATAGAAGTGGGTGCTTCTTTTGTCAGTAAGTGTAAACAAATAATTCAAATTATTCCTGTTGACAGACTAAGTTCATCTTTTCCCTCCTAAGTCTAATTTCAGAATCTTAAACATGTTGTCTGGGGCTTGCGTCTCTGGAAGACGCACCTGTGCAGCTGATTCTGCTGCAGCTGCTTGTTTTCCTTTTTCTCTACCTATAACTTATTTAGTTCCAAGTGAAAATGTGTTTACATCTGGGCACACAAACGCCTGTGAGTCAATGTTACTGAATGTACAACATACAGGCTGTGCAGCACTTCAAGGACCACCAGTTTACCTTGTCTTGCTATCGAACTCCTACACACACACACGCGTGCGCGCATACACACCTATTTTGATTGCTGTCCTCGTTTCCTCCTAATTGGCAATTAAACAGTGCCCACAAAGCAATCAGCCAATGGCCAGGACAGATGTGATGCAGAGGGAAGAGGACTTGTTTATCTTTTTTTTTTCCAGCAATAACTTTCAGCTCTGTTGTGATGGAGGAAAATCATAATCAAGTAGACATACTTGCTGTAGACAATGCAGCTTGCTAGTTTGCATATTATAGATTTTGTTGATGGCAGAAAAACACGGTTTTAACAGTCAGAATAGATTAAATCAAAGAGACTACTGCAGAATATTTCAAGAATAAGTATTAATAAGTATTCATTTAAATGTATATTGACTTTTATAGACATCAGTTCAATGGTTTTGTTTCTTTACAAAGGTCTGAAGCTATGATGAGCACCATCTAATCCTGCTGAAGGTCGCAGAAGGCTTTTCCCAGCAGAGGCAAAGGATGCTAAGCATGGCTAGTGATGCTTCCCTCTCTTTTCTTTTTACCTTTCAACACAGTACCAAAGTGTAAAGGTGCATGAGTCAGAAAAGTTTTTGCCAGACATAAAAAGTATAAAAACTGTGCTAGTGTTCTGGTTTCCAGTGCATGCTCATTCCTGCAAACCTGGGCATGTACTGTGTCTGCAACTGATGGAAGCTGGTTTCAGTTCAGTTTTCTCAAAATGCACACATGAACGCGAAATTCATAGATTTTTTTGTAAAAACAAAAACGTAGTAAGAAGTAGGATTAATGGGACATGATATAAGAGGTAATAATGGAAAAGGTCAGAACCTTGAACACAAAAACCAAATATTATCACAGAACTGTTGTAAAATTTGCACAGCTATTTGGTTTCTCCTATTTAAGACAAATCTGTGTAGGAGTTTGTTTCTAGTCAACAAATTAAAACACTATTTGCTGCACTGCTGTGACAACAGAGGCATATATAAATTCAAATTTGTTTATTTTTTATATTGCAAAGAGAGAAACCGTAATTAAGCTGTTCTTGTGTTTTTTTGTACATTTAGACTATAAGATCAGCTTTAAATAGGTTTTTAATTGGGATGTTTGTATTGGTGTAAATTAGAAGACTAATTTCTGAAGTGTGTTAAACATTTGCTCACAGCCACCATACTCACACCAAAAGTAAATGAAAAACACAAAACATTTGAATTATTTCAGGTTACTTGAGAAGTTAAAACAAAAAAAAAGTGCATATTTTCTCCTTCTATGAATAAATAAATAAAATGAGCAATGTCTGTGGGAGGGAGGGTTGCGAGGTGTGGACATTGTGGACGAGCATGGGACGAAGTGATCTGTCTGGCTTTCATTCATAGCCTGGATATTCCCGGTTCATACTGGAATGTGAGAGGTGCTCCAATGTTCTTCTTTGTTATTTTTTTTCATAGATATGTATATAAACACCAGATGGCCAAAGCGGGAGTCGAGGGCATAGCTAAACGGCGGCCATCTTACTTCAGACAGCAGTTCTCCACTCTCAATGGTAGCAGGTGGAAGGTGAGTGAACAACTTAAACAAAAACACTCTTAACTCGATGAAATATTAACAGATTTACAAGCAGGTTGCATTATTACAAACCTTATAACACATAGGCTTGAGATGACATGCTTGCACAATTTTAAATTAACAGGCCAAATCCATCATATTTCACAGCCACATCTCTGGCGTTTATAACAAATCAAACCGTTTGAAAATCGGTTGAAAATTGAGCAAGTTAGAGTTATTTAAATAGTACATGTACCATTGACACCAATGTTACGAAAGGGGGCAGCTGTCCGAAGTAAGATGGCCGCCACGTTGCTATGTCGCACTCCATTGGCGAACAGCACGGCTGAGCCCTCTAGTGTTTATATACATATCTATAATTTTCCTGTCACCCAACAAGGAAGTTAGCAGTTCAGGCTAGCGTTAGCAGTAGGTTAGCCTAACATTGCTCTGCGGTTAGCGTTGCTGCGACCAGCGTTTATATATTGCTGACACTGAAGTGGGTTGGGACATGCAGATGTAAGTAGGAGTGGTTCTCTTATTACATAAATCAGCTTTTCTCAGAACCAACTGTTTATCCATCACCTTTTCAAAATGACTAATATGCAAAAACGGCAGGTGGAACATGGCTCTAACTTTTAGGTATGCTACATTAGACACCCCAAGCTGCCTTTATTCAAGAACAACACGTGGTTTTAAACTCAAGGACCCTTTTAAAGCCATACTATGCAACTTTTTCATATTTTTAAATAATTTTCTTGAGCCAGTATGTGCTAAAATGACCCTTTACAGGGTTAATGAAATGTTACTAAAACCATCCACCTCCCTCTGTGGCCAGAATACCGCACTTGCAACTTCAGAGTGCCGGTCTGGTCCCTGTTGGACTTAGAAAGTGGAGCTGGCATGCTTGGCGCAGGAGTCTGCTTCCAGCATGGTTCCTGCATATTTTAGATCATGAACACAGCTGATTTGTTTGATTTAGTGATGAATCGCTCCTGTAGACACTAATGAAGGCTGAGAAGACATTTCAGCTGTTAGATTAAGGTGTTAAAAAAGACAAAGGCATGCTACGAAATGGTCCTTTAACAACTTTAATTAACCTTTCAGGGCTTTTCACATCCTCTTGAAATAAAGAGTCCTACCACTAACCTTTACCCTAATCTAGTTTTCCATAACATATAGTAATTTTTAAATTACACTCCCTTTTTCATCATTTGTACATCAACAATTTACATTTCTGTCCCTGTGAAATATTTTTAAATAAACGTTCAGCTGCTGTGCTCAACATTTTTAAGATTTTTAGGTTGTTTTTGGAAACCTGCAGCCTTGAATTAGATGAGTTGTTAATATTAATGTTAAAAGTGCCAAGTAGTGTGAAGAATGCAAAGCAAAAACTGAGGCCAAATATCTGCCAAAATCAGGCTGATCTCTTTAGAGAGGCCACAAATCTCATTTCCTATTTCCCACCTCTGTGGTCAGACACCAATTGTGACATCAAACACTGCTCTCTCGGGCTCAACAACACTGGTAGAGGGATAATAGTGGGAAAGCAACATTACACAGGAGCAAAGAGGAAGCTGATGTGCTTTTAGAGAAGAAAAAAAAAAACACCCACTGGACATTCAGGATGAAAGTGAAACTAAAAACATACCCCCCAAAAATCTGGTCCTCATGCAGGTGAGGACTTACTTTTAAAAACACCACATCACATATTAAAAAAAAACGATAAAAGTAGGAGCAGACTTGCTAAAATGTTTATCTCAATCAAACATCAGAGTGGAATAGAACAACCATATGCTAAAATGTGAGGGATGCTTTGAACACGCCGAGGTCAAACTGCCACCATTTATATGCTGATGAATCTGCAGTAGTGGGCAATCAGCTGCATGTAGCAGGAAAGCAACAATCAGTGCTGATGAAAAATTATGGCTTTATGTTGATTGAGAGGTCACACTGAATCTGAGAACAGGAGGGAGAACAGATTGGTGCCCTCTGTAATGCAACCGGTCATATGGATCACATTTTTAAATATTATGGATGGTTCATACACTTTAGTTTTTGGGCCAGTTTTATGTTGTTTTTGTAAAATAATACCACTTCCAACTTGTCAAGCCCTTAGCCTGAGTCAGTAATGCTTACCACTAGAGGTAAGAATGTGAGTGGGTTCACTTTGAGCAGAACCTTAAGTAGTTTAGTCTAAAAACCAACAATTGGGTGACTTGAGCAACTATGAAGTGCAGCTTAAGAAGACTGCTTTATAGATGAAGTCCACGCATGCCAGGACTTACTCTATAAAAACATTTAATATAGCTGTGATGTGGTGATAATAAAGTTGACTAATTGCAACTCAAGATTGGTGTAACACCTCACAGAAAATCCTAAATTTCCCAGAACTAAGAAAAAGCAAATAATTTTATTCCAACTTTCTATCCTGCTTCATTGATTCAGTTGGGATTTCCATCCTATCCAATCACCTTTCCTCCCTGAGGAAACTCATTTTGGCTTCCTGTATTTGGAATGCTGGTTTGGTCATCGCCCGGAGCTCACGACCATAGAAGAAGGTTGGGATGTAGACCTTCCCTTCCACCTTTTCTGCCTCTTTACCTCAACTAACTGATTCAGTGTCTGCATCACTGCAAGTCTGCCAGTCGATCTCCCGCTCCACCCTTCTCTCATTTGAGCCAGGACCAATATCAGGCAGTCATATTATGCAAATAAAGTTTTAATCATTCATGTTCTGGGTGTACTTTCAACTTTCGTGGGCAATCATGTGGGCAATTAGCATAGAAATCTAGACAGACTGTAGCACAAGCAAAATGATTTTTCTCTGCAGGTCAGACCAGCCATGCTCCATTGTAGCCTGAGCAGGCACAGACTTTCTTGTGTCTTGCCAATCACAGCACTCTATCTGTTTGGTGGGCCAATCACAGCGCTCTATCGGTTTGGTGGGCCAATCACAGCGCTCTATTGGTTTGGTGGGCCAATCACAGCGCTCTATCGGTTTGGTGGGCCAATCACAGCACTCTATCAGTTTGGTGAAAAAAAAATCAAAGATGGCGTTGGCTAATTGAAACGGCTTTGTCACCAACTTTGGACTAATTAGACTTGTGCTTTTCTTTGAGTCAAGAGCAGATAGAGGTACTTAAGTCTATTTAGAAAAAGGATGTAAATTATCTTTTTTATTTTATCCATTGTAACCATCATCACATTGTATGTTTTCAACCACACCTTTATCTGATAACTCAACAGATTTCCTCCCAGTTTACAGACATTTATTTCCATGGAAGAGATGACATAAAGAGAAGCAGTGAGTGTTTACTCATGTGACATTTCCACTTTTCCCAGATGTATGTACGAGTCCATGCTTACAGGAAAACAGGCTATAATAAGACATGCGAGAGCTAGAATTGAAACCCTTTTTGCAGCAAATCCTAACCAAATCCTCAATTCCCTGAAGGTAGCTTGTTTATGGTCCAATAAGATGCAGATTTGTTCTAAAGGGATTAAGTTCCCGACACAAGAATATACACATATTTCCTCCTTATTTGCTCACAATTCATCTCTGATATAAAAGCTTAAAAATCACATTAGAGGAGAGAATCATTAATAATTTCCCACTTTTTTTCCTACTCTGGCTTTTACTAGATTTACTTTTATCTAAAGGGCAATTTAATCGAAAGAGGAAAACTGCTTTTATCCCCCAGCACCCCTCCTCTCTTTGTACCTCCTTTTTTCTCTCGCTGCTATGTCATTACACAATGATGCTTTGTTCTGTTAGTACACTGCACACAGAGAACTGAACTTCAGTGAAGTGAGTTTCTGAGTCAGCCGTCTGACAGTCTTCTTGATGTGGCATCAAATTAATAAAAAAATGTGGTTTGCTGAGATAGAGAACCTTAACGGAGGAAAGAGGACATAAGCAAAATCCTCTACCTCCATGTGCCCATTGTCTTTTGTTTATTCTGCCTCTCTTTTGCTTGGTGTAACGTGTGTATGAGCTCAGACTGAATTGGTGTTTGAGTGCCTCACCTTCTCTGAGTTTAAATCCTCCAAATCTGTCTCTGTTGGATGGTGGCCTGGCTGGCTTTGCAACGGTATGGAGATGATTCTACCAAGCAGCAGCTGCCTGCTGTGGAGCATGGATGAGTTCCAGTACACAAACGGACGGACACGGACACCCACACATCCTGTATTATTGCTTGCTGGGAGAATGCCATGACTATAAAACATGCAGCCCCCCCTGATTATTGTCCTGGAATACAAAATGTGATGCTGGATTTTTTTAAAGTCACATAAGTGACTCTTTTACACGTTAACATGCAGACATGTGTATGTGAGCTCACACACCCACTGACCTTTAAGAGTTCTCATTAAAAAGCTCCTTATATACAAGTGTCACCTGGGAATCAGAGATCTGGGGGGAGAGGCACGCCCACAATCAGCCCCCCACCTGCTTCACTTATATAGTACCTGCCCAGCAGTGAGTGGTAACAACGCAAGCTAACCCTGCTCATGCTCTTGTGCAGAAAGCTTTTTTTCCATGACCCCTTATTTTAGCCCAGGGCACCAATCTTTTTATTTCTCCTTGTCTGTTGGGATGCACACACCACCACCACAGCGGGAGACCACCCTGACACAAAATGACTCAAGCTCTTTCCTAATGAAAGCTGTAAATTCATGAGAGCTCTTTTCCTCCCCCCTGTGGACAAGCACACTCCATAAAAGGAAAAGGACAGAACTGACCTGAGCAGTTTGATGCATTTTTTTAAATTTTCACTCAGAAGCTTCTTTTTTTTTTTTGCAGATCCCTAAAAACAAACCTCAAGGATATCCATCTAAGTCATGGACACCAAATAGTATTTTGTGTTTAACATAGCCACACACAGATACTACCTTACAGGTAGCAGAGAGTACTGTGTGGTAGAGGATGTGTGGTAACGTTTAGGCAGCCCATAGTAACGTGTGCACATGTGCAGTCAGGCAAAAATGTTATCCTGCTTAAATTTGATTAGATTTTTTTTACATCCTGTCTCTCACACATGAAGTGAACCTATGATGAAAATTACAGACATTTCATCTTTTTAAGTGGGACAACTTGCACAATCGGGGTCTGCCAAATACTTTTTAGCCTCACTGTGTCTCATGATCACCAGATGTTATTTCATTAGCACTAGAAATCACTAGATAACACCATAAGAGTCAGTGGTTATCTTACTCTTCCACTCAAGGAACAGCTAATTTTCAACCTCTGTTTCTTTAAGGGTTCTGCACTATTGAGAGCTACAACAACAAAAAAATACAAAAAAAAGTTAAACTTCAGGTAATCACACATTAAGTGAGGAATAGGTGTCCACTGGCATATTAAACTTTTACTGCCATGATTAAATAATCAAGTGACTTTCTCTCCATTCGCACTCCCCAGCTACCTAGCAGCCATTACTCCACACATTTGCATAAGAAATAGCTAGAAGGTCATTGCCAGTGGATTTTTTTGTATTTGTGCACACTGCGTTTGTGTGTGGATCTGCTTTCATTTACATCCAAGAGCTTCCCTCCCCATCTCCCCACATCATATTGATCTGTTAATTGTGGCGCTTAGGTGTAAACATGAATCAATGCAATGTTAGCGCAACAATCGAGGTACACAAGCTGTAAATATATTACACACATGCACAGATGGAGGCTTGGAGGCTAAAAAAGAAAGCTGAGAAATATGGGGTTTATGGGATTTATTTAAAGAGCCTTATGGGAAATGATTTATATGTAGAGATCTGAAACGGTGTGCTAAAATAAAGTTTATTAGATACACCTGACAAGTAAGGAAGGTGTTTCATCTTTCAGATGCGTCTTTGGAGACTTAAATTATACTTTATTCAAATGTACTGGCAAATACTTTTTCTGCATGCAATTTACATTTACACTGATATTTAATATGCTGGGAGAATATGAATAAGGTGACTCACGTGTATAGCTACATTAGATTAAACATTCAGTGAAAATGTATCTTGTCCACATTATAAAACCATGCAGCTATACAGGGTCATGTGAGAAAGTCCCATCTTCAACAGACTTCCACGTTTAGAAAGAAGACTCATTCTGTGATCCTTTTCCAAACAAAGTGACTGGATCCTAAATTGTTGCATTCAGAAAACTAGATGTTTAAAATAAAACAAAAGCCACAATCACGGTTCTTTTGTGCTCTTAATACATGACAATTTTCTGAAAATGTGCATAAAATGAACAACTGTCTAATCCTGCTTTATTTTCCTGGTGCAATTTTGTCTCAACATGCGGTTTTGAGCAAAAATAAATAAAACAAACAAATAAATCATGTTTCCTCAAGTTATATTTTCCCCTTTTGGTGCAATCACTGTTTTCTTTTTTCTTTTAATCTTCCATGGATGTGTTTTCAGTTTACACGTGCCTCAGCCGCAGCAGGAAACCTGGAAAACAAATTAGCTTAAAACATTTTTTCATGCCTCTTAACAACGTTCTAACATATTATAGCTATAAATATATTGTGAAGATAATAATAATAATAATAATAATAATAATAATAATAATAATAATAATAATAATAATAATAATAAAGTGGTTATCTTGCATTTGTCTAAAAACCTCCATCAATAACACGTTTTGGACCAAAAGCAACTATTCAACTAAACAAAGACAAGACTGAAGTTATTGTCTTTGGCAACAAGAAGGATAAAATGGATGTTATTGCCCAGCTAGATTCCAGGGGAATAAAAACAAAAACCCAGGTTAGAAATCTAGGTGTTATAATTGACTCAAGCCTGAGCTTCTCTGGATATATTAAGGCTATAACTAAATCAGCGTTTTATCACCTTCGTCAAATATCAAGAGTCAGAGGTCTCATGTCCAGACCAGACCTGGAGAAACTTATTCATGCTTCTATTTCTAGTCGGTTGGACTATTGCAATGGTCTCCTAACTGGCCTTCCCAAAAAAGCAGTGAAGCAACTGCAGCTTGTTCAAAATGCTGCTGCTAAAGTGTTAACAAGAACTAAGAGAACGGAGCACATCACTCCTGTTCTTACACTGGTTACCAGTAAACTACAGGATAGATTTCAAAGTGCTTCTACTAGTTTATAAATCACTCAATGGCATGGGACCAAAATACATGTCTGATCTCATTCCTGTATACACACCCAATAGGGCTCTGAGATCCCTTGGAAACAATCTGCTGGTAGAACCATGGGTCAGAACAAAACAAGGTGGAGATGCATTTAGTTACTATGCTGCTCACATATGGAATCAGCTTCCACATGACCTCAGATGTGCCCCAACCCTAGTGCTGTTTAAAGGGGTCAGCACCTGAAATCTTCACTTTTCCACTTAAAAACATGTCTATAATGGCTTCCTAATGATTTTTCACTGGCTGAGAAGCCGATATTTAACATTGACGCGTTTGTTTAATCTTGCCTTCTTCAACCAGCTCGCATGCACCCCA
>SSNS01000666.1:178491-219284 GCA_006937985.1 Aphyosemion australe
CTGAGTCCAAATTTGCAGTGAATGTTGTTTCAATTCTATTAGCGACGAGGGAAAGCTTTTTTAAAATAGCCTCTTCATCTGTACAGCTTGAGGAAAGAAAGTTCATGTGGTGAGGGACGCACTGATATAACAAGCTTTCTGGGTCTGCAAGCAGATGCAAAGTAGTTTAATTGACTGTATCCTGCTGTGGTTTTTGACATTAGGTGTTTTACTCTTGGCTTGCTTATTAAAATGATTTTTGCAAATATTTCTAAACATTATGAGTGAATATGTTCAAATAAAAACTGTCCAACTGCCATCCTCGTTATCCTGAAAGCAAACTGGGACCCAATTTATTTTAAGAACCCTTCACAATAAAAGCCTTGGGCAAATACACTGTATGCCTAACTTAGAAAAAATCACAACAAATGTATCAATAATGCACAATCTAACTACATGAACAAGTTAAAACTGAAAAAAATAAATGATAATTCTAAAATAACATTTCAACAATTCAAAAATTTCTCAAGTTCCTTTGTTTGTGCAATGATTTTAGGTTATGGGCTTATTTCCTATTGAAGTTTAAGGATGTGATAATATTGACAATTAAAACTGATAAAATTACTTGATCATTGCCATTTTATTTTATTTACCATTTTATCCTTAGAAGTTATAGAGGGGGATAAAAGGTTTCAAGCCTTGTGGCTCTGCTCACACTGACAAATTAATACTGTTTTTCATTTCCTTATTGGCTCATGAGGCCATCTGGTTATGGTTAAAACATTTATTATATTTACTTTAATAGATTCAGTGTCATTATTACCCAAGTATGAACAGATAACCTCTCCTGGCTTCATGGAATAGCTGTAATCTGTGATACAAGCATATGTAGGCAGCTTAATGCATGGCTTGTTGCAATGGGAGTTAATGGGAATGCGCTTGTAATTGGTTTCTCCCAGCCTATCTGAATACACGCGTGCACCAGGCTTGGTTAAATGGATAACTGACATGCACGTCGCATAGAGGCAAGAGAAACGGCAAGTAATGACTGCGCAACAGAGAAGAACGGCGAGGCAGCAGGAGTCAGGGAGCACAGCTGAGACATCGAGCAGTCGGGACACTGAGGAGACGTGTTCATAAAGTTTTATTGGGATGTAAAATCTGCTGATTGTTTATTATCGAAGCGAGAGGGAGTCAAAATTGGCCAACAAAGGCAATTTTAGGAGCAGTTATTAATTGCTGCAGGCTTTGTTGCCACCATGAGTGTAAGAATCAAACCTGGATTGTTATAATCAGGTTTGAAATGGTCTGATAAAAGCTCAGAGGTTAATGGTAAACTGATGACTTTCTTTGAGATAAAACACTGAATGAAAGATCAAAACGAAAAGTCGAACATAGATTAAAGTATTTATAAAAGGAAGCACTGAGGAGACACACATGGATGAAGGCTTGGTTCACACTCACTTGCTTATACACACACACACACCAACCAACAACTGAGTGAGCAGCAGGGCTGTGGAGTGTAAGCAGGTGTCCTATGGGAGAGAGTGTACCATTAGCAGATCATTTCCCTCCCCGCTCCAGCAGGCCCTCCTCTATCATACCTCCGCTGTCAGCACTGCCTCGAAGGATTACTGGGAAAGAAAAGAAGTGGGAAAAAGACCAAGGAAATGGCTGGGAAAGGAGAGTAGACTGTGAAATTGAAACTTGCATGGCCCCAATGTGCCCTCAAAACTGTGATTATTACTCTGTAGACTTTTCTTGGGGTCCAATCTAAATTCCGTCGGGGGGAAATACAAGCAGACTATTATGTACACTGCTGAAAAGTATGTCCATGTTTACCACTTGAGTTTTTTTTTCAGCCATGTTTCCTCAGGCTACTAGAAAGTATAAAATCTAAGCTAACACACTATACATATGGTGTCAAAGTTGAAGTGAACTTCAGATTCTTCTCTCCGCCCACATAACAGACGCTGCTGAAATACATTGCTGTAGATAGTCGTTTTGGCGTTGTGGGTCGGTCGTTGCCACCTTGCATGATCCTTGAACCCCCTTCGCTCTCACAAGCTGTTTTAGCTATGGGCAAAGTAGCGTCCTGGCTGGCAATAAGCCTACTGTCAGAGATAAGGACATCTCTACAGTGCCAAAGCCCAGGGACAGAGGGAGGAGTTTGAAAAGATGGAAGGTCAAACAGAAGTGGATAGATGGATCAAGGTGTGAAGGCCATGATTCTGATGTTATAATGGAGGAGAAAGACAGATGACTGAAGGTCAATAGGAGGAACCTTTCCTTACAACTGACCACTGGACATTACAAATGCATGTAAAGGCATCCCATGAGATGTTTTAGTCATACGAGTGCAGATTTCAGAATGCATACAATAAAAAAGGATAACACACTAAATTTTATGGATTAAATTTTCAGTTTACAGTTTCTTACATATTGTAAAGACCCAGATTTAGATTTAAAACATTTGCATAATCAAGTTATGTCATTTTTAGGTCATATGGCCTTGGTAATGAGTATAAGGGAATCAGTCAACTGGGGGGAAGAGAGGGTGAGGCTGATGAAGGAAATAGGATAGGCGGGGAGATTTCTGTGGTTCTGTGATTATTATTGCCACAGTGGTGAGTTATTCAGGGTGGGGTGGGGAGAATGCAAGGGTCTCTTGCAATCGATCAACATATTGTACACTACCTCGCTACAACTACAACGTTAAATACAACGAAAGACCATCAAATAATACCACTAACACTGTAACAAATTATAAAGCTAATATTTATTTTCTACGGGCTAAACTACTTCAAACTCTGCTAGACACATCAAACAAACCTAACCCCTTGAACCCGAGGCCATTTTATAGAGATTTGCTTGAAAAAAGATATGCCCAAAATGAATTGAGTATATCTCAAGGACTACAAGATTTATTTAGGCTGTTTTGGTACTAAAATAAAGGTAGGACTCTAGAGATTACTCTAAAGTTCTAAAAAGCAACACTTATGTCACTGAGTGAGAGTAAATGAATTTGGAACACAGCAGAAATTTAAAAGAAAAAAAACTTTATAATGTTAATATTTCTTTTACTTTTTGTTCTTTATAAAACACAGATAGATCTTTTTTTTACCTTATTGTGCTGACGTTTCGATCGTCGCTGCGATCTTCATCTGAGCTAAGCCGCTGAAAGCAGCTTCACTTCCGCTTCCGTTTATGTGCGGGCAGCAGGGGGCAAAAAAAGATCTATCTGTGTTTTATAAAGAACAAAAAGTAAAAGAATTACGAAAAAAACACACAGTATGAACGTACCAAAGATGTTAATATTTCTTTAAAAGTATCTAGTTGCAGCCTAAAACATCTAGAAATTCACAGAATAGGATCTAAACATTTACTGAACCAAAATTCATGCAAAGAAATGAAGAATAGAAAGGTTAGAGAGGTATTCGTTGATAGAAATCCAGGCGGACCTTATAATTAACCATTTGGGCACATTTTGGCACAATAAGTGCCATTAGAAATTTCTCAGTTTTTTTTCCTTAGGTTCTTTTTTCCTCCACTTTTATCTTATCTTAGAAAGGTCTTAAAAATATTTTTAAGGTTTTTTGGGAAAAATCCACCCAACATATATTTACCCAAGAGAAAAATCATACAGAGGAACTAATTTGACTCCTAATGGAGCAAATTTATTAACAATGAAATGCAGTGGCGGCTCGTCCATAGGGGGCGCTAGGGCGCCGCCCCACCAGTCTCACAGGAAGGAGAAGAAGAAGATAGGAATCACAAAATATATTTAAAAAAACATAAAAAGTAAACTAAACGATCTATACACCATATGGACTAAGTGCTGTGTGTAATCTGTGTTTAATAATGTTCTTTTTACTTTTAACACGGCCGAATCGTCGACGTACTTGTGACGTGTCCTCTCGCGGGTGCAGCAATCTTTACCATTGACTTAATATGGGCTAACTGGCACATGTGCAGTGGTTCCCCAAACCGTCCACAACGAGTAAGAATAGGAGAGCGTTTGGTCGCATCTTTTAGCGATCGTCGCTGCCTCACCGGGTGAATTCTGCTCAGACCAGGGGGAGGAGATCGCTCATTGGTCAGGTTGTTCACCCCGCCCTGAGGGGAAACTCTCCACAGCTAGCGCGTCGTGCTAGTTCAGTTGTTTGTTGTTGTAGCTGCTGCCACGCACACCCCAACTATGGAGAAAACAAATACAGTTGCGTCTTTGAAAAGCGAGCTGTTTAGTAGGAGGACACAACAGGAAAAACTTGGCCTTAAAGATCTTGGACCCGACCAGCTGGACATTAAAATAAAGCAACAAACGCAGGACAGAGGGAGACGTTACACAAGGACATTTTCCCAGCAAAACAATGCCAGCAAACAGTCTGATCAGCTGAGCTTTTACGTTGGGATATAGAATTTCACGAACCGAGTGAATTTTTTTAACTAAACCACACAGATTATGGCCATAACCTGCAGGTAAGCCTCATTTTAGCTTTTGGCTTCAGGAAATTAGCATGCCGCCTCGTTAGCGGCTAGCACCGCTCCATACGGTTTGACCTAAGAGTGGTACTTCTATTCTTCTTGTTTGTGAGTCTGGGCTTTAATCTAAACACCTGCTTCTGTGAATATCTTGCGTTGTGTCACTGTGTGTTTTTCTGGATACGTGTAACGTCTATTTTACGGCCTCACGTTTATTTACAGCTTATTGGATGTTGGTAGAAAGTGGATACTACTGATTAGATTAGCCTACTCCCCTTAAGCGTGTGTGCAGTTTGTGTAATATATGGGTGAATGGATGAGTATTAAGAATGTTTTTGTCAAAAAGATGACTTTTGAACAACTTTGTTGCCGGAAGTGCTACTGTGACCGTCAGTTGTGTGGCGCTGATGCATAAGAATCAATGGTAATTTGGCGTCCCCTAGTGTTGATATGTGGTTAGCGCCCCACCCAAAAAAAAGTCAACGGCCGCCACTGATGAAATGTAAAACAGAATTTAAGAATGAGGAAACGATGAAATTTGGAGAAAAAAAAACAACAACACACAAATCTAAAACAATTATGTTACGACCCAGGCTGTCCAGGGGGCCTGCTGTAGCAAAGAGGACGCATGACTCTGGTTGGTGTTAAAATTAACATAACAAAATTAACATAATAAATAACAACTTTCTCCAGTAGTATGCTCTGTGGCGTGCACACTCACAAGACTGGTGAAGATTCTGATCGCCATGAAAATGTAAAAACCACTCACTGTCAGAGCTCTCCAAACAAACATTCCAGCCTGTAGTCATCTGGCAGCATTGGTGTTGTCAATAAGTTCACAGATGGACTGAAGAGCTGGAGCAGAGAGAGTGGTGACCTTGAAGCAGTGGTGTCAAAAGTGGGCCCTGGTTTCCTGGCTGGCATGAATCACCCAGACCCCGCTTAGGAAGGAAATATTAGTTTGGGGCTTTTCTTTTCCTTGCAGTCGGTTGTGGAGCAGAAGAAGATGGCCTATGACGCAGGATGCCTGTCCAGATGATGGTGGTTGATAATTATCCTCATCATAATCATCAGATAGATAAAATGCCCATGTAGACAGAGTTATGAACATAAATAACAAAAATATATATTACTTGGTAAATATACCAGTAATTTACACAAAATCAAAGACAGGAGTTTTGGAACATGGATTACATACTTTTCTATAGATGGGATTTCATAATTCAGATCACTGTTGTCCTTGTCTGAACATACTAAATCCTTCTCATCAGAGTTGACAGAACACAGAGTAATGTAACACCATTAGCTGCTAACATTTTGAGTTCCTCGTCATTGGTAATAAACGTCTTGTTTTTGCCAGCCATTGTCAATCCAAGATCTCAAAAATACCAACACTCCTTTTTGTAAAAGAGTGAAAATGAATCAGCGTTCCAGGTACACTTCCTGTGTGCGTCATGTGTTCTGCGCGTAATTGCGTTTACAAGTACAGTCTGCCAATGAAAGTTTCTCAGAATCCCATTGGACTATTTGAGTGATTCGGGTATCCTTGGAAACCTCTGAGCCAATAGAATTGCTTGTTGTTAAGGCTACTTGGCTAGCTTTTGTATTAACCAATCATTGGAAGGGACGCAACGTAAACCGAAAAATTTGGGAATTCAGTGTTAGAGATGTGTAAAGAGTCTCCAGGAGGCAAAAAAAGCCAAAAACAGTCAGGCATCAGTTCAGTGTGACGTTGGGAAAATGGATTACATGAGCCGAGTAGATTTTTTTTACTAGAACACAGATTATAGAATAGAATACAATAGAATAGAATAGACTTTATTGATCCCACAGTGGGGAAATTCACTTGTCACAGCAGCACCATCACTCAAAGGGTAATTAGAAGAAAGATAAAAACAAGGATACATGTATACACACATAGGCAGTAATCTAGTATTGTAATCTTAGATCACTAAAAAAACCACAAATAAAAGATAAAAACAAACTTGGTACCAGCACTATGCAGCATACTGTAAGAGATACAGACAACAATCTGAATCCGGTATTGCACAAGTATAGAACACATGAATATTGCATTGGTGTTATTGTGTACCAGGATGATACCAGTACAGCTTAAACTGAGGAGTTATACACTCTTACAGCAGAGGGGATGAAAGATCTTATGACAATAAACCAGCAAAAGGTAAGACTGAGTTTATGCTTTTGGCTTCATGAATAGAGCTTTGTTTTCCTGATTCATTTGTGGCTGGCTTTGTGAGTTTTGCACGTAGAGTAATGGTACTTATATTGTTTGAAAGAGGAGTGGCAGGGCTTTAATTTAAATGGCTGATTCAAGCATTTCGAACCCTCCACTCCTGACTTCTTAATTCTTCATATTGGACTACAAAAATCTTAGTGAGAAGAAATGATGGCAGCTTGGATTTCTGTTTAGGCGGAAATCTAAGACCATATTTGGCAGTTACTGTGACGAAATAGAAAACGAAACATAATAGAAAATTGCTAAAACTGAACAGGCTGAAAAATATGACCAAAACTTTATACTGAAACTTCTAAATAGCATTTGACTAATTTTATTTTATTTTTTTGCACAACTAGAAACTGAAATGCACAATTCACTGTATTTAAGGGGTAAAAAAAGTGGATTTTCCATTTTATGTCCCCTTTAACTCTGTATGCCTTAACTTGCACATTTTAAATATGACTGTTTTAACATGTTGATAAAAATATTGCTGGCATCATATTTGGAAATTAATTGAGCATACACTGGTTGGAAAAGTGTTACTATAACCATTTACTTTTGCTACTGGATTAAGTCAGAAATTGTTGCTTACAAAGACTTAATAGTATGTGTTACCCATCAATAGCACCCACATGGTGTGCCTTTTTCTCCTTCCTGGAAAAAAACATGGAGGATGGAGCTAGAATTAACACACAACAAGTGCCATATAATACACTAAATTCTAATTATGTGGAATTACATGTTTGTACCAGGTCTCGGGTGGCAGTGGGTGTTGGTTGCTGGTAGGTACTGGCAGGTAATAGGTTGTATGTGCAGTGTAGATGGTGAAGGAATAAATATTTTAGAATTAAACAATTTTGTTGACCACAGAGATGACATATTTGTATATATAATAACACTGTTCTTTACCTGGTGTAGGGTGGCAGAGGGTGCTGGCTGCTGACTGATGCTGGCTGAAAGAAGTTGATGCCACTGCAGACATTGTCTCTGGGGAAGCTGCTGGATAAACATTTCAGAATAAAACAAAAGTTATAAAGATACCTCTATCAGTACCATGCAGTGTCCCAAACTAACGTATTGGCTCTGTGATAAGTTATAAACCACACATATTAATCAAATAATTGCCCACCAAAAAAACGTAATAACAACTCTGTACTACTTATATACAATAAAACAAATGCACACAAAATAAATGCATGCTTGTGTATGTGTGTTTGCGTTGTTTGTGTTCGTGCATGTGATTCACGTGCAATCATCAAAGAACAAAGGAGAAATTCACTGGAAAGAAAACTAAAATGACTCCATAATAATTTGGTACAAACATTTGCTCACTATCGGCGTCTATTGCTATGAGATTTAATCCCGAAATGGAAAATTTTCTTTTGCAAACTTCCATTATATCAAGAAAAGAGATGAAACATTTGTAAATGCATTATGACTGTTTTCTTGGCCTGTTTAATTTTGGCGAGGTGTGTTGGCGACGGCAGGAATATCCGGGATGCAGTCCAGGTCCAAAAGACGGACCATAAAGAAAAAACACAATGACCAGAAAGACATGAAGGATGAGAAAGTAGGACTAGGAAGACCAGAAGGACCAGGAAGAAGCAGCAGAAAAGACCTAAAAGAAGGATCAAAAATACCAAAAAGGACCAGAAAGACCAGAAATAATGACCAGAAGAAGGACCAGACAGAAGGACCAGGAGGACCAAAAAGACAAGAAAGAAGGACCAGAAAAAATGGCCAGAAAGAAAGACCTGAACAACCAGAAAGAAGGACAAGAAAGAAGGACAAACAGGACCAAAAGGACCAGAAAGAATGACCAGAAAGAAGGACAAGCAGGACCAAAAGGACAAGAAGGACCAAAAAGATAAGAAAGAAGGACCAGAAAGAACGCCCAGAAAGAAAGACCAGAACAACCAGAAAGGACAAGAAAGAAGGACAAACAGGACCAAAAGGACAAGAAGGACCAGAAAGGACAAGCAGGACCAAAAGGACAAGGACCAAAAAGATAAGAAAGAAGGACCAGAAAGAATGCCCAGAAAGAAAGACCAGAACAACCAGAAAGAATGAACATAAAAAAGGACCAGAAAGACCAGCAGGATCAGAAAGAACCAGAAAGACCAGAAGGATCAGAAAGAAGGACAAGAAATAACAGAAAGACCCGAATGAATGACCAGAAAGAAGGACAAGCAGGACCAAAAGGACAAGAAAGAAGGACCAGAAAGAAGGACCTGGAGGACCCAAACGACAAGAAGAAAGGACCAGAAAGAATGCCCAAAAAGATGGACCAGAAAGATGGTCCTTCTTTTTCTTCCTTCTTTCAGGTCCTTCTTTTTGGTCCTTGTGGTCCTTCTTAATGGTCCTTCTGCGCTTTCTGGTCCTTCTTTCAGGTCCTTTTTTCTGGTCTTTTTGGTCCTCCAGTAGCCATAAATAAAAGTCTAAAGTAAAGTTTGCTGATATTTTATGGCACTTATCCAGACTAGGCCGTGCTTAGCCGGTGCTAGTGTGTATCTTGTGTTCACATCCCAGTAACCCGGAAATTTCTGACGCCAAACTGGACGTGTTTTCAGCCCTCTTCCCAAGGCGTTCTACCTCGGGCCGAAACCGGGCCATCACATCCATTGCCGACTGATTGGTTGGCTCAAATTCATGCCTACCATAAGGGTAGCCTCAGATTAGTGGATAGAATCAGCCAGCAGGGGCTTCCCGCATGCGCGCTTCATTATCATTATGGATGCTGAGGAGTTAACGAGCCTCTGTCTAAAGCAATTTTTCTCTGTTCCTGCTGTGAGGAGCGCACACCCACCCACACACACCACATTGTAATTTCTTATGGCACTTACACACTAGCACCGGGTCGGTTTAGTAGATGTTCAATTTAGTAAGAAATAAACTTTATTGTCTTTATCTGAGTGAATCTATAATTAATTTATCAGATGAACTAGTAGTAGCACATTCTATGTTAAGAAAGTAAAATGTTATCATCAGGAGAAGAAGAATTTTAAGTGGTTGGCAGAAGTGTGCCAGCCGATGGCCCCCCTCCATGAGGCCACCACAACTCAGCAGAACACCAGTGTAGATAGATCTCTCTTTTTTAGAGCAAAATCATTTTGCTTTGGCAATTAACAGTCTAGATTTCTAGGATAACAAGAAGCCTGATGCTTCCTTATTTGTATCATTCTCCATTTCCTGTATTTTCCTACTTATTACAGACCAGATGGGGTGGAGTGTATTACGTTGAGTCACGTCATGTGGTTCAAGGTGGTACAGCTTCTTAATGGGACATGGACGTCGCCAACCTACACGCTGGTCAAATGGGCTGGGAAAGTCAGGTCAAATAGACACCAGTTTGTGAGACTGAAGGGTTATGTGTCTGATCAGGTGGTCAGCAACACAGGAGCACCACAGGGGACAGTACTATCACTGTTCCTTTTCACTCTGTACACTTCAGACGTCCAGTACAAGTCAGGGACCTGTCATCTGCAGAAATATTCTGACGACTCTGTAGTCATCAGGTGTATCAGAGAGGGTCAAGAAACTGAGTAAAGAGAGCTGGTGTAGCGCTTTGTGGCATGGTGTGGGAACAATCACATAATCTTGAATGTGGACAAAACAAAAGAGATGACTGTATATTTCAGAAGAAACAGGAATAGGTCAAGCTCCATTTGCATGGAAGATTAAGTGGAGGTGGTCAAAGAATATAAATACCTTGGCGTTCACCTGGACAACAGACTAGACTGGAGACTAAACAGTGAAGCTATCTACAAGAATTAACATAGTTCACTTTAGTTTTTGAGGTCCTTCAAGGTTTCCAGCACGATGCTGCCTATCTTCTATAAGTCTACAAGATTTTGGTTGGTTGGGCATGACAGACTTCATCTTACTCATGCAGGACTGAGCAATTGTCATTTATGTAGCAATTTTCTCTGATTCTGACCCCTACAATACTTGGGAATAGTTGCAAGAAGGCAGAGAAATACATAAGCTGTCAAGGAACAGTTGTGCATTGGTTTCCCGAGTCAGGAGTAGTCGAATTCTACAATTTTCCCATGGGGCAAGGGGAAATTGTTCCTTTGAAAATTCAATGTACTACTTTTGGTTGCAGGAAAGCACTATTGAGAGTCTGGGGACACATTCTACACAAGAATCATCCTACTATCTGTACACACCTTTAAAGGCCTTCAGAAAGATAGTGAGGGAGAAGGTGGTGTGTGAGGCTTGTATGTCTGCCAATAGGTATAGAAAGCCTTGCCACACTCCTGCCACCCTGTGTCAAGACTATCGACATAGGATATTTCTTTCCCAGAATCCGAATGCAATTAACACAACATAAGTTGTCACAATCTAATATCTTATTGTTGCCAACATCTGCCCACACCTGTTACTGGTCTCCTTGTGCATTTGTACATTTTGTCTGGGTACTCTAGTTCCTCCCTAAATTTAACCCATTAGGTTAATTGGAGATCATACAATTTTCTTACGGTAGCTATTTTGTGTTTGAATCTCTCTATTGATCCTGTGATGAACTGGCAAACTCTCCAGGGTGTACCCCACCTCTCACCAATTTACTGGTGTTAGACACCATATTTCCTCAGTCCTTATCTGGATTAGCAGGTAAAGAAAATAAAACTGAGTGAATGTCAGTCAAGAGGGAATGGATAGAAAAACCTGCATATCTACTCTGCTCACTAAAAACATTTTTGTTTCGTCAAGATAAGAGATCATTTCATCCCAACATTTATGAACACAAGCCCAACTAGTTTTTTTTCCAAACCAACTTTCAAGATTGCTCGACCCTGTCAATTGCACTCTAAGTGATTCTGTCTGTGTGAATGATGTCTGGAGAGCTGCAAGTGTCAAATGAAATGTCACTCAGGGATGTAGCCTTTGTGATTCTAAACCTGACCTTAGGAGCGATTGTGGCATGTCTCTGTTGAAATACTTGAACATCAGTGGTCCATCACAGGGCTTTTGTGGTCGAAAACACAAAAATTCACACAGAGAGAAAGTCTGGTGGCAAGAAAGAAAAAGTCAGTCACCAGAGTAACAACTGTATAAATGCATTGTGTATAGGATTGGTTTTTATTCTCTGCAGATAAAAAAATAATGAAAGTTTGAGTCAAATGGCCTTTAAAAGACTAGAAATGTTATTCCAGTAAACCCAACGATAAATTTCATCTTCAGTGCTCACCCTGTGACAAAGCCCTCCCTGTCAGAACATCAATGATTTGATGAGCTAATCATTTGTGGGTTGTCAAACAACATCTCTGGCCCAGCCAGTTATTGATAAGCCATTTTGCAACAAAGGTAAAAAACAATTGCTAGTAGAATCACTTGTGAGCAGTCAATGAAATGTTTATTTCTGAAAAAGCTAGAAGAAAATCTCGATGCTACAATGTTTTAGGTAGACAAATTCTCATGAAGCATAGAAAATTTGATTTATTATTTTAAAAATGACAATTGCCTTAAATAGAAAGTACCAAAACAAAGATACAACATAATATTTTGAATTCTGGTTGGTAAAATGTGACAGCAGTCTGAAAGTTTCAAGTGTTTTGGACAGTGACTGTTGAAGATGGATGCTATTCTGGGGCTTCTTGTTGACAGGAAATTTTCCTCCCAGCTATGACTGCTGCCTCCGGCCTTGCTTGGAGCCTGCTATAACTATGGCAGACTATTTCTGCCATTGTGAAATAAACAGGGATATGATGTAGCAGCTTTAGCTTATAATCACCTTGTGATTAATGATGGAAATTTTTAACTAAGTTCTGCCTTGTCTTTTCCATTAGCTCAGTCAGATATTCAACCCCCCATTCCCTGTCTTTGTAAATGGAAAAATGCCAAAAGCGTGCTCAGGTCAGGTGGGAATACCATGTAGGGTCAATTCTGCCAGAGCTGACCTGACAGACAGAGTGGCTGTCCATCGAGGGGATGCAGAAATAAAAGCTTCGACCCGGATCAGTGAAGCATCTGACACACAAGTCTGAGCTCCTTTGGTTTCTCAGGCCTTAACTGCCTTACTGTCACCCAATGTGTGAAAATGTGCACACACACACGCTCACACATACACACGCATGCACACACGCTCACACACACATGCCAAAAAGGTTGGCGGGGGAGCTTTGTAATAATGATGATTCATACTTAATACAGCGTTAGCATAAAATCTGTTGTTTACATCATTATATTGCTCTAAATATTATAGTCCAACCTAATTATTTTTCATATATCACTTAAACTTATCCTGCTTTCCTACAGTGCAGACACTTTCTCCTTTGCTCCTGCTTTGCTCTCTGTTTGCTTAAATTTTTTTCACTAAGATCGCTGTTTTTTTGCTAAAGTTTTATCTGCTCAGTGACTACTGAACTCTTATAAATCACTGGGATCTTTTTTAATCGACAGAGGTCTACAATGGTATTTTTACTACGACATTGATGTACAGTGACTGGGACCAGCTGAAACTATCTGGCAACATTATGCCTCCCTTTTCTTCAGAAGACCTCCAAAACAAAGCTGGTTTTTACCTTTTTCTTGCTGACGTTCATGGTTCATGGAACAGAGACGATGGGGTCTACACATTGGACTGTGTCATCGGCGAGGAGAGCCTGCGAATAAACAGAAAGGGACACCGCCAACAGCGGCTACGCTCTGAGGAAGACTGCAGTGACGGTCGAAACGTCAGGAAGAAAAAGGTAAAAAAAACAGCTCTTTTCTGTGTTGAAAAAAGAACTAAGCAAAACCGTTGGTAGCTCATAGCTAGTTAGCAGCAGCAATGCTACAACGAAGAGGCCAGAGGGCTCTTTGCCCCGTAATAAACCAGTGAGTGGCAGACCTCCGTGGAACTCTCTTGGTGCAAAGCCAAATAGTAAATCATGACCCTGGAGAATGGGAGAACAAGCAAAAACCGCAGTCTCACACCAAGAGACCTTCGATGCTACTGGCTGGCCTGCCCTGCCATTCAAGCCTGACCATGGTAGCAGCACACAACAGTGGAGAGCTGGAAGAAAAAACTGAAAGAAAATCAAAATCAAAGATACTCTTCAACAATCAAGCACACAGCTCCACAACAGATTTATGCCACTGCTGAATGACCCAGGATCAGACAAGCTGAAAAGACCCTCTTCCCCACAAAACAGGGTAAGGAACGAGAGTAACATTAAAATGCTACAAGGAAAGAAGCAAAACTCTAACCCCTTCTTTCCACATGACGTGAAAGTGACGTGTAACAAAATAGAGGCGTTTTATATGCGAGCTTCCTTCCAACCGGGAGCGATTCTAAAAGGAAAGCACTCCACACCGATGGTCCCGCAATGTCACAAAATCGCGGGAGAATTGCAACACTGCACAAGATTTCAGGAGTCCACACAATAACAAGATAGACAGTTGCATGTATCCAAAAAGGTCTGTGGTTTATTATACATTGGCTACAGGGGTTTCACAGGAAATGACATACGTTTATCTGCATGTGGCTTTTATTTTGAAAGTTTCTATATATCTTACACTGCTTTTGTGTTTGACTTCCTGTCTGGCTTGATCTAACCTGCAGAGTTTGATGTGTTTTGGAAGCGTAGGACGTAAAAAATAGACTCAAAATGTAATGGTATCGTCCCTTCACTTCTAGGATGCGTCCAAAACATTATACTTTGCTGCTGGTGGAAAGGCGCCCGTCCACTATAATGGCGGCTAATTGCCACACAGTACATTTCGCAGCCATTTTGAGATGCTTTCACGTCTGGTGAAATAAATGGAGTAAGACTGAGCCTCAAACTCTGATAGTGGGTGAATTTTAAGTAAAGAATGTGAAAGTAAATGGAAGAAACACCTACTGTACGGTCACTGACATGAGAGAGAGAATCCCAACAATCCTTGCTAAACACCTTGCTGCTAAAGTTAAAGTCCCAAGTCATCATCACACACTGGTGAAATCACATTTCCGCATTTGACCCATCCCTGTGGTGGGGAGCGGTGAGCTGCAGCTGTGGCTGTGCTCGGGAACTATTTGGTGGTTTAACCCCCCAATCCAACCCCTTAGTGCTGAGTGTCAAGCTAGGAGGCATTGGGTCTCATATTTTCAAAGTCTTTGGTATGGGAGTCTTTGAACCCCGATCTCCCAGTCCTGGGTGGGCCACTCTACCACTAGGCCACCGGAGCAAATCACAATACATGTTGGTGCAAATGACATTGGGAAACAACAGTCAGAGATGCCGAAGCATGACTTTACTGCTTTGTTGAAATCACTCAGCTCTCTGAAAACTAATTTATCAGTGGCCTGTTACCTCTGGTCAGAAGCGGTGGTGAAAGACTCAGCAGGTTGATGGCCCTGAACAGTTGGCTCTATGCTGCATGCAACAGAGAGAAAGTTCACTTTTTTGATCATTTTAACTTTTGCTGGGACACTTTTTCAAGTCTGGAGTGAAACTTTTTATTTCAAACCTTTTGAGCATCCTACATCTTTTTTCAGCCTGCCCCACCAAGGACGCCAAAAGACAAGAGGAGTCAAATCAGGCACAGCACATCAGCTATCACAAAGAAAACATCTTGCTCACCATGCCAAGGACTTTCAAAACAACATGATGGAAAAACACAACAATCATGTGAACACACTGATGAGCCACATCAGCCAGAAGAGAATTTAAATGTTCCATCTCTGGCCAACATAGAGGAAATGGTCACTTCTGTAGCTAAAATTATGACTGAGGATAATTTTTCTGAACCTCCCTCAGTCTTACAAACTTTAGATAGCTCGATGGACGCCCCCTCTCTTTCGCTCACTTCTCGTCTGGACAAGGTGGAGGAAGCGCTCTTTTGTGCTCTTCTGTGGTGGAGAAGGTGGTCAATTAGACCCGAACCAGGGGGAAGGAGGTGGTTAGCATGACCCATTCTAGGATGGACGAGGAGGTCACTCTGATGCCAGCCAGGATGGAAGGTGTGGTCACTGATCCAACACCCCCATAATTCACCCCTAGCCCCCTCCCCGGCCCACTATCACAGCGACGTCAAGCTCCTCATCCCCTGTCCCCCCATACACCACTGAACTGTCCTCAATGTTCACTGTCTGATACATGTTGGTTCCAGATTTCAATGACATTATTACACATGAGTATTTCCAGACAAATGTGGACTTAATAAAATATTAGTTTCCCCTATCCTTGTGAAGGAAAGTTCCTGTTTACTCACATAATCCTAGAAACCTTATAACAGTTCATTGTCAGGCTCATTCAGCAAAGTGTTCCCACTCCATTTCTATTAAAGTAACAAGTCAGTTTTAGTAAATTATTTTATCACTGCTTATGATCTTGATCTTATGATTTTATCTGAAACTTGGTTAAATATTAGTAACAGCGCACCAGTTCTCATAGAATCAATACCACCAAAGTTCAGATCTCTAAACGTGACTCAAGAGAGGTGGTGGTGTGGCTGCCATTTTTAAAGACTCATTCCTATGTACACAGCTAGTGTGTGGTGATTTTGACTCTTGTGTATCTTTGCTTTGTGTTGAAAGACACACCTTAGATCTTAGTGTTAGTTTATAGGTCTCAAGGGTCATGCACTAATTTCCTCAAAAACTTCACTGACCTTCTCTCTGTTATCACAACAGACTTTGAACATCCTGTCATAACTGGTGACTTTAATATTCACATTGATGATTCTAATGACATATCTGCTGAACAATTCTGTAGTGGGCTTGAATTATTTGGTGTGCAAGAACATGTACGTGAATCAGCACACACTCAGTGTCACACACTAAATTTAGTCTTAACACTAGAACTCCCAAGGCAGTCATTTTGAAAAAAGGAAAAAATTCGGGAAAAAGCGAAAGACTGTTTTTGAAGAGTTCGGCCATACCAGAAATCTGGGTAAGTTTTGTTTTTGAAAAATAATTTATTCCGCTATGTCCACCGTATTCATGCAATCATCTTCGCATTTTAGCGCATTATTTATGCAATCATCTTTACACCGATGGTTGATCATAGACTGCAGTAGCTTTGTCAACAATCTGTGTTGATGTGTGTGTTTTGTGTAGCAAATGCAGATCTTCATCCGTGTACTCTGGCTCATAAAGATATCCTTTTGACGTGGTAGTAAAATACATTTCTTCTTCATCAGATTCATCTGGTATAGTGTTAAAATGAGATTCGTCATCAGATGAGACGGAGTCTGACATGTTTTCGGCATTCAGCAGTGAAACAGCTGACACGCGAGATGCCTTTCTATCTCCGCGGTGAGCGGCGCAGGGATACGAATGACAAAAACTATTTCTGTTTTAATGTGACGTTGTAAATTTATTCTGCTTTGTTTGTGAGATGTAAATTAGCCATGCTTTCAGAGGCTAATCCTTTTGTGAGGCTAAACGGCGCAGATACATCACCCCCGAAACTAGCCAGAACTACGTTTCTGAATCACTTCTCCCCTGAGAATCTCTGAGCAGGGGTGTGTGTGTGAAATGGGTCAAAGTTTACAGAGCACTGGGTGGGCGAAGGAACACATACAAGTTCATGTCTAAAAAAGCAAACTTTTTCTTTAATGATGTGGTTCTCTCTGAACATTTCTGTGTTCTTTTTGATATATCAGTTTTAGCTGCTACCCATCACACCTCAGTTGTTCTCAAAACAAGGTATCTGAGTGATCGCACTGCTTCAGTTTTTATTGAGCTCATGAATATGTCAACAAGTTTAACAACAAACAGTTTTCATTCACTTCTAAATCATTTCAACTGCAAAACTCAAGAATTCCTTGACACCATTGCACTCGAGAAGGTCAAACTTATCTCTGGCAAACAAAAAGCTCCATGAAGGTTCACTACATCAGTTACAAATCAGAAATGAGAATGCAGGAAAGCTGAGCATTAATTGAGGGAAACTAACCTGCCAGGTCACTATGAGACCTTCAGAATGCAGCTACAACTCTGAATTAAATAAGGCGAGACAAGCCTTTTTCTCCAAAGTTATTAGTAACAATATTAACAATTCTCGTGTTCTGTTTGCTACTGTCGAGAGGCCAACTAATCTCCCAACACAGGTAGCCCCTGATTTCATATCCCAAACTAAGTGTAATGAGTTTGCATCATCATCACATCAGATTGGCCCACAGAAGGGGCATCACAGATCCCCACAGAGCCCAAGGCCACCCACCCAGCCCCACCCCAGCAGAATATCTACTACTAAGACAGGTTCCTTTACTTTATTATAGGGTTAATGCTGAAACAGTAATAATGGAGTTTCCATTCCTTTCTGTGTTATCTTAAAAACTGCTTAGTCCCGCCTGTTTGTTGTTTGAGTTTGCCTTAAAGGATTTTGTGATTTCTTGTTTGTACAAAGTGAAAAAATAGTATAATTTAAAACACTTTGATTTTACATAGTCTGTAGAATTGCTTTAAATAAATTCAATACATTAAATTTTAATTAAGTTTTCAAACTTTCATTCTTGTCCTGGAATGTTAAAAAAAACAGAAAAGTCTTGATAGTCTAGAGGGGTACTTAGTTTGACTATTTCCTCCAATTTATGATCAAAACTAAACCAGCGGTAAACATTCACTGATACATGACGCAAGTTGCACAGCAGGAACAGAAGACAGGAGTTTGATTATAAGAGAAGTATGTGAGAAAATGTACTTTTGCCTCATCTTCTCCAGCTCCTCTAGTTAGCCTGTACCTTCCCACCCAGGTGGGTGTTTTCAGTCTACTGTGAAATAACAGTTTTCAACAAGCTCCTTTAATTTCTCTCCCTTATTTTGGATATTTTCTGCTCATTTCAGTCACCTCACTCTCAATTTTTGAAAGTATTTTTAAATATGTTGTTTTGAGATTCAGTCCATTTCTACGACAGACACCTATGAAATGATCTGAACGGCTTAGCTGGTTTGATGCACAAGATTATTCTTTTCAGATGCAGCTAGGTCACCATGGTAGCATTACCGGGCTCCCATCTATCTGCAGAGTAGTTTAACACTTTGTTAGAGATTGATTTTCTGTAGCATTTGCCTCCTGGTTTTGATGAGACACCCAGATTTTTAAAGCCTCTATTTTTGTCACTTGATGCAAAGATTTTTATTTCCATTACAGAGATTTTCAGACAAAGTGACAGAGCTACCAGATAGTTTTGATGCCTGATGCTGCCCATCTTAGCCATGTTTCCCATGACAAAGTGGTATTAATCGCTCTTCCTTGTTTAAAAAAAATAACATTGCGACTGTTTTTACTGAATTTCTACATTAGCTTTACTTTATCGTGATCAAGCCTGCAATTAACATTAATTGCATGCTGAAATGATCAATTGCTGAGAGGATACAGATAAAAAAGTTACTACGTCAGACATGCTAAGAATATTCTTTTCTTTCTCTTGTTTTTTTTCTGTTACACCCAAGAATGGCTCATGTAGGAGGATGAGGGAGGATGAAACATAAAGACAAGTATATGATGGTGAATACAACAAATGGTTTATTTGTGTGCCATAAAACAAAAACATCATGGTTAACAAACAAGCTTTCTCTGAGATGTTTGTATCTAAACATAAGAATAATTAAATACTCACACACCACCGGAAGCCTCTATGAATAGAACTATAATTCAACCCTTTGCGGAGATTACCTGAGGTATTAACTAAAGGACAAAGGGATGCAAAAACAAACTAAAGAGCAGCAACATTAAAACATAAACTGTAACTCAAGTTTGCTTAACCATAGCTCTGTTCCAACATGAACAAACAAAAGAGTAATGAGGAGACTAGACCACTACAGCCTACATAAACAAACTAACCCGTTTCACAAAAGGTCTCCACTAGAGTGAAAGACTTACAAGCTTCTCTAAAGCACAAAACACACACCAGTTCCTAAGAACATACTACAAGGTTAGCAAGCTAGCTTCTCTCCTCCCCAACCCCAAGCAAGCTGGTTTGATTTTAAAAGTGAGGCTCATCAGCTGCGATGTGCAGAGCTCCTCTGCTGTGGCGCGGTGCTGATCTGCACAGAGCGCATATGGGGGGGAAGCTGTCCTGAATCAGGAGGCTGCAGAGGTGTCCCAAACACGTACAGGCGGCGGCTGTAACATGTATTATCTTTAAAGGTGTGGAACACTTGTTTAATCAGTACATTTGCAGTGGTCTCTAGTAGGAATGAATGCCTTGTAAGTCGTAATCGGGGAGAAAAAAGCTCAGATGTGCCTGTTTCAGGAACTAGCAGAATTCCACATCAGAGGAGAGCTTATCATAGCAGGATTTAGAGTCATATTTTCTGATCTTTGGACATCCTGCCTCTGACTGGATAACAGCAACTATCACTGACTCCATTTGCTCTGCAACGTTGTTTTATCTCCACAAATAACTCAACTCACCTGAGGGAGTTCTGCTGTGTGGTGGAGTTGCTAATGCTAATGGTTAGCTTCTATTAGCCGAGACGTTCTCTGCTGTTTCCTGGACGCTAAACCAACAACAGCCTTCCCCGTCGTGAGTTAAGATGGGTGAGTCCATGAATGTTAAGTGACAGTGTGACGTAGATCTGTCAGGCTTCTCAAATCCTAGAGTTTCACCGTCAGGTGTAGAAGACTATTTTTCATGTTCAGCCTGCATGAAAATCTCAGTTTCACCTGTGAGCGAGCTTCTCAGCTGTAGTTATATCAAGGAACCTTTGAAAAGACAAGTGGACTGTGTTTCAAACTAAGACACTAAAAGTTCATTTATTTAATATGCAACAGGGAACTAGAACCAGGGTTAACAGAGATTGTTGCCATCATCATACTGTTTATCTTTGACTGGAGTTAAAGGTACCACAATATACAAAGTAAGCTTAGATATATAGAACTTGCTTTCTTGTTTAACTTTCTTTTTTTTTCTTCAGGCAGTCGTTTGACCCCCTGTACCTTTTAATTCAGGGATGAGGAGTCCTGGTCCCTCGAGGGCTGATATCTAGCATGTTTTAGTTGTTTCCCTGCTCCAACACACCTGATATTAATCAGCAGGTGATGATCAAGTTTCTGAAGAGCTTGATGAGCTGCTGAACAGGTGATTCAACCACTGAATCAAATGTGTTAGAGCAGAGGAACAAAGAAAACCTGCTGGATAGTGGCTCTCGAGGACCAGGGTTCTCCGATTTTCTTTTAATTCCTCCTTTTCCCGTTGTCCTTGGTTGTATGTCTCTTCTCTCTTAGCCTCCATCATTATTTTATTTTATATTAATGCTAGGAACTGATAAAATAATCTCTTACTCTCTTTGTGTTAAACATTAATGCATTGTTCATTTTTTTTCTGACCAGAGAAGTTGAAAATAGCTAGCACCAACCAAAGCTTTTTATTTTGAAATAAATTTGCTTTCCAAAGCCAAGGTCAGCTGCCACCAATAAAGGGTCATTGAATGCTATTTCTTTTCTTTCTCCCCTCCTCCAACCTTCTCAGATTTTTCATTTCTGCTTTTGGCCCTGGTATTATTTGACTTTGAGTAAGCTCTTCAGTTGAGATAACCCATTTGCTTGGTGGTCCTTATAGTGGTTGCCCAGATTGCATCACTCCTTCAATAATAACCCTTTGTAAAAGCCAAATTACTTTCTGTGTATTGTTCACATCAAAACAAATGACTATAATGATACCACACGATAAATAAAAAAATAAGAATAATTAAACATGATCACCAAAGTACACCTACCTAGATTTCCTGTTACTCAACCACTTGGAAGCATTTATAGTTGGGACACCAAACTAATCCTCGCTTTCTTTTCAGCTGTCAAGTGTCAAGTGTAAATGTATAAATCAAAACAAGACCTAGAGAAACTAATTCATGCGTTCATCTCCAGCAGACTAGATTATTGCAATGGTCTCCTGACTGCTCTTTTCCAAAACAGCTGTAAAACAACTGCAGCTTATTCAGAATGCTGCTGCTAGGGTCCTAACGAGAACTAAGAGAACTGAGCACATCACCCCCGTTCTAAAAACTCTGCACTGGTTACCAGTAAACTACAGAGTCGATTTTAAAGTGCTTCTACTAGTCTATAAATCACTCAATGGTATGGGGCCTAAGTACATGTTGGATCTCTTTCCAGTATATACACCTAGCAGAGCTCTCAGATCCCTAGACAGCAGTCTGCTGGTAGAACCTCGGGTCAGAACCAAGCTGCTTTTAGTCATTATGCAGCACATAGATGGAATCAGCTTCCTTATGACCTCAAACAGGCCCCAACTCTAGTAACTTTTAAATTAGAATTAAAAGCCTTCATGTATTTATTAGCCTATGATTGAATGTTTCTTTTGCTGCACCTTCTGCACTGTAACTGCTAAACTTTGCCTATGCCTTCTATCTAATTGTCTGAATGATTTCTTTGTGTATTTTGATTAATGTTTCTGTTGCTCCTGCTCTGTAAAGCACATTGAATTGCCTCCGTGTTTGAAATGTGGCATACAAATAAAGCTGCCTTGCCTAAATCATTTTAACTTAGTTTGTGTCTTGTCTATCTGTGATCCACCCAACAACTGCAGAGTCATCTGAATTTTTCTGCAAATGACTTGTACTGAAAGTCTGAGATGTACAGCGTAAAAGAAACAGTGAGAGTACAGTCCCCTGAGGTGCTCCTGTCCTATTAACAACCTGGTTAGACACACAACTCTGCAGTCTCACTAACTGAGGTCTGTTTGTCATGTAATCAATAATCCAGGTGATTGTGGAGCCGTCCACCTGTGTCTTCTAGAGTCATACATAATAAATCATGCTGAATTGTGGAATATGCACAGGAGAAATTAAAGAACATGATCCCCACAGAGCTGTCTGCTTTATCAAAAATAATTGTGGGTTTGTTGAGGCAGATCTGTGATGGTGTCTTCAACTCAAATCACATTTTTCCACAGGTATGGAAAGATTTCAGTGATTTCCTGATTTTTTTGACGCATAAAAACCCCGGTAAAATAACAAACTTAAAAAAACAAACAACCCATTCTTACTGTTTTTATTTGAGTGTCCTACATAAGCTAACCCAGGAAAATGCAAAGCCTGTTGACCACAGAACTCTTTATGTACAGCACGTTTCTGTCAACTGATCTGTTAAATCAATTTACAAAAAATTTAAAACTGAAAAATTAAAAGCATGTAATATTGACAGTAAAAATATAAAAGAGGCAAGAACTTATTGTTAGGTTTTGAGGTCATTGTTTAAAATCAGCTGTTATATGTGTGCTTTTGTATGTGTGTTTGATTAAACTGTGTGGGATGCAAAATTGCAGATGAAATTGTGGCTAACAAGTGTAGGCACTCCTAATCAAGGCCCTGCTCACTCCCAACCAGCAGCATAAGGTCACCTGTGATTGATTTTATATAAGAGGAAGCAGCAGTATATTTCCCACACAGCCCAGTGTTGCAAAACATTATGAATGTCCTCAAAATCCATGTCTTTAATGATCGTAAGCCTTTCTTTTGACATTTACATACAATTCAGGAAAGTCTTTTGTTCAAAGTAGCTCATCTGTTGCTTTTAACATTTAGGTTTAATGATTCAAGTCTAACCAGTCCAAGCTGAAGACTGAAAAACATTTTGCTAGTTTGTAATGTCCTTCATATTTCAATGGTTACACCCATAATTAAATAAAGTGTCCATCAAACTGTATATACTGTATGTCCAACCAACATGGGTCACACTATTAGCAGCTCCTTCTTGTTGAACACAGGAAAATAAACATGTTGTTGACATCATGACGTTAAACAGCCTATAAACCTCAGCTGAAATGACAAACATTTACCAGGACACCATGTGGGCCTTGATTTGGTGGGAGTAACCACATAGGCCCAATCCCAATAATCGCATTTGCACCCTTGCGCCCATCAATTTTGTGTTCCCGGTCAGGGGTGCGAGTGCGTAGGGTGTCCCAATTCTCAAGTGTGGGAGTTGACCACGCCCATTTTGCACCCTTAATCTGCACTTTGCTCAAATCTGCATCGATGCAGACTTCGGGCAAGGGTGTTACCCACAATCCATTGCTGCGTGAGAATTTTGAGAAGAAGGCGGAGCAATGGCTCAAGTGCCTTTTCTGAAAATATTTATTTTCAAATGAAAGAAGTTCATTTTGAGACGATTAATGATTTATTCATGCTCTGAATGTTTTAGACTAAGATTTAATGTGGACAGCAATGAATGTAAATTTAGTCAAATAATTGTTTGTTTGTTTGAAAGTTGTTAATAAAGATTTTTTTTAAAAAGCACAAACAGCAACCAGCATCCTAGCATGTGTCGCGGTCGATGACGCAATGCTCACTGTCCCAATTCTGTAATTATTTGCACACTTGTGTACTACGCACTCAAAGCCTTACTGCGCATTTCCTCTAAGTGCACTTCACAGAAGGGCGTAGGGCGCAGTGCGAGTATTGGGATTGGGCCGTAGTGTGTGTGCTTAACTAGCCTACACTACTCAAAAGTGGGACTGCCTGAACAGAAACGCTGATTTGTGTGTTTATTGCAAATTTCAGGACTGGATTTGCTTTAAAAAGAAAAAAAAATGACTACTGTTGGTGTTGGTGTGACATACAAAAAGACTTATGAGTTTTTGACAAAACAAAGATATATTCAGTGATTGTTTGTTGTGGGTATTCATACATATCAGAAAGTAAGAATCAGTTTGCACAAGAACAAAACTTTGCAACAACGTAGAAAAACATTCTGAATGTGCATTGCCTGCCCCAATAGTTTTGGTCAGTGAGCTCCAACCCTGCTTTTTGAGATCCTCTATCCAGCGTGTTTTAGTTGTTTTCCTGCTCTAGCACACCTAATTTGGTGTTTTGAATCAGTGCTGATTAGATCAGCTGATTCAACCCATTAATCAGGTGTGCTGGAACAGCAAATCAACTAAAACATGCTGGATAGTGGATGCCGAGGACCATGTGTAGATAATACTGGTCAAGAGAAATGACCATACCTAGAATACCTAGAAGGAGAAAATTGGCTTTATTATAAATGTCTTCTCAATAAACATCATCAGTTGGTCAGAGTCAAGACAGAACAGGAACAAAAAGGTGTGTGTGTGCACGTGAGAGCATGACTGCATGTGTGTATCGCCTTTAAATAAGTAGGCATTGTCTACCATTGCCATATATTGGGTTTTTGGTTTAACTTTGCATTTATTCAGTTTTCTGTCCAGATCTTGACATACAGACCAAAGGTCACCTACACACACACACGACTCAAATTTAAAATTTAAATCTCTGTGCCATGTTGGTTTCTGCAGAAGCACTTCACTCATTTAAATCAAGAGTGTTGGAGCAGCTAAAATGTGTAGGATGATAACTCTCTGAATTAGACTAGTGGTTCACAAAGCTCTTAGCTTCTGGGCTACGAGATAACAGAGGTAAAGACGTGCGACTCCATAGACTGGTGGTTGAACTATTCAAACCTTGCTTAAAATGCTCAATAAACAAGAACAATAAATGCGATTTTGCCTGTTGCTAGCTTTCACATGTTTTTGTTGGGTTTTTTTTACAGAAAATTAACTATTTTCCAGGTTTTTTTTTTTTCTGTCACTTGTGTTTCATAACTGACGGTGGGATCCTGAACCAAACTTAGGGAACTACCGGTCAAATCTATATAAACACTAAAATATTTTTTCTATACCTGTACAGCCAAGAGGGGAGTGAAACCATGGTAACAGATGATTTAACTTGTTTTCAATCAGGAGCTGTTGAGTCAATAAAGGTTTCTCAAGTTCAAAAACAAATCAATGTTGGTATTTTCTCACTAAGGCATGAATAATTATTTTAAATTGGTCATGTAAGGGAAGGCAAGATGTGTGAAACCTCCATTTCATAATATTTTCACAACAATTAGCATATTAATGACAATCATCTTCCTAAATACAAAACACGAATACGAGTGTTCTCTTAAGATGTTAAGGGTTTTGGGAGTCTGTTCTGCATATCAGCTAACTACAGAGTCAAAAGGCTCTGTGATGTAACGAAATGAAGTCTAAATGAAGCTTTGACCTTCAATTTGTTCTCTCTTCATCAGTCTGTTTGTTTCTCCTTCTCTTTAACTTGATACATTTTTTTTCCTTTGTTTCACTACTTTTAAGAACAACCAGGTTTCAGTCTAATCTTGTACAGCATGCCTAGTCTTTGATAAGATGTTCTCTCTCTGTCACGACTGACCTTCTTTTGACATTGTTGTAGAATCTTTAGAATTTGTAACATCTCTCAAACAGAACACATTTGAATATGAAGCTGAGAATACAGTGAAGTAAAGCACATTTTATAGATAGATAGATAGATAGATAGATAGATAGATAGATAGATAGATAGATAGATAGATAGATAGATAGATAGATAGATAGATAGATAGATAGATAGATAGATAGATAGATAGATAGATAGATAGATAGATAGATAGATAGATAGATAGATAGAAATGCCCTGTACTGTGAAATCATGTAGGCAATACATCTTTTTTTGTTTGCTAAGCCCGCCCCTTGTCCCGTAGAGCCCCGTGCAATTTGAGTTGAGCGCTGTTCATCATCAGCCAATGGCGTTAGACATTTGCTTATGCACAGATCTCAATCAGAGTGTGCATGAGTGTTACATACTCATATATGTGAATACACAGCACAATGTACACAATCATAAACCAATGTGCTCTGTTGGCCAGCTAGAAGTGCATGTTCACAAATGAGAGGCGTTGCTTCCAGTCATGATTACAGAAGTAGTGAGAGTGGCTTATAGGGCAAAACCTTTTTTCCATCTCTAGATGGTATCTTCTAAGAAAAAACTCCAGATTTCTGCTTTAACTGTGTGTGAGTCCACTCCCTTGGCTGAGAAGCAACCTCATACATGAATGGTCTCAAAAATCCTTTACTTTTAACAGGACAGAGAGTTGATGGTAGCACTCACCTTTTCTTCTTCAGACAAGGTTTTTTCAGATGTGTCAAACAATCAGAGAAAAGGTCTTTCGCCTTGTCCTCATTAGTCCAGTCCCAGAAGCTTTGATAGAAAATCAGTCAGATGATTTACTTGGGAGGAATTGGCTTCTTTGCTGCCTCTCTTGGTACCAGCCCATCCTCCAAAAGTATTCATCTAAATGTGCTGCAGATTCACTCACACCTTCCTGCTCTCATCCCTGAGCAAGCCCTGCATCAGTGATGCCATCAGCCTACAGCTAGATTCACTTGAGGAGACAGTAGTCAAGTGATTTGCATCAAAAATGTGTTAAGAAATTGGAACAATTTTGAATATTATTTTAATCTGAAACTCCTCTCACATTGTGTTCAAAATGTTCAAATTAGCCCTAATTGGGCTTTCCCGTGAATATGTGTCTACATGTCAGAATCAAATTAAGGGCTTTTAATTTAACAGTAGTTATTGGATTTTTATGCTTCTGTTATGCAAATGAGGGGAAAAAAGCATTGTCGCTAACCCTTATTCTTTAGGTCAGGGGAAATAAACACAAAGGCTTCAGCAAAAGGCAAAATACAAAAAGAACAGTGAGCAAAGCAAGAAAAGAGCTCATTATTACACCTAATGCTCTTGAGTCACTTATCAGTGAGTAACAGCACAGGTGCAGGCAAGACATTATGAACAGTTGCAAAGTGTGTTGGGATAATGAAATGGCCCCTGCAGACCTGCTTTACTTTCAGGGGATATTAGAAACACCTGCATAAGCAGTTTCAAACAAGCAGCAACAATGCACAGGACTGAGGAATGCTAACAGTGGAATTCCTAATTAAACTTTAGAGCACAGACATTTGGGGTGAGGTAGCATCGCAGTTGGCACTGGGAAAACAAGACAGGACAATCTGGATGTAAGAAAAAGGAAATGGGTATCACATAAACATGTTGAAAATGTTCCAACATCACACAGGAAGCGTGTGCAGAACAATACAATGCTCATTTAAAGACATATTGTGTAATATTTTTACCTGTTTACTATTAAATTCCTTGTATCCCATTCATGAACTTGTCTTTTTATTATATTTCTCACCAACATGTCTTCTAAATACTGTATTTCTCTTAGCTTGAAATTTTACATTTTTAAATACATAAACTGTGGTTGACGCTACATGGTCATGCACCATCTTGAAATCCAGTAGCTGTTTAGGGACATACAAGCGCCGCATTTCGCGTTTGCACTTTGACATGATGTACCATGAAAGAAACAGCAGAGGGCAGCAGTGCACCCTGGAAGCATGGAGTCTGCCAAACCCACTAAGAAGAAGAACATAGGTTGATGTACTAGGTTACTTTGAATAACAAACAATGAAATCGAAAGGCACATCAAACTTCACGCTCCAGCACAGCTCTGTTAGCCGGTGGCTAACAGGCAGCCAGTGGCTAATAAAAAAAATCCTGTACATCTCACAGCCAAAAATGCATTTTTGGGTTATTGGCATTATCGAAAGTGCAGACTAGATAAAAAAAAATCACTTCTTCACAACTGCAGCGATTAATTTCCCCCTCTCACTATGTGGAAAGACTGGGCGTTAGTGTTTACAGTCCAGGAGAAGGATCCAGATTTGACACAACCTGGATGGGGAGGAGCAGGGCAACGATGACGTAAATCAATTTTTTTTTCTTATTTTGTTTTTAATGAACCTGCCTGTGCAGCACTTTGGTCAGCTCACATGCTGTGTTTTAAATGTGCTATATATAAAAAATCAGTTCCATGCAACCATTTGCAATGGCTTAGCAGACCTGAAGCTGATTTGCAGCTGGGACAGGAAAATGCATGCATGAAGCCAAAAACTACTTTGAGGTTGTTTTTGATGAGGAAATTATAACATAACACGGTCAAAAGCTCCAAAAAGGGGATTTTGCATGATATAGTACCTTTACGGTACGTGGTTTTAAAGAGTTTCAAAGCTGGTATACACATTCAAGGTGCGCATTACTGAACGTGGAGGGCAGTTTGGTCAAAAAGGCTAGGGCTGGATTTTAGCCCAGTCCACCCCTGCTTGTCAGCCGCTCAAACTTGGTATACCAGTAAATTCCCCCTCGTTACTGTATAATACAGCGTTTCCCAAACTTATTTAGCCGCGCACCCCCTTCTATGTCCCGACCGTGTCGACGCACCCCCATCTCCCAAAAACATGTTTTCAAGAAAGAAAGGGAAAAAAAAGACTTGCAGCACAATCAGTGTGTTTGTTTCTGACCACAACTCACAGCCTCCTACAGAGTCTGGGAGCTGAAGGAGCCTCTAGGATGAGAGGCTAAATGTCTTCAAGATAACCAGAAGAGTCCAGCAGCTGTGTTCAGCTAAAACTCTCAGGATGATCATGTCCAGGAAGTGAAGCTTAAATGTAGCTGCTGTCAGTGACCATATAACAGATTTTAATCATTAAAACTCTCAACAGACTAAATAGTGCAGAAAAGAAATAAATAATCTCACAACTTTGCGTGTTGAGATTTATTATTATTATTATTATTATTATTATTATTATTATATTTATTTATTAGCCGCATCGGCTCCTAGTGGGTGGAAGTGGAGATTAGCTGCGTTTGATGTTGATTCTCCTTTTTTTTTTTTATTTCTGCAGTGAGCCATAAAACTCACCTCACTCCGCCTGGAGTTTGTTCTTCAAAACTCGTATTAAATCCACTGTGATGACGCGTTTTAATGAGCTTCCTCCGCGCAGTATTTTTCATTGCAGGATGCAGTTTCAATTCACTTTTAAACAAGTTAATTTAGTTCGGCACACGGGTTTGATTTTTGCCGCTGCACGTCTGCACAGTGAGAGGGGAAGCGGCCGCGGGAGACGCGCTGTTGCTCTTAGGGTCTCTGCGGGTTGCAGGAGCGACAGGTGATCAGCAGGTATAACGCCATTAAAGTCATACTTAAGAACGCATCCGGGCATAAGTTTGAAATGATAAACTGGAGCAATGCGGTGCTCCAGGAGCTTCTCTCCATTAGATCTGCAGCTCAGATCATCTGACAGCTGGGATGGTGGAGGACACACACCTGCTTGTGAAAATAAAAACTTAACGAGCGCGGTTTCGATCGCAATAAAAAGCAAGTTATGTCCAAGATACACGACCGCCCCAATGCCTCCTTTATGCCGCCATCAAGTAATTTTTTATAAAACGGACATGATTGGGCAACATTACCGCCAAGGTCTGAGCTTTTATAAACGACTGTAGGCTCCCAAATGCCTCATTGTTTTATGTGTAATTTTTTATTTTTTGTGTAATCACCGTTCACCGTCATTACGCTTTTTACCTTGCGCACCCCCTAGCGGCACCCCTGGGGGTGCGCGCACCACACGTTGGGAATCCCTGGTATAATACAATGTTTTCTGTATTGCTGAACTCCTAGGGCTGCATGTACATCTAAGGTTGATGGTTTATATAGGAATGAATCTGCCATATATACAGGTTCTTCTCAAAAAATTAGCATATTGTGATAAAGTTCATTATTTTCTGTAATGTACTGATAAACATCCATCCATCCATCCATTGTCTTCCGCTTATCCGGAGTCGGGTCGCGGGGGCAGCAGCCTAAGGAGGGAAGCCCAGACCTCCCTCTCCCCAGCCACTTGGGCCAGCTCCTCCGGGGGAATCCCAAGGCGTTCCCAGGCCAGCCGAGAGACATAATCTCTCCAGCGTGTCCTGGGTCTTCCTTTGGGTCTCCTCCCGGTTGGACGTGCCCGGAAAACCTCACCAGGGAGGCGTCCAGGAGGCATCCTAATCAGATGCCCGAGCCACCTCAACTGGCTCCTCTCGATGTGGAGGAGCAGCGGGTCTACTCTGAGCCCCTCCCGGATGACCGAGCTTCTCACCCTATCTCTAAGGGAGAGCCCAGCCACCCTGCGAAGAAAACTCATTTCGGCCGCTTGTATTCGCGATCTCGTTCTTTCGGTCACTACCCAAAGCTCGTGACCATAGGTGAGGGTAGGAACGTAGATCGACCGGTAAATTGAGAGCTTCGCCTTTCGGCTCAGCTCCCTCTTCACCACAACAGACCGGCACAACGCCCGCATCACTGCAGACGCAGCACCAATCCGCCTGTCGATCTCACGCTCCACCCTTCCCTCACTCGTGAACAAGACCCTGAGATACTTGAACTCCTCCACTTGGGGCAGGACCTCGTCCCTGACCTGGAGAAGGCATTCTACCCTTTTCCGACTCAAGACCATGGTCTCGGATTTAGAGGAGCTGATTTTCATCCCAGCTGCTTCACCCCCGGCTGCGAACTGCTCCAGCGAAAGCCGGAGATCATGTTCTGATGAAGCCAACAGGACCACATCATCTGCAAAAAGCAGAGACCTGATCCTTAGGTCACCAAAACGGATCCCCTCACCACCTTGGCTGCACCTAGAAATCCTGTCCATAAAAGTTATGAACAGAATCGGTGACAAAGGGCAGCCTTGGCGGAGTCCAACTCTCACCGGAAACAAGCCCGACTTACTGCCGGCAATGCGGACCAAGCTCTGACACTGGTTGTACAGGGACCTAACAGCCCGTATCAAGGGGCCTGGTACCCCATACTCCCAGAGTACCCCCCACAGGGCCCCCCGAGGGACGCGGTCGAACGCCTTCTCCAAATCCACAAAACACATGTAGATTGGTTGGGCGAACTCCCACGCACCCTCCAGGACCCCCCCAAGGGTATAGAGCTGGTCCAGTGTTCCACGGCCAGGACGAAAACCACATTGCTCCTCCTGAATCCGAGGTTCGACTATCCGACGGACCCTCCTCTCCAGAACCCCTGAATAGACCTTACCAGGGAGGCTCAGGAGTGTGATCCCCCTGTAGTTGGAACACACCCTGCGGTCCCCCTTTTTAAATAGGGGGACCACCACCCCGGTCTGCCAATCCAGTGGAACTGCCCCCGATGTCCACGCGATATTGCAGAGCCGCGTCAACCAACACAGCCCCACAGCATCCAGAGCCTTAAGGAAATCCGGGCGGATCTCATCCACCCCCGGAGCCTTGCCACCGAGGAGTTTTTTGACCACCTCAGTGACCTCAGCTCCAGAGATTGGAGAGCCCAACCCAAAATCCCCAGACTCTGCTTCCATCCTGGAAGACGTGCCGGTGGGATTGAGGAGGTCTTCGAAGTACTCGGCCCACCGATTCACAACGTCCCGAGTCGAGGTCAGCAGCACACCCTCCCCACTGTAAACAGTGTTGGTAGTGCACTGCTTTCCCCTCCTGAGGCGCCAGATGGTGGACCAGAATCTCCTCGAAGCCGTACGGAAGTCTTGTTCCATGGTCTCACCGAACTACTCCCACGCCCGGGTTTTTGCCTCCGCGACCACCCGAGCCGCATTCCACTTGGACTGCCGGTACCCATCAGCTGCCTCCGGAGTCCCACGGGCCAAAAGGACCCGATAGGACTCTTTCTTCAGCTTGACAGCATCCCTAACCGCCGGTGTCCACCAGCGGGTTCGGGGGTTGCCGCCACGACAGGCACCGGCCACCCTGCGGCCACAGCTACGGTCAGCCGCCTCGACAATGGAGTCACGGAACATGGCCCATTCGGACTCAATGTCCCCCGCCTCCCCCGGGACGTGTTCGAAGTTCTGTCGGAGGTGGGAATTGAAGCTCCTTCGGACGGGAGACTCTGCCAGACGTTCCCAGCAGACCCTCACAACACGTTTGGGTCNGAGCCAGCTTCTGTAGCCGAGGATCAGACCGCCAAGGTCCCCGCCTTCGGCTACCGCCCTTTCCACATTGCACCCGACCCCTTTGGCCCCTCCCACGGGTGGTGGGCCCATGGGAATATAAACATTAGACTTTCATATATTTTAGATTCATTACACACAACTGAAGTAGTTCAAGCTGTTTATTGTTTTAATATTGATGATTTTGGCATACAGCTCATGAAAACCCAAAATTCCTATCTCAAAAAATTAGCATATCATGAAAAGGTTCTCTAAACGAGCTATTAACCTAATCATCTGAATCAACTAATTAACTCTAAACACCTGCAAAAGATTCCTGAGGCTTTTAAAAGCTCCCAGCCTGGTTCATTACTCAAAACCACAATCATGGGTAAGACTGCCGACCTGACTGCTGTCCAGAAGGCCATCATTGACACCCTCAAGCAAGAGGGTAAGACACAGAAAGAAATTTCTGAACCAATAGGCTGTTCCCAGAGTGCTGTATCAAGGCACCTCAGTGGGAAGTCTGTGGGAAGGAAAAAGTGTGGCAGAAAACGCTGCACAACGAGAAGAGGTGACCGGACCCTGAGGAAGATTGTGGAGAAGGACCGATTCCAGACCTTGGGGGACCTGCGGAAGCAGTGGACTGAGTCCGGAGTGAAAACATCCAGAGCCACCGTGTACAGGCGTGTGCAGGAAATGGGCTACAGGTGCCGCATTCCCCAGGTCAAGCCACTTTTGAACCAGAAACAGCGGCAGAAGCGCCTGACCTGGGCTACAGTAAAGCAGCACTGGCCTGTTGCTCAGTGGTCCAAAGTACTTTTTTCAGATGAAAGCAAATGTTGCATGTCATTCAGAAATCAAGGTGCCAGAGTCTGGAGGAAGACTGGGCAGAGGGAAATGCCAAAATGCCTGAAGTCCAGTGTCAAGTACCCACAGTCAGTGATGGTCTGGGGTGCCATGTCAGCTGCTGGTGTTGGTCCACTGTGTTTTATCAAGGGCAGGGTCAATGCAGCTAGCTATCAGGAGATTTTGGAGCACTTCATGCTTCCATCTGCTGAAAAGCTTTATGGAGATGAAGATTTAATTTTTCAGCACGACCTGGCACCTGCTCACAGTGCCAAAACCACTGGTAAATGGTTTACTGACCATGGTTTTACTGTGCTCAATTGGCCTGCCAACTCTCCTGACCTGAACCCCATAGAGAATCTGTGGGATATTGTGAAGAGAAAGTTGAGAGACGCAAGACCCAACACTCTGGATGAGCTTAAGGCCGCTATCGAAGCATCCTGGGCCTCCATAACACCTCAGCAGTGCCACAGGCTGATTGCCTCCATGCCACGCCGCATTGAAACAGTCATTTCTGCAAAAGGATTCCCGACCAAGTATTGAGTGCATAACTGAACATAATTATTTGAAGGTTGACCTTTTTTGTATTAAAAACACTTTTCTTTTATTGGTCGGCTGGAATATGTTATTTTTTTGAGATAGGAATTTTGGGTTTTCATGAGCTGTATGCCACAATCATCAATATTAAAACAATAAATGGGTTTAACTACTTCAGTTGTGTGTAATGAATCTAAAATATATGAAAGTCTAATGTTTATCAGTACATTACAGAGAATAATGAACTTTATCACAATATGCTAATTTTTTGAGAAGGACCTGTAGTTATGTTGGCATGTATCTGCAATTTATTGGAATGTTTTTGTTTTATATCTCTCATAATGATACTGTGCTACTGATTAATTTTAGTGTTCAGCATGTGAATGTGTGTATGAAAGAACATAGTTTATTGCACTTTGAAATCCCCTGTTTAAGAAAAGTGCTTTACAGATGCTATATTGATTTTTCATACATTGTGTTGCTCTATTATAATTATAGATGGAAAATTACATGAAAGTTAAAATTTTCAAAATACCTATTTGATCACAAAGTTGTTGTTTTTATGCCAAATTGTGAAGTTTAATCTGTTGGGAGTGAAAATTTAAGCCAGATGGTTATCCTGTGTTGAAAAAGCCACAGTTTAATAGATTTTTTAATGAATCAATAGTTAAAGTAATATTAAAACAACACATTTTTGGTGATAGTCACTAACAAAACCTGGAGATGATCGCCCTCTGTCAGATTGGGGTGTAACTGTAGGCCTGCAACTGAAAAACTGTAGTGCATCTGACCCAAAAATAGCCTAAACTGAAGCGTGCAGCTCTGCACACGCAGACACAGGAATCATGTCAAAGCCTTAACAAGCATGACAACAGGAGGTTTGCTGTCCGTCAATCAGAGCTGTGAAGTCAAGGATGGACACATAAGCCATTAGTGAAACCAAGAAGAAAGGAGGCTCTGTGGGTAAAGAGTGATAAAGGGATGATATAAAGAAAAATAGCTGTCATGTTGTGTAATGAGCCATAAACTAAAGAACCACATGAAACTTTTCTCTTTTAATCTCTGAACACGATTTCCTCTCAAGCTTCTTTTATCTTAAACTTGATCTTTTTCTGTAACATCTATAAAACCACTACTTAACCATTTTTCTCACCCCAAGCTGGTGCTAGACCTAAAGAAGGGCCGATAAAAGACTTGCAGGGCATCACTTTAACCACCCTGCAGCAGTTATCTGAGTCAGAGCACCGTCGGTCCCACTTGTCATCATAGCTGTTAGTATGAGTGGAGTTCGTCAAGCTGAACTTTAGTTCGATGGAGTGTAATGATCCCAACTTCCAGCTCCGCACAACATCCCAAGTTCAGATATACAACAGCAGGAAATCAGAGGTGATGCTGCTTCCAGCAAGAATCTGAGAAAGTTTATAAACAGTTTATTTTTTTATTACATTTTTTAAATCATGTGATGTTTGACAAACCATTACATCATCCAACGCATTAGAAATTCTTCTCATCTTGTCGTCTTCCACACTCACATTATAAATGTAGATGATATAGTTTTTTGCCACCATATCTATGATTTCGATGTGATTAAAGATAAGTTTGAGTGAATATAAAAGTGCCACAGTGTGATAAAGTGAGAGATAATAGCACCTGGGTCTCACTATTGCAGCTCAAAGAGCTTCAGATCAACAGATAAAATGTCTGCTGTGCTGATAATGAAGTGTAGATGCATCAAAGGGGATTTTAATGAGAGAAATGGCAAAATGATAAAGATATAAAACATGAGCATCAACTGGTACTAATAAGACATTTCTTCCAGTTCTGTTTTACATCTATTGACCTTCATTTTAATCTAAACTGGTCTTGTGTCTTAGAAATGCCCTTATTTTGGATGACTCCATTAGCTTTGTCACAGTTTAAACATTCAGATCTCAAAACAGTAACTGCTACTTATTGTCAGGTCCTTTAGTTTCAACATGCATAAGTAATGTTTCAGCTATCAGCTTCAGTCTTACCCAGAAGTGTCATTAGGTGTTGGTGTAAAGTCGGGCGTATACTGTGCGACTTTTTTACTTTTTTGAGCAAATTTTCCCATCGTGCGAGAATCTTTGCGCTCGGGGCAAGTTTTGCGTCGTGTGTTGTGTAGTATACACGACAAGTTCCCGATTAGCAACCGTGTGGTCGCATGAATTTCAGGCGTGTTTGATATTTTGCTCGTCCCTCGTGAGGTTATCGCACTGTTGAAGCAGCGCTGCAACCGGTTGCGACCCAAAAAGTAGCAAAACTGCTAACGGCGCATGCGGTTTGCCAGCTATTTTCATATCAACACACGTTGTTTCTTTCTATTTTTACACTTTTCTGTGCATAATGACAAGGATTGTTAAGAAAGTGTGTTTGCCGTGTTTATGTCAAATTAAACTGATCCCAAAACATTAGCTGCGTTTACATGGACACAAGTAATCGAAATATTAACCTGATCGGAATAAAAATGCGTCATGTAAACAAGCCATTCGGAATACTCTGACCCGATTAAACTCAATCGGATCAACTTTTCATTCTGATTGAGACGGGTGGGTTATGCCGATTGTTATTCCGTTCATGGTGCATGTAAACACTTATTCCGATTGTGGGTCATTACTGCGCATGTCAGTTATGTCGTACGTACATTACGTCGCCGTCTACGGAAGTTGGATGAAAGCATCGCGGGCGTGAAACAAAACTGGTCTGTTTTGGACACAAAAGCATTGCTAGATGTGCCTAAAGAACTAAAAATAAAACCACGCTCTGAAGAACATCGTACTGCTCCATTTTGACATGCATGCAGCCATGTTTGTTTACAGCAGAAGTCCGCAACTTCTTCTTCTATGGCCTTTTTCTGTGTACTGGATCGTTCTGCGCATGACAAAATGATTTATTCCGATCGAACATATGACAAATGAAAACACTTGACATGATCCGATTTATTTTTCCAGGATCCATGTGCACAGTCATATTCTAATCCGAATAATGATCAGATTAAAGACATTTTGCACATGTACATGCAGCTATTGTGTTGCGTTTTTTCTTTTGTCTTTCTCCTCCAACTCCCATAAACCCCTGTGTGTCCTACTACGGCAAGCCCGAAGGACAACAGACATCAACAACACAATAGCCTCCGGGTCTTTTGGGTTTTCGGACTTGAAGGTCTGACGTGTTGCTACCTGACGTACAGTGTGAGCAGTCAGGTTGTATCCGAGGACTGGGTCGTATAATGTGAGAACCTGACTCGTGAGATTTGCTCTGCGAGGAAGTCTTACCATTTGAGATGGAACTGGATGCTACGAGTAAAAAAGTCGCACAGTGTACCCCCGGATTAACATGTTCTAACCAGTGTTGGGCAAGTTACTATAAAAAGTAATTAGTTACAGTTACTAATTACTTCTTCAAAAAGTGATTGAGTTAGTAACTGAGTTACAATATTATGAAAGTAATTACCAGGAAAAGTAACTATTGCATTACTTTTTTTCATTCAGGTTTTAAAAGTTTTAATAAAAATAAATAAAGAAAACATGGAGCAAACAACGCAGTAAGAACTATGGGATCCAGCAACGCACAGGGACAAAGCATGGGTTTAAATACTGTGGGGAGTGTGAGAAGACAAGGACAGGTGAGATTATTACAGATTACAACCTGGTGTAGAATGGATGCAGATCGGAATCCATGCGGCTTCATAAACTAAAAATCATTGAGTCCAATCAGAGCATTTACACCGACTGTGGCGCAGATCCGGAAAGTTTCTGCATGGGTTCAAATTTTTTTTCTGAATGAGTAAATTACATGTGCCAGACAGGAAGTGAGACGTGGCACAGCGAGGTGCTTCTGGTTATTTCAAAGTAAAACCTTTCTGGCTTCTTTTGTTATTAATGAATGTAATATCGGTTCACTGTGTATGCTAGTTTGAGATGATGATTGTGGCTTTTGTTTACCAGCTCCGTAGTTGTTATGGTGTGAATTAGACAAGGAAAAGCATGGGATCTGCCATAGAACATGGGACATGACCTAAAACCAGACAATGGAAGAGGCATTACATGAGGCTGGGTGACACAAAGGAAAAAGGCTGGACTCATAGGGATCGTGTCAAAATATGCAAGAAAATGGGATGTGGAAGGGGCCACCAGCTCTTTGAGGAAAGTAAAACAGCCTGAATTCATGTGAACATCTCCAAAAACACCAGAAAATGCTGACTAACCTGTCGCTGGTTGCTTTGTGTTTTTGAAAAAGATTCCCTAGAGGGTTTGAACATTAGCTAAATGTTCCAAAGTAACTAAACATAACAGAGTACTTTGATCATTAGTCAACACTCAGCCATTAATAATCCAGCTCAAGGCCCATTTAGTCTATTTTTTGGTCATCCACCAGGAAGCATTTTATGCAAAATAAATGGTTTAGTCTTTTGTCATTTGCATCAGCCCAAAAGATACGGAAAGGTTGTGGCTTTGGCTATAGCCTAAACATAAATAAGCCAGCATAAGCACATGTTAATCTGATCACTAAAACCAACAAACATGTTCTGAAGACTTCCTGCACTAAGAACAAGCTGCTAACAAGACAATTCCAATGCAAAGCAAATCAAGACAAAACATTTGTTTCAATTTTATATTTAATTTCTGGGACTTCAATTCAAAACATTTTTATCATTAGTTAAGTCATTCTCTAAATTTATGAAGATTAAAGTTGTTTTTTGCAACTAAGTAGCACAGCCTTTTATATTTCAAATCACTGCAGTAACTTTGTAAAGTTTTATGCTGCTAGCGTGGGAATCGATGACTGGCCTTGGTTTAAGAGACTATTGAAACAGTAATATGAGGCATAATTTGGAAAAATGTCTGCCTGTTTTAATATTTTTACCACTTAATGAAACATTAATAAAATTTAATCAGCAGCCATCTTGCTGAAATCTAGTATCAAAACTGTTAATGGATAGATTTAGGGAAATCAGATTATACTATTATACTACCTAATAACCTATAACATTGTCTTCTTATGTTAAAGTACTCCATTTAGTTAATCTAAGATTTGGTCATTTATAACAAAACTGGACCCTTTAGTAAAGCTACTTTTAAATTCAGACGGTTGCTTCATATGTGCTTTATCAGTAGACACATTACACCAGCTTGTCTGTGATCTGATCTCCGTTTGAAGCTGCTGGTTAGTTCACGTTCCCTAATGAACTTCCCCTAATGGAGTCATTGAACCTGGAAGATTAGATAGGGCTGAAACACAGTTTATCTTTCAGGTTGGCACATCATTTCTAAATGTGGGAGGTTTTCAGTGTGTATGTGTGTGGGGGTTCATGCCTAATTGCTGGCAAGCTGGCAACAAGTATAGCTTTGCATTGTTAATGTTGTTCTATGTTTTCTTATTAGACCACTCCCTAATTTCCAACCAAAGTTTGAGAACACTTTTTTGCTACTGTGCTTGCTTATATGCAATGCTCAAAGTAAACAGACTACATCTGGGTTTCTTAAATGTAGTTAAATCAACATCTACTTAAAATGTTTAAAACTGTTTTAAAGAGCTAGTTTGCTGAGAAACCTTTTTTTTTTTTTACCTATTTTTGAAATACTATTGGTCATGCTGAGTTTCACATAGCATCAATCCCTAGTTCCAGCACTGGTTGCAGAAAGAAGATCAATGCAGAAACACTCAGGTGAGAAGTCACACAGATCTATGTCACACTGTAAATTTGCATTCATGGACTCAATCATCTTGGCTTATGTGCAGGAAGGGCTGCTAGCTGAGACCAGCTACCAGAAACTGATGTTATTCCATGCATTTCAGCTGTCTATGGACTACACAAAGAACTTTCCTTGGGTGAAGTGATCATTGCAGTCAAGGGAAAGTCAACCCTGAAGCTGTACAAGCCCCAAAAAACCTGACAACATCTGTGCAGAGTATGGACTGGAAACCCACAACTGGACATTGTGGTGGTGGACAAACAACAGAGGACAGCCATTGTGGTTGATGTAGCAATACCAAGTGAAGCAACATCAGGAAAAAGGAACACGAGAAACTAGAGAAGTACCAGGCCCTCAAAGAACTTGAGAAAGCCTGGAGACGAAGATATCAGTGGTGCCATCGGGGCACTCGGGGCAGTGACCTCCAAACCTGAGGAGTGGCTAAAGCAGATCCCAGGAAAAAACATCAGACATCTCAGTCCAGAAAAGTTCAGCTCTAGGAACACTAAGGAAAATAAAATAACTCATGGACACGACCTATTAATGCGTGAGGGATGAGTTCCAGAGCTTGGCTTTCCCGAAAGGATCTCTTCTTAAAAGCCCCAAAATAGTTAACTTTTAGCTAATATTAGCTTTTATCATAAGGTTACAGCTATTTCTTTTAAAGAATACTAACCAATTGTTTCATTTAATTAATCAAATCTTCCAATGACGCAGGTGATCTGTCATTTTTCTTTTTCTTGCTGTTGTTGTGTCCTTGGGCAAGACACTTAACCCGCCTTGCCTGCTGGTGGTGGTCGGAGGGACCAGTGGCGCCAGTGTACGGCAGGCCTCGCCTCTGTCAGTGCGCCCCAGGGCAGCTGTGGCTACAATGTAGCTCATCACCACCAGTGTGTGAATGTGTGTGTGAATGGGTGGATGACTAATTGTGTTGTGAAGCTCCTTGGGGGGTTGTGGAAACCTAAGAAGGCGCTATACAAATACAGGCCATTTACCACTTCAGAACCATGGACAGGCGGCAATTGTAAATAAAGTATGTCCTCGCCTCTTTTGTTGCTTATTGTGGAGTGACTGGCTGTGAAGACCCAACCAGACAATCGCACACACAAAATTACTTTTTTGAAAGTTTTATTAAATGCTTACTCCTGAAGATAGAAACTCTAGAGTGGGTTACTCAGGCCATTACTTTCATATGTCTTCAAATTATTTATTGTTGCATTAATTGTGTCACGTGCGACAGTGCATCTGTGAATAAAACTATAAAGTACACAGCCGCGAACCGGGCAGAGGTGCTCCTGTCGGGGTTTCCTTAAACAAGAGTTCTGACAGAACACCAACTCGTTCCAGCGGGGATTAGCCGACAGCCGGCTTTTTTTTATACGGATGCTAAAATTTTACATATGGTAAAGGAATGTGACTATAGGGCCATTGTTGTTTTAGATCAT
>SSNS01000667.1:111661-124760 GCA_006937985.1 Aphyosemion australe
GGCAGCAGTCCTGTCCGGGTGTGTCAGACCTGCTACCGGCAGGGGGGGCCGACCGACTCCAACAGCCAGGGTAAGATGTGCTGGAGTCACTTACCGGCACAAAGCCTTCAGCCTGTCGGTAACACATCTCTGTCTCTGGTTTAGTGAGTACGGTGGAGCCTCGCGGCCTGATAGCCCGCAGGGTGACGGAGGTGGCTCAGTCTACGCTCGACATGGTCTCTACGGCGGTGGACTACCCTCTGTGTGAGTGCTGCGTGTTCTCCAGCTTTATTCAGATGATCACTGTAGCAGCACAGAGCCTGTTCCTGTTATTATCATTATAGTCATCAGAATCAAGCCTAAAGGTTTTCTGTTCTAAAGAAAGGAAAATCGTGTTTCTGCTGGTTGTTTGATGCTGGGCATTAACTCTGACTGTCAGGAACCAGAAGCTCCTGTAAATGATTGTTTTTGAAAACACTCATCTAGGACTAGAAACTCTTGAGGTCGTGACCTTCAGCGTGCAGCAGGAAAGGCCGAATCCTCACTCCAAAAGGGGAAGGAGGTTCAGTGTCATGTAGGAATTCCCTGACGCTCTTCACTAGTGACTGAAGTTTGTAAGGAGAGAAGAAGCAGAACCTCAAGACTCAGCTGTCCCTCTACATCCCAACCCTCACCTGCAATCCCAGGTGACCTGCAGGATCCCAGGTGGCTTGCAGGATCCCAGGTGACCTGCAGGATCCCAGGTGGCCTGCAGGATCCCAGGTGACCTGCAGGATCCCAGGTGACCTGCAGGATGCCAGGTGACCTGCAGGATCCCAGTCCCCATGCAGAGCTCTAGTTTGGGAATCCGATTAGGACGCCTTCTCTTTGCCTCCCTCTGGTGGTATTCTGAGTTTCCAGGTTAGAACCAGAACTTGCTGGATGGATTTCTTCCTCTCTGATGTGGGAATTTTTTGGGATCCTCCAGGAGAAGCTGGAGATGATGCAGCAGATGATGGATAAATTGATGGTGGTGCATAAAAGAGGAAGTATTATGGGATAGACCATCATGGCTGACAGATTGGTGTTTAGGCTCTGAGGAAAACGATAAATAAATCTCACCACGTTTTCCAGGAACATCCATGCGTTCCTCCTCAGATCCATAACACCACATTCTGCAGGGAGTCTGAAGGTTTAGGAGGAGGAGCGGGCTACAGGCCTGCATCTGTTCCCATTGGGGAACATCTGGAGAGTTCTACGAAGAAAACTATGTTTTACACCTCAAACTGTCAACACCATAACGTGGTCTGATCTTCTCTGGGAATGTGTTGCAGGAATAAATGTAGAGTAGTAAAGAGTAGTCAGCTAAGATGTGAAAGGAGGATTTCTGCTGTCACATTAAAGTTCTTCACTCCTTCCTGGTTTTTCTCTTTAGGAATTGCAGCAGAACCTGTAAATAAACTGATCCATCTGCTCCTTGCAGGTTTTGTGAAGGATGTGGCCCGACCAGACTACTGGGTCCCGGACCAGAACATCACCCAGTGCCATCAGTGCTCCAAAGCTTTCACTCCAGCCATGTCCAAGCACCACTGCAGGGCCTGTGGACAGGGAGTGTGTGGTCCCTGCTCCACACACATCAAACCCGTGCCCTCTCGAGGCTGGGACCACCCCGTCAGAGTGTGTGACGCCTGCTTTGCATGTACAGACAGCCTGTGACCTCCTCATCCTCCTCCTCACACAGTCTTCCTCAGATGGTCCTCACTCAGCATCAGGTCTCAGAACCTGGAGACATGGGCTGAACGGCTCTAGAGGACAGAACTGGAATCATCTCAGCTGCCTTTAACCAACTCTGGATCTGTTCTGAGCCACAGAACCTGCCATTAATACCTTTCTCTAGGACCAGTCTGACCAGTAAAACTGGGTTAGGCTAACTGGACAAACAAATATAGACGTTTAATCTTCTCAGCTTTCAGATGATGATATCAGAGCTTAATCTCAGCTCTAGAATCTCATTTCTTTTATTGTTTCACATCCATGCAGCAGAAGGCCTGCTTAGGGTGGGAACAGAGAGGGTCTGCAGCAGCGTGTGCATGTGTGTGTGTGTGTGTGTGTGTGTGTGTTTGCGTGCCTTCACGGGTGTCTCCTTACCCACTCCTGTTGCCACTAAGCTTCTATTTTAGAGGATTTCTCCAGATATGCTAAGACTTCAGAGATGATTTGTGCCTATATATGGAGAAATGTCCTTTATGGTGCAGATGGTGAGAGGGATAGGAGAATGAAACAGGTGTTTTATCATATTTAGACATTCCAGTCTTTAAAATAAGTGTTTACTAATAGTGATTTACCTCTGATGCTTGTAGGACTATTTTCTAATGCAGCTGCTGATGCAATTTTATTAAGTCACCTGTTATAAAGTTTAATTTAAATAGAGATGATGTAATTGGAGCATGCTGGATGTTTTAGAAACAAACTAGCAGTTTTTAAAGGTTTTTCACTCGTATTTAGCAGGCGACAATCTGGAATTTGTTCTTAATTCTGAATCTTTGTCCAAATAAAGAACTGAATAGTTCCGTCTACATCTGGTTACTGTGCATTCAACGTGTTAATCACATTTTAGATTAGGGTAAGAGATGGAAAAGAAAACCCCACCAGCCTCTAAATAAATCACTGTATTTATCAACAATGACTCCAGAACCTGCCCCTTTCTCAGGAACCTGATCAGCGTTCCTCCTGGTTCTAGATGACTGTTCCACTCTTCTACGTTGGTCCTGCTCAGCTCTCAGTGATCCTGTCAGGTTTGTCTGGACCCTGGCCCAGAGCAGAAGCTTGGTTCTGTTGTCGATCTGCTGCTGTGTTTGGATCATGGTTCTGGTTTCAGACCCAGTTTGGTCCAAACCTCAGCTGTCAGACGGATGGAGCCACACCAGACTCTAGAAGACTTTGGTCCTGGTCCACTCAGCCCTCCAGCACCGTGCTGAGCTGTGTGGTTTCACCAGACATGGTGCTGTGCATTATGGGTAAACGTCTCCGGTCTTATCTGTCTGGAGAAGGTTAGTAGTTCAGCTCCTTCTCTGAGGTCATTGCTGACATCTTTCCTCCTGGTTGTGTGTTAACACACGCCTGTATGCTCCCGCCCACCAGATCTGACCAGCAGTTCCAGGCTGAAGTGAATACGTGCATTTAGTAACAGCTAAACAAAACCTGCTGTAGCTCATGTTAGGGCAGAAGGTCTCTCACAAAGAACAAATGAACATCCCAAATAAATAAGATAGTTGAGATTAAAATGTGACTGTCCCAGTTTAAGCTTCATGATGGCTCAGATTAGAACAGTAACACCAGTCATTAAAACCAGGTTAGTTAAGTTTGTTGATTTTATTTACAACAAAACCCACAAAGCAAAAACCCTGGCTCTGTAGTAACTTATCTCTCCACAAGGGGGAGGTAGACAACCCTAAATGGTGCAGCTGCACCTGAATAAATTCAGCTTGAGGCCACCCACTAGTGAGTCACAGCAGGGGCCTTTACTATGAACATGTCCTAGTTGTCAGGAGTTCTCTCTCTCTCTCTCTCTCACACACACACGTCAGTTCTCTTGTTCGCTCTTCCTTCTTCCATCTCAGGAACATTGCTAAGCTGAGTCCCATTCTGTCCTGCTCTGAACTTGAGATTGTTCTCCACACCTTCATCTCCTCATGCTTAGACTACTGCAACTGGCTTTTCACTTGTCTGAGCAGAACCTCCCTGAACCGTTTACAGGTGGTCCAGAATGCCTGTGCTAGGCTGCTGACCAAGTCCTCCAAACACACCCACGTTACCCTGCTCCTCTTCCAGCTTCACTGGCTGCAGGTTAACTTCAGGGTTCATTTCAAGATCCTGTTTCTGGTTTTTAGGGCCTTACATGGACAAGCACCATCATACATTGGTGATCTTCTCAGTCCCTACACCCTCAGCAGGTCCCTGAGGTCCAGTGATCAAAGCCTACTGGTTGTGCAGCGCACCAGGCTAAAGACCAAAGGTGACAGATCATTTGCTGCTGTGGCCCCCAGACTCTGGAACTCTCTCCCTGAGCCTGAGATCAGTGGACTCAGTGGTCTCCTTTAACAACTCACCTGTTCAGGTGGCTTTGGTGGGACCTCCTGCTGATTCTTCATCACTACCTTCTCTTCATCCACTGACTACCCTTCTCTTATTCATTTTCTTTTCCCCTTTCTTCACTTTTCTTTAATCACAATCGTTACTTTTCCCATTTATGTGATTTTCATGATTTTTATCTTGAGAGGCGCTACATAAAAGATCGTCTCCCACACACACACACACACACACACACACACACACACACACACACACACACACACACACACGCACACACACACAAGTGTTATAACTCTTCAAGGAGGGCTGCACTGTTTGCTCAGTAACGGGTTTCTGAAATGGATCACAGCCCTCCTTCGACCAAGCGCTGAGCTTCATGTTTCCTTACCTGACCTTGTCGTTCTGTTGGATCCAGCTGTGCTATAAACATAAACAATACAACAAGCTGCTCCGCTGATCAATCCCTAACATACAATAATCAATATAATGACATCCTTAGCTGGAAGGATTGCAGATTCATATTGCCAACATTTAGCAACATTTTCCGTGCTGAAATCAGCTGAGACCATCGTGTGTGTGTGTGTAGCCTGGATGCATTATGCATTCATTACACATGCACCCTAACAGAGTCTGTTCTTATGCTGCTATCAGATGCTGCTGTCTCTACACACATTCCCTAAAAGCAGCTCAGTGCGGATGGGAAACCCATTAGTTCACACTCAGACTTCCATCACCAGTCAAAGATTTCAGCCGTGCAGCACAATTACACACCAACACTTTATCAGCTGTGACTCATCTCTCACACAGAAACAAACAAAAACACAATTAGAAGACTAAAAACACCCCAAATCCTCCAAACATCAGCTATTCTCACTGTAACAAGTCACATTTCTATATGAAGCAGCATTTTAGCAATTTTGCAATGATAAACCAGCACTGCATCACCATGACAACCAGGTCCATCCTCCTTTAGGTGGCTTTAGAGTTGAGATCAGATTTAAATGGTTCATGGTGAAGACCACAGCTGGTTACAATTAGAAGTTTCATTGTTTTTACAGAATCAGTAAAATATTGTTTGGTTTTTAAACTAAAGCCTGCCTGGTTCTTGAAAAGCAATTATATTATTTCTGAAATGAGAAACAACTTCAATCGACCAAAGGGAGAAATACTGTAATTCTGTTCTGTTCTAACCAGAGGTTCAAACCGTATGACACCACCTCAGAGGTTTAACTGTTCATCAAACACACCAACACACACTAAAATAACACTAAATAATCATAATCATAATAATAATAATAATACAGAAAAGAAAAGCGCATTTCTTACAGAAATGCTGTTTGAATGCTGAAGGTGAAACCTGCCAAAAGCAGCTTGAGACCTGAAGCTTACATGAGCCATATTTATATTTTTTGTTGAAGATTTTGAATTTAAGCAGTAAACCTTTTATCAGGCCTGCTAAAAAACGGACCAACATGGCCTCTGCCCTTGGTTGGTCTGCTGGAGCAGGTGATCTGGCCATTTTTGGGTAGCGGGGTGGGGATAGAGGCTACTATGGTCTGGGGGCCTGGTCCGTGCTGCAGCATGGTGGGCTGCTGGCTTGGCAGCCCCTTGGGCTGGCTCCTCCCCTTCCTCTGGGGCATGCATGGCCCTTGGGCTGGCTCCGCCCCTTCCTTTGGGGCATGCATGGCCCTCGGGCTGGCTCCGCCCCTTCCTTTGGGGCATGCATGGCCCCCTGGCTCTGGAAATGGATTTTTGCACCAGATTCTCATTTTTACTGTTTCACCTGCAGCTAAACTCTCATAAAACCTCTGTAGTTTATTTTTCTGTACTTTATGAGACAGAACCTAGAAAAAACACAAGATAAACAGTAAATACAAAACCTGAGCATGAGTAATATTATATTACTTTATTTATCTTTTTTTACAATGTAATTACAATACAAATATGTTGGTTTAAATACAAAAATTCTGTAAATAAAGATTAAAAATAAACTCCACTGGTTTGTTATGTTACCATCACTAAGCTATCGTTTTACAATCAGGTTTATGAGGTCATTTAGTTTGCCTTAATGTGGAACACATAGCCTGCCTTTCTAATTTGGAGGGCGTGCAAATGAGAGTAGAGGGCAAAAAGAAATCAGTTGTAATGAAATAAAAGCATCTATTTCATGAAACCAGTCTGGTTTAGTAAATAAAGGTAGAGAGAGCAGTTGAAACAGATGTTTGATCTGAGCAACTCACCAGCAGAAGCCACCAGCTGGGTCTGAGTGATGAGCAGGAGCATCTCTGATCAGACCGGAGTGTGAAACAACACAGAGACCGTTTGTGGAGAGCCCTTCAACGATGAATAGTCCTACTATTGTTCTGACGCATGGTGAAAACCCTGTTGATGCTTCTGATGATTAAACATGAAGAAGCCGTGTTTGAAGAACTTCAACTCTAATGGAAGATGTTTCTAAACACAAGGAATGTGATGATGAGGAGCCTCAGCTGCATCTCATGATGAACATGTTTTAACCCAAACGCCTCTCATCTCCACATCCCGTTTATCCCATTCTGTCGGTTTTCCGTCTCTCCTTCAGTTGTTAAAGGTCCGACTCCTTTCTGACACACGGCTGGTCCTCTCTACTTCTGCTCTTGCATTTGGACCATCGTCTCCTTCTTCACGCGAGTGTGCTCCTTCCCATCGGTCCTGTGAGGAGTCTGTGAGGAGTGCAGCACACGTGTTGGATGATGACTACCCTTTGTCTAAAGGCATAAATAGATCTATGAAATCTGGAATGTCGTGCATTGTTCAGCTATCAGTTCCACAGTGCTGTGGTGTTTTGTTCCACTGAGTTGGTTTGGTTCTTGGGTTTGTCTGGTGAGGGACGTCTGTGTGCTCTACGGTCCAGAGTGTCTGTGTGCTGGTTATCCTGAAGTTACGTGCCGCTGCCGGGCCAGGTGAGGCCCGTCGGACCTCAGCAGCACACCTGTGTGAGGACTAGCATGCTGCTACATACACCGCTGCAGCGTGCGATGTGGTTATTTGGTTCCTGTCACTCGTTTCCCACAGTGCATTGCCTTCACTCTCTAAATGTAAACTCTCTCACAAATGAAGTTGAATTATTCTTCAGCGATAACCAAATGTACTCAGGGCTAAAAAAACTAAAGTACAACATGCTCCTGAAACACCACCTAACATGTTGGACATGTTAAAATCAACAATACAATAAATAAAACTGTTTTGGCCATAAATCTCTACTGTTGGTCAGTAAGTCATTTGGGCTCGTCCAAACGTCCACTGTGCTTTACGATCAGCATCAGTGTTTCCTTCTAAACCGCCTCTCTGCTTCTTCACATGTTGCAATGCAGCCAAACATGTTGTGTCCAAAATAACATAAAAAAGTCAAGCAAAACTTCCAAAAATCTCTCATGGAGTTGGAATGCATCTAAGTGGAGTCCACTTTTAAAGAAAGAAACCACTGAACGGTGTCTTCCCTCAGGGCTTTCATGCAATTATATCCAGGATAAAGTGAAGCTTGAGCAGAGAAGCAGGAAGGAGAGGCAGTTACCGGGTGGACTGAAGGGACTCACAGATCAGGTTTAAACTGCAGCCCAGAAAACTGCTAATTTCTTTTCCATCTATGGGGTCATAAAGAAAGAAATGAATGTCATGTAGCACTGAATTCCAGTTTAATCAATAAGGCTGGAATTTGTTCCCGACTTCCTTAGGCTTTCACCTCAGAGCAAGTGCTACGGCTTTGAGAGCTGGAATTCGGCTCAGAGCTCTATCTCGAACGTCTTCTGCAGATTGCTGGAAAACGGGTTGGCTGCAGCAGCGGGTGCCTTGCTCCCTGTCGTCTGAGGGGATGGTTTGGATTCTAGTGCTGCCCACTTGGCCTCAAAACGATCATCATCTTGGGTGTCGCTCGATGGTGGTGGAGCTGTAAGCTGGCAGCCCTCTGGAGGCCAGCTGCTACTGGCACCACTACTCCCAGCAGTGCCCGAGGTCCCATTCTGAAGGGTCATTGTTGCACTGCTGTGTGGTGGGACGCCATTAATGACTGTCGACAGCGGTGGAGTGGAGGAAAACGTAGCTGTGGGAAATCCTGCATTTGTACCAGGTGCTCCTGGATAGGAATGGTGCTGCCCAACGGTTCCCAGCGCCCCAACTTTGGATGCTCCTGATCCCATGGTTGCACCTGATGAGCCTGTGGCGGTGCAGAAGGCGTTGGCCACCATTTGAGATGGAGTGATGCCCACCACGGGCACACTGGCATTGGGATAGGTCATACTGCTGGCCAGACCAGGCATGTAGGTCTGCATGGGCAAAAAAGCAGGCTGGACCGGTGGGCTGGTAAACATTCCTACTGGGGCTGGAATGGCATCAAAGGCCAGAGGGAACGGTTGCATTGAGCTTGGAAGGGAGCCGGGGGGTCCAGAGAGAGAGGGCTGCATCGAGGCCCCGGACATGCTCGGACCAGACATGGTGGGGATGGACATGGATGGAAGAGACATTGGAGGACCAGACACTGGAGGACCCGGTATTAAAGGAACAGATGATATTGACATGGGTGGGAGGGGCATTGAGCCTTGACCTGGAAGAGCACAGGGGATTGACATAAGAGGTTTGGACAAGGTGCCCATGGACATAGGGACAGTGGACGCAGGAGCAGCTGACATGGCTGCTTGAGTAGATATGTGATGAGTGGTTATGGGAGGTGGTCCAGGAATAGTTGGGATGGTGGGGCATGGAGGGGGTGTCTGTTGCTGGGCTTTCACAGCCTTAGATACTTCCTCTAACCATCTTTCTGCCTCTGAAGGAGTGCGTCTGTGGCCCATCTGCATCGCCACGGAAACTGGAGGAGGAGAGTGGAGGGAGGATTCTGGCTGCACCCAGGACGGGGTAGCTGCAAAAGGAATAAAGAAGAGCTTCTCAAAGTGGTACCGCTTCACAGGAAGATCACAGAGTTAATAAGAGTCAGTTTTCTTACCCTGCATCGGCGCAGGAGGTGGAGGCAGAATAGGAGGTGCAGTGCAAGGTGGTGGGTCGTTTGCAGAAAAGGATGGGTTGGAGAAGAGCTCGTCTGACGGCTTTGTGAAGGAAGCGTTGATCTGGCTGCACAGGGCATTTATACTACTGTCCCCCTCACATGGTAGGCACATGTCCATCTCTAGTGCTAGCAAAAAAGGGACAGACAGAGGGGTGGAGGAGGAAAGTACAGAATAGGGCGGGATTTAAAAGAGAGGTATGGGAAGTGGGGAAAAGAGGAAAGAAACAAAATAATAGTCCCCGTTAGCATCACAGCAAAGAAACTGGAGCAGAAATGGTACTGACTAAAGTCTCTCCATAAAAACACGATTTCCTAACCTGGAGCTAACGGCTAAAGGAAAAAATTAAAGGTATTGTGGGCATTCTTTACTTCTGGGTGGATCATCTAAACCATTGGACCGCATAACTGTCAGTCATTCTAGTGAAGCCAATCCTGGGTTAGTTTTCACTTCCTGCGCACATGCACTCTGTGCACCCCTGCGCTCTCACGGAAACTGAGAGGAGGCAAACGCGGTCCGGTTGGGCTCCCCACAGACGCCGCTGTCGCTGGTTTTCTGCTATTTTTACAGCCTCACAGTTACACATTACGGCCGGCAGCTGCTTGTAAACAGGCGCCTGTAGAGTGTTGCTCAACGCGGAGAGGGCGGTTCTTTCCTGAAATTCAGAATCATCGTATGCATTACCTTTAATCAGTTTGACAAATGTAAATGTGACTGGATTTTAAGGTGAGATTTTAAACCAACAGGAACTGGTTTGGGTTAAGGACAGTAACTGAGGAGATTTTACTTCTCTGTTGTAACAATGGTTCTTGATCATAACCTGACCAACAGGTTTAACTTATGTCCATGTGGGCTTTGTCCCCAGAAATTCCCCCGCTATAGCCTCCTGTCCATATTTTTTCTGATGAACTCCTCCCACAATCTCAGAAACTCTTCAAGCAGACGATTTGTTCTCCACTCCCTCATCTTCCTCCTCCTGGTAGAAAATAAGATTTAGCAGACATGGTTCACACCATTTGACAGCAAATCAAAGTCCTGCATATTTTATTTGTGTACATATTAAGATTGAGGCTGAAGTGGGATTAAAGATAATGGATGTAATAGATTACAGACATGATACAGCAGGCCCTGCTGTTTTAATCCCACTCTTCAAATGTGAATTTATATAGTTTAAAACTGAGAGCACTGCATGGCTACAGGTGTGTGTGTGGGGGGGGGGGGTCTGGAAACATGCAAGAGTTTGTGCTTCACATTGACCGACCCTGTGATACATCTCTCTTCCTCCTCTTGTCTGCCTCTGAGTTCAGTGGTACGTTAACATACTGTAACAGTGAGTGTGTGTGTGTCTGTCCTTCATGCACCAGCAGATTTAAGGGCTTGTAGAGGAAGGCTAACCAGGATAGCTGATTGACCGCACAAATCAATGCACACATTGTTCAGAGTCACGAGGGAGACGGGAAGCAGCAGAACCGGCTGCTGCCGTTTAGCGAGAGCGTCTCTGTAACAGCATGGTTTATGTTCTGATTCAAACTGATGCAGCTCTGGTCACAAACACTGATGAGGGAAAATGGAAATGAAAACCAGGAGCTCGCAGAACATCCTTTCATCTCGCCGCGTTTATTGAGACACAAACAGGATTAAACTGAATGCAGACGAGAGGAAGAAAATACGTGTCTAGCTGCATCCAGAATGTGCAGCAGGTTTGGATGTTAATACGATTACCCTGACCCCTTCAGATAAGGGTGATATGCTGAAGCTGAATGGAAAATGTAATAAAGCTCCAACAAACAAGCGAGATGCAGGAGGAATGCTGAGCCTCCGCAGCAACACTCTCTGACCTCTCCGGAAAATCTAATGAAGAATCTGAGATAATAAATCCTTAATCTGATGGGCGCTTTTATTAAACGTCTGTTTTTTACAAGCTAACACCAAGTCATCTGTGACATGATTTGGTCAAAGCACTAAGAGTTTCTGATATAACCTGTCCTCTTTCTTCTTTTCTGTTTTAAGTTTATGTTAAACAAAAATCACAGAAAATGTTTACTGAGGTTCAGTTTTTTGTGAGACAGTTTAAAACCTTGCACCTATAATGCAACTCTGAACCTAGTCATGCTGGAGGATGTTGCAGGCAGCAGAACGTTCTCCACGGCGTCTCCAGACTCTCTCACGTCTGTCATGTGCTCAGTGTGAACCTGCTTTCATCTGTGAAGAAGAGCACAGGCCCCACCTGTGGACGTCGGGCCCTCATACCACCCTCATGGAGCCTGTTTCTGACCGTTTGAGCAGACACATGCACATTTGTGGCCCGCTGGAGGTCATGTTGCAGGGCTCTGGCAGTGCTCCTCCTGTTCCTACTTGCACAAAGGCGGAGGTAGCGGTCCTGCTGCTGGGTTGTTGCCCTCCTATGGCCTCCTCCGCCTGACAGACACAGCAAACCTTCTTGCCACAGCTCACATTGATGTGCCATCCTGGATGAGCTGCACTACCTGAGCCATTTGTGTGGTTGTAGACTCTGTCTCATGCTACCACTAGAGTGAAAGCACCGCCAGCATTCAAAAGTGATCAAACCATCAGCCAGAAAGCAGAGGAACTGAGCAGTGGTCTTTGGTCACCATCTGCAAAACCACTCCCCTATTGGGGATGTCCTGCTAATCGCCTATAATTTTCACCTGTTGTCTATTCCATTTACACAACAGCAGGTGAAACTGATTGTCGATAAGTTTTGCTTCCTAAGTGGACAGTTTGATTGACTTGGAGTCACATTGTGTTGTTTAAGTGTTCCCTTTTTTTTTTTAGGCATTGTATTTAAAACTGTGCAGTGGTACATTAAATGACTAATACAACATGGGAATCCCCAAAATTCCTTTGATGGGGTGCTTGTTAAAAATTGTTTTTGAAGTTGATCAAAGTTCACCAAATTATTTTTCAAATTATGTAAACGTAAAATGTCTGACGGCCATTTACAGTTGGATGGAGATGGGTTTTTTTATTCCCTCTTCATGTTACGTCAAGCACCTTAAATAGATGCTATAAAGCAAGTTTACACGAACGGTAGATTATTAAACTCTAGATCTCAGGTGTCAAACTCCAGTCCTCGAGGGCCGGCATCCTGCACCTCTTTGTTGTTTCCCTGTTCCAACACACCTGTGCAGCAGCTCATCAAGCTCTCCAGTAGCCTGTTAATCACCTGCTGATTGAAATCAGGTGTGTTGAAACAGGGAAAACACTAAAATATGTGGCATAGCAGCAATCGAGGACTGGAGTTCGACACCCCTGCTCTAGACTATTAATCATCATGATTGTGTGAGTCTTGTTCGGGCTGGTATTAATCACATCATCTGTGAAATAGTAGTAGATTAAAGAGGAAACAGTTTGTGCATTAAGGATATTTTAATCACCTTCCCACTTGGAAAAAGGTTGGGAAATGAATGTTATTGTGTCCAGGAAGGGTTGTGTTTGTGCAGGAATGAATACAGTCAAACCGATGATAAGAACTGTGGTTTCTCTAAACTCTACCCTTAACCAGGGTCATCAAGGGCAGAACATCAACAGGTGTCTACATTCGTCACCGTTCACCCCTCGGTCTGGACTCACCAGGATTCTTGGCCTGGAAGTCGGTCTTACGTTGCAGCGTGGATGGCAGGTCGTTGAGGCGGAGCGACAGCTGTCTCTTGAAGGGAGAGTTCTTCTGGCTGAGAGCTGGAAATCCCCTGAAGGAGCCTTGGCGCACCAGCTGTTCTATGGGCGCGTGGCGGCGAGGAATGGCATGAGGCCCACCTGGTTCTGGGCGCTCCATAGGGGACGCCGCCCCCTCGGGTGGGGAGGCGGCACCAGGTGGGAGGGCTGGGATGGAGCAGGGTTGATCTAGGAGAAGACAGTGGTTGGTGATAATAAAAGAGATTCCCACACAAGATTTCTGGAATCTTATTTCTGACTCTGTGAGCGATCCATCCGAGGTGAGGGGCCCTCCTACCTTTCTTCTTGTCCTGCACCTTCTCATCTCGATCACTGCTGCT
>SSNS01000667.1:143155-158691 GCA_006937985.1 Aphyosemion australe
AATATTTCAGCATTCCTGCTAAAGCATCTGAGTTCTGCAGCAGTTTGCTGGTTTAGATGTTAAAGACTGAAATGTGAGGAGATTAGAGTCGTTCCATTTTAGTCTTGGCTGCTTTTGGACTAGCCATTAGCTCATCAGTCCTGCCTGATGGAAACTGTATTTCTCCAAACTGAGGCCCATCAGGAAGCTTTCTACAACAGGTGTGAGTTTGTTTACAACTTTTACACAGAAACACAAATGTTGTTTAAGAGAACCAAATGGCTTCTCAGATACCTACTGCTCTTCTAACCTGGAGAGACAGATCATTTCAATTTTTATACCAAATTTTACTTTAAATGTATTTGACTATTTAAAGGGACACTAGTCAGTTTTGGCTTGTTTTTAGCACCCCCTAGTGTCCGTTTGGGAGAACCAAAAGTGAAACATATGTCCTCGCTGTGTCTTTCTAACACCTTAATCTAACTGCAGAAATGTCTCCTCAGCCTTCATTAGTGTCTACAGGAGTGGTTCATCACTAAATCAAACACATCAGCTGTTCATGATCTAAAACATGCAGGAAAAGTCCACTCTGAAGTTGCAAGTGTGGTATTCTGGCCACAGAGGGCGGTGGGGGCTGGGTGGCCTTTCATTAACCCTGTAAACGGCCATTTTAGCACATACTGGCTCAAGAACATGATTTAACAATATGAAAAAGTTGCAAAGTGTCCCTTTAGTCCCAGAAGACAGCTGAGGTTGTTGTGGACTTTAGGAAGCACACAGCCCCCCTCCCCCCCATAACCCTGTCTGACACTCCCATCACGATGGTGGACTCATGTCGCTTCCTGGGCTCCACCATCACCCAAGACCTTAAGTGGGAGCCCATCATCACCTCCATCATAAAAAAGGCCCAGCAGAGGATGTACTTCCTGAGGCAGCTGAAGAAATTCAACCTGCCAGCACAGTGGATGAGGCAGTTCTACACCGCAGTCATCGAGTCCATCCTCACCTCCTCAATCACCGTGTGGTACGCTGGAGCCACCGCCAGGGACAAGAAGAGGCTGCAGCGTGTTGTACGCTCTGCTGAGAAGGTCATTGGCTGCAAACTCCCCTCCATACAGGACCTGTACACCTCCAGGACATTGAGGCGTGCAGGTCGGCTCACAGCTGACCCGACTCACCCTGGACACTGTCTCTTTGACCCGCTCCCATCTGGCAGGAGGTTCAGATCCATTCGGACCAGAACCTCTCGCCACAAGAACAGTTTCTTCCCCTCTGCTGTTGGACTCTTGAATGTCATTCCTAGGGCTGCCCACTCCAGTCGCTTGGTCCCAGTCACATGACCCGGTGTTGTGTTTGTACCTGAAGCTGATCCACTCTGATTAGCACCTGCACTGTGTAGCTGCTTCTTTAATTATTGCCACTTTTTATAATAATCATTTTATCATGAGTATATTATTACTTCCTATATTTGCTTATCTCTTATTTTTTATCTTTCTTTTTGCACCAAGTACCGCAGCAATTTCCTAATGTTGTGATTTCTCACACAATAAAACCCTTCTGATTCTGATTTAACAAGCATTCAGGCTGAATATCAATGAAAAAAAATCTATAATAAATTAAACAAATTTCTTACTCCATCACTGGTCTTTTCTAATTCTAACGTAATGTGATTTTTAACTGTTTTGTTTGTTGATGCCTTCTTGTCCAACGGAGCTGAACAGAACTTCATATACATGAAGTGTGTGTGTGTGTGTGTGTGTGTGTGTGTGTGTGTGTGTGTGTGTGTGTGTGTGTGTGTGTGTGTGTGTGTGTGTGTGTGCGTGTGTGTGCGTGTGTGTGTTACTGCTGACGGTGATGAGAGGAACCTCATTAAGGGAAGGGAGAGTGGGACAAACCAGGGAGACCTTACCTTGGTTTTATCGTCCACCACCCTGAGTCCATCAGCTGACACCCACAACACTGCTTTTACCGTCTTCTTGCCGCTCTGCACAGACAGAGAGGTGGTGAGGAGGAGTTAGTCAAAGCTGCTGTTCTCCATGCAGAGATGATCAGAAAGTCAGAGCGTGGTTTTGTCCAACGCTGACCTCAGAGTGCTCTGACAATATGTGTCCTCTCACTCCTCGCTGCTGCAGCTTCATGCAGGTGTTCATGAGAACGATCAGTACAGTAAAAAGAACATGTGCTTCTGTGTCATCACTTAGCATGTTCCTTTGATTCTAACCAACCACACGTGTGTAACTCTCGTTAACCTGTCTAACTCCAGCCGCTCCGTGTCACTCAGTTCACACGCTCCCAGTCCAGCTGTGTGTGTGTGTGTGTGTGTGTGTGTGTGTGTGTGTGTGTGTGTGTGTGTGTTCTGTTGTCTTTTATAAGACAGAGAGGGCCCATTGAGACTGGATAACAAATATGGACATAGACCCCCCAGGGAGACTTAAAGCAGTACAGAGAAGAAGAAGAAGAAGAAGAAGAAGAAGAAGAAGAAGAAGAAGAAGAAGAAGAAGGATAGTTTTCTGTCAAAACTATTTGTAGTGCTGTGTGTTCTTACAGATTCCTTCTGTTTTTGCTTTTTTCTCACATTTAAATGTTTCAGATCAACAAACTAATTTCTATTTCAAAGATGAACTGAATAAATATAAGATGCATGTTTAAAAGGGTGATGTTTCTCTTATGAAGGGAACAAATCCATCCAAACCGGCCTGGTTCTGTGTGAAAAGCTAATTTGCCTCTTTTTTGTTAACCACATTGTTTAGGAAGCTGAGTCTAGCGCCACCAGCCACATCCAGACCTGTACCAGCTACTGGCCACATGAAGCAGACTAATCTCAAAAAGCAACACACCAGGCTCTGTTCTAAAGAAATAAAAAAATATCAAACACCAGAAAACATCAGTAAAGCCTAATATTTTAAGGAAGCGGTGTCCTGACCAATCACAAGGTCTGTCGGGGAGAGCCCTTGGGCCAATGCAAAATGGTGCTGTATGTCTTCGTACCGACGCAGATGGAGAAGTATAAATTAGGCTTAAATCTGCAGGCCGCACTTGATTAGGTCAAGGATGACCCCAAAGCCATGTGGGTAAATGTCCTCTGGACTGATGAGCCCAGAGCAGCAGCATCTGGAAGGAGTGCGTCCCGTTCCATCTGGAGTCAAACTAACACTAAAACATGGTGGTGGTAGTGTGATGGTCTGGGGCTGCTCTGCTGCTTCAGGACCTGGACCACCTGCTGGAACTGATGGAACCATGAATTCTGCTCTCTAGCAGGAGAACGTCTGACCTTTGACCTTCAACGGGCCGTTCCTGCTGGAAAACCCTCTGATGTGTCTGAATTCAGACGGTTCTGCAGAGAAGAGCGGGACACAAGTCCTCCACAGGGATCAGAGACTCGTTAGAAGGTATCAGAGACACTTTTTAGGTTTAGGGGTCAACGACCTTTCCTCACAGGACCAGGTTGGTCAGGATGGCTGGGCTGAAACATTTAAAAGTCACCAAAAACAGTCTGAACAGAAGAAACCTGTAAACACGTCTCCACAGCTGTGCTGGTGTGTGATCCCAGTGTGCCAAGGTGTGTGCTGCAGCACACAATGTGTGATGATGGTGGTGGGGGGATGGGTGCATACTTACAACTTTCAGCTTTTTTACTGCCTCCTCACATACATGCATCCCTCTGGACTCCTCCACCTCCACCAACCCCAGATACTGCAACAGAAGGAGAGCAGGTGTATCGATACCAGAGCAGATGCTTCTGACAGAACTCTCCATTACACAGAGGTCTGATATGAGCCGTGTCAGGATAAAACACACACACACAAATACATACACACACACGCGCACACACACTATTCAGGGCTTTGGGGCTCACATGATCCAGGTATCGTCTGGCACCTGAAACATCAGTGTTCAATAAGTGTGAGGAGACTGACAGGAGCAAAGTAAATCTGCACCCATGCTGGATCTTCGGCTGCATGTGGGTACTGATAATGAGGGCAGGATGAGAGAGAGAGAGAGAGAGAGAGAGAGAGGGAGGTCGGAAGTGGTTTATAGCCTCATATCCTCTTCTGTTGTCTCTCCAGCGCTCTGCTCTACGCTGCTGCAGAGCCCATGGGGACACAATTAGAGCTCTGCAGGAGTCAGGAGCCGAGTGAAGAAGTAAGACGTGTTTTCAGAGCTTCAAGAACTCATGCCTGTGCTGTAAAAACATGTAAAAATGACTCTAGCAGAGTAAAAATACACTAATGCAGGATTAGGTTACAAGCTGGAGAGTTTACCAAGCAGCTCTATAATAAACACGTCTATCCCTGTCCAGCATGTCATACAGACTAATAAAGGTTATTACGTTTGTGGCATCAGACACTGCTCTCTCACTCCCTTCTGTTTATATTTCTGGTTATTCCAACCATCTCATTTTAAATCCCTCAATGTGTGTGTGTGTGTGTGTGTGTGTGTGTGTGTGTGTGTGTGTGTGTGTGTGTGTGTGTGTGTCATTTCATCCTCATAAATAAACAACATTTTGACTTTATTTCTGACATGAGGAAGTAATTGCTTTTTCATTTCTTTTTCTGCCTCCTCCTAATGCGCTGTCATATAAATCAGAGTGTACCCTCAACTGAGCCACAGTGAAAATTAGAAATAAATTCCTCCCTTATGATGATCAAAGTTTTTACTCAAACGTATTTATTGTTACATTAAGTTCAGTTAGACTACATACCCGAACAGAGAAGTTACATTTGCCTTTGCGTACAGCCTCCTCGTCCGCCTGCCACTGGTGTGGTCTGCTGGCCTCAGGCACATAGGTGGGCTTCTTCCTCCTCAGGCTCTGCCGAAGCTTGTTCATCTCCGGGGTCACGTGTTCCCTGGAACTGCACACGGAAACAGACACCGGCTCAGACCTCCTCTTTAAGCACACATACAAAATTCACTCAGTTTCTCATTTTATTTATAAAGCACCTTAATGCCACCAGCCAAGGCTGCCCAAAGTGCAGTACATGATAAAATCATAGATCATATATAATTAGAGACAACAATAAGATGTCCCAAGCCATAAAAAACACTAAAAACAATAAAATCAAAAATGCACATAATGCCTAAAAACAATATAAATAAATAAAAACATTCCAAAAATATTGCCAGAAAATAATAAAACCATAAAGAAAGTATAAAGTTAACTAGAATTGTAATACTGCTTCAATTTAGCTTTAAAACTCCAGCATTAGCGCATTAGGCTCGTCAAACGCAGCTTTAGTGCTGCAAAAAACAGTTTAGATGCACACACACACACACACACACACACACACACACACACACACACACACACACACCACCTGCTGCTGCCTAATTAAACCACTCAGATATGCTAATTTCCCATCATAATGAAACACCACACAATCAAAACATGACCCGTTTAAAAATAATAATTACAGTTTTCATTCCTCTACGTTCTCTTCTCCCTTTGGTGGAAAACAGAGTTTCTCACATGCTCTTACGTATGAACCACTTCTCCTTTGGTGTGAGGCTTTAAATCATCTTTTTTCTCAGACTGGAGACAGATCCATAAGAATCAGCCCCAAAGCTCTCAGACATGATGGGTAGGAAACGGCTGGTGAGCGTGGAGGTCCAGCTGGTGGTAACATCGTAATAATGTATCCAGATACAGGCAGCATCGTGCACAAGTACATTTAGTATCTCAAAACAATTAATCCTGTAAACTCTTGCGCTGCTGCCGTTCCTGCTCTGCTTTGTTTCCTCTGTAGCGACACCAGAGCAGAGACAGCAGAGACAAACTGGATTTAGTGACGTTACTTCATGGTTCTGAGGTCAATTCTCTAGCATTACTGTAGCATCACAATCCTTTGTTCTAGTAAATCTCTCTGGCCTCACTACTTTGGGTTAAACATAACTGAACCATCTTCTGATTTTCTTACCATCTGGTTCCTCCACAGATCGGCATTCTGGCTCCTAAAGAGGGCGACGGCGTGTAAATATCACACTGAAGACATGTCTGAGTGTAAATCTGTGATCTGTACTCTGAGATGAGCTCCACTCTGCCCTGCTGCACACACACTTCAGGGGTTACGATCAAATATACCCTCAGACAGACAGGCATCACTTCTCATAATCACAGCTACACTGCTGGTAACATGTCCCACACACACTCAGATGACCGTGCAACGATGATTCAAACGCTCAAGTGCTTTCACTCATTCCAGGCATGTGAGCTATGAGCCAAGAGCAGGCACACACACACACACACACACACACAGCTTCACCGTAGCTCAGCATGCACACATGTCATTTCTAGGCAGAATGCCATCAGACTGGCACTGCTGCAGCAGGTGGGAATGTGTGTGTGTGTGTGTGTGTGTGTGTGTGTGTGTGTGTGTGTGTGTGTGTGTGTGTGTGTGTGTGCGTGCGTGCGTGCGTGCGTGCGTGCGTGCGTGTGTGTGTGTGTGTGTGTGGCTATTACAGCAAACTGCTGCATAACACCCATCAGAGTGTTGTGTGGGCAGGTTTAGCTGTTTAGGGAATACAGGATGTCCCTGTTTTTGACCTCATATGGAGTGGGAGACGAGTAAATAGGACTGGAATGTGTTAGTAGGCCACTGGGAAAGACACAAGAATGAAATGATAAAAGTCAGGACAGCCAGAAAAAAAACCTGAATAAAGACGTGTGTGAGAAAAGACGGACAGGAGACCAGCTGGTCCTGTTCAGCAGAGAAAGGATGCTGCAGCAGGCCTACTATAGCTACCTGTCAGGTTACCTCTGCAGCCCGTCACCACGCGTTCTTACTAGAACGATCGAGGTCATGTTTGAATTTTAAAAAGTCTGTCAGTCGCTGATTCTCTGTTGTTGTTTTGTCCTTTTTGGGGAAGATTCTAAAATAAGAAAACAAGACGCAACAGCGTTTTATGGCCTGACTCAACGGTCACACAAAACTAAAACACGAGAGAAACAAGTAAAGAAACGACTGCAGGTTTAATTTAAGGTGTTTCTGAGCTTTAATGGGGTTTGTCGTTTAGTTGTGCATCACCTCTAACGTCTAACAGCCGATTTTATCTAAACAACAAAAGCTTTCACATTATTTATGTTTCTATTTGCCTTCTTGTTGCATCTGGACCACAGACGAAAGGTCACATTCCTGAAGAAGCTTTCTGTGGGAATGTTGTGGTGAAGTCGTATCCTACCAGCTGTAGATAGCTCGCTGAACAGCCTCAGTTTAGAGAAACAGGAAAGCCCTGCTCACTCAGCTAATGACTCGTCAAAGTAGGACCAGGACGAGAGAGGGTTTCTGCTTTATTAAAACTACTTTAATCACCTGATCAAAGAACTTTATCAGCCCTTAAACTTTTGTATGAAACGATTATTTTGGCAGAATAATTGTGATCCTCCTTCAGGCTGTTTCAGAGGCGCTGACCCTCGATGTAGATGTTTGTGATCACGTATAAATGGTAAGTGGCCTGCATTTGTATAACACCTTCTAGGGTTCTACAACCCCCCCAAGACCCTTTACAACACAATCAGTCATTCTACCCCCCTTTCACACGCTGGTGGTGATAAGCTAGAATGTAGACACAGCTGCCCTGGGGCACACTGACAGAGGCAAGGCTGCCGAGCTGGTGGTGGTCAGTCCCTCCGACCACCACCAGCAGGAAAAGGTGGGTTAAGTGTTTTGCCCATGGGCACAACAGCAGCATCCTCTACTGGGAGCCGGGATCATTCCTACAACCCTCCGATTGCTGGACAACCTGCTCTACCTCCTGAGCTGCTGCTGCCCCTACATCATCAAACTTGTGTGAAAAACTGTAAACATTTATAAAATATTATTTGCAGGAAATGTTTGAGTCACACACACACACACACACACACACACTTTTCCCAACTGAAGGAGAGTATTTCTTAAATAATCAGTAAAAGTGAAACTAACTCAGATTAAAGCTACGATGGCAAATGTGGAAAACAAATTAGCTTAAAACATTGTTTTATGCCTCTTAACAACGTTCTAACATAGTATAAATATAAAGATGTTGTGGAGATAAAAATAATTAATAAAGTGGTTCTCACATTTGTCTATAAACCTCCACCAATCACACGTTTCAGACTGAAACCAACCACTGGACCATCCAGTTGTCGGTCTGCCCGAACCGCCGCACTTCCCTGGGTCCTCCACTCATTCCACACTCACGTATTTAGCAACATAACACCACTGTGACGCCTGCTGCACACTGGACACATCGTCGCGGAACATTTTACTCTCGATTTTTGCTGTGCGCCAGTACACACCGGGAGAATCTCAGCCGCGCTCCTCGCTGGACTCGCGAGATCACAAGATCCCTCGAGACTTCAAAGGTCACGGTTTGTTTATGCCGTCCGCCAATAATGCAACAAGAAGGAACTCATGTTTGACATCGCAGTGTGATGTCATATATAATGTTGTTCCTCTCCACTGCCAGGATTAAAGCCATGAAAAACACACCGCTGCACTTCTGGAACAATGCGGTAAGTAAATAAGCCGTGACGTCACACGTGTAGACCAATCACATTGCTGCAAATAGACTTTTATTTTGACAATTACCGGGCATTTTACACTGAAACCGAGTGTGATTTCCTGTCTAGCCCTATGTTACCTGTGTAAATTGACGCATCCCAGAAGCGGCACGCGGCAAAAATAGAACACGATCCTATCTTTAGCAGCGCGGCACGGCGTTCCGCTTCTGGGACACGTCTGAAAATTGCGGCTGGTTTGTGTCACCCCCATAGACTATAATGGATTTTATTTGAAGCAGCGACGTTCCGCTGATGCTTTCAGTGTGCAGTAGTCTTGAGAGGTTCTCCGCTCAATAATATCAGAGAAGGAGAAACAGCCGGCTGCTACCACTTCAACTTTAGGACAAACTACCAGTCCCAAAAAGAAAAACACCATTTGAAGTCACGGACAACAAGAGACGTTTGGACCTAGAAAACGGAGACTGGTGTTTAGCGCTATCTCGTTTCATCTGGCATCGCGGGTTTACGGTTCTGGTAGAAGCGTCCCAGGAAGATACCCAAGGGGAGGGGTGAGTGTTCCAAACCCTAGCTTGTTCTGCAGATTCGCTAAAGCAGCTTTAAAAATGGCGGTCAGAATGTTTTTATTGGTTGTTGGGAGACAAACACCAATTCACGCATTTACACCTCAGACCAGTTTAGACTGATCTGTTAGAATGGGGGGGAGGCTGGTTTAGTTTCAGCTTTAATACAAAAGAGAAAAGTGTAGCATGTGAGCAAGCCCAGACTGCGCTGACATTACAGATGAAAGCCGTGAGAGTCCGGCGGGTGCTGAGCCCCTCTGAGTGAAACCCACTGATCTGCTCCTTATGGGGGAGACAGGGTGGGAAGAGCAGAGGCCTCGCTAAGCTGTGACCTCACCCTGCACATCTGCAAAAGTGAAAAAAAACCTTAGGCAGAGGGTTGGGCTGGCAGGCTGACAGGTTGAGGATGCAAAACATCAAAATAAATCTATAAATCAGCAGCACAAATGGAGTCCCACTTCACAACCCCACACAGAACTCTGAGGTTCTGCTGCACAGACGACACAAACAGGAGGCCTGGAGCCAACGAGCACATAGTGTTCCCCGTCCAGGGTCGGACTTAGCAGCCATCTGGGATGAATTTCTGCTCAGGAGACGGAGAGAGGCACAACCTACTCTCATATGATGTTATGTTGTAGACATTCAGATGTGTTCACCCAAAATGACCTGGTGTGTGTGTGTGTGTGTGTGTGTGTGTGTGTGTGTGTGTGTGTGTGTGTGGTTCTCTTGTGTTTACATCTCCTCTTTACTCTGTTCTAAAACAGCATGAGGCCCATCTCTGATGGGAGTAGGAGGAATTCAAAGCGGTGAATGTCCAAAGATGGAGAAGAAAACTCTGATCCAGTTAGTTAAATGTATTTTTAGGCTGACACCAGTAAAAACCAGTTATGTCTCCCAGATTTGAGATGTCATGAGTTTACCTCTTCATTCCCACCCACCATCCTGCGTTCAGACCGCCTGAGTCCAGCTGGGTTCAGCTCCTGCCAGATGTGAGCCTGATTGATACTTTTGGCTCTCCGCCTCTCGTTCAGACTCACCAGAACCCTCCCAGACCCAGATGTTCTGTGTTCACACACCGACTCCTCCCTTACACGTCTTCACAGGGAGACGCTGAACACACACACACACACACACACACACACACACACACACACACACACACACACACACACACACACACACACCAAACCCGTGGAATGAGTCACTGACACCTCACATTACAGTAAGCCACATCTCTGTGAAACTATAGAGAAATAAGTAGTATTGTGTGTGNTTGTGTGTGTGTGTGTGTGTGTGTGTGTGTGTGTGTGTGTGTGTGTGTGTGTGTGTGTGTGTGTGTGTGTGTGTGTGGTTCTCTTGTGTTTACATCTCCTCTTTACTCTGTTCTAAAACAGCATGAGGCCCATCTCTGATGGGAGTAGGAGGAATTCAAAGCGGTGAATGTCCAAAGATGGAGAAGAAAACTCTGATCCAGTTAGTTAAATGTATTTTTAGGCTGACACCAGTAAAAAACAGTTATGTCTCCCAGATTTGAGATGTCATGAGTTTACCTCTTCATTCCCACCCACCATCCTGCGTTCAGACCGCCTGAGTCCAGCTGGGTTCAGCTCCTGCCAGATGTGAGCCTGATTGATACTTTTGGCTCTCCGCCTCTCGTTCAGACTCACCAGAACCCTCCCAGACCCAGATGTTCTGTGTTCACACACCGACTCCTCCCTTACACGTCTCCACAGGGAGACGCTGAACACACACACACACACACACACACACACACACCAAACCCGTGGAATGAGTCACTGACACCTCACATTACAGTAAGCCACATCTCTGTGAAACTATAGAGAAATAAGTAGTATTGTGTGTGTGTGTGTGTGTGTGTGTGTGTGTGTGTGTGTGTGTGTGTGTGTGTGTGTGTGTGTGTGTGTGTGTGTGTTATGATGCTATAAAGTCTCACTTAATTGACCCTGAACATGACCCTCAGACAAAGTCCAGATTAATTTGTTCATCACTCATGCTCCATTTGAGGCACAGACTCACTCCCAACTCAGAAGGAGCATTCTGCCCTTCTCTGGTTGGGAACCTAACCCTTGGAGGAGATGACTCTCATCTCAGATATAAACTTGCTAAGCTTAAATATAAGGTTAAGATGTTTGCTAAGTGTCCCACTAACACTATAGGACAAGACAAATCCCACTAACAAAATCCATAATTAAACAAAATGTTTTGGTCAGAACTAATTTTAACAGCCAAACTCTAAACTCGTCCTTCTAGACCAGACAGGTCCATCATCACACTGAGATCTTGCAGGATTAGATGCTGCATCAGTGCTTTGGACCACTGGTTGCATCACTCCAGCCTGTGCTCAGTAATGTTTTGCAGCTTGGTTTTAACAGAGCTGACCCCTGGAGGGAAACGGGGTGAGACAGACCTACATATGTCAGCAGCATTTAAAGACTGCCAATTTCCTAACAGAGCAATGAAATGATAAAATACGATTCCATCACTTCATGAATGTAAATACGTATTTTCATGTCTTTGGAGCTCATATGTAAACAAGTTAGTGGGATGGAAACGGGAGGAAACACTAACCATAACACGAGTTCTATGAATCAACACACTCTCTCTCTCTCTCACACACACACACACACACACACACACACACACACACACACACCATAGCCTGACCCAGTTTCTGGGCCCTGTAGACTCCAACTGACACTCTCTGACCTACATAAGGACACTGACACCACCACTCAAAACTTTCAGTTTCTCGTTCAAACACCCAGAAAAAACAAGTGGTGTGTGTGTGTGTGTGTGTGTGTGTGCGTGTGTGTGTGTGTGTGTGTGAGAGAGAGAGAGAGAGAGAGAGAGAGAGAGAGAGAGAGAGAGAGAGAGAGAGAGAGAGAGAGACAGAGCTGAGTCCAGTCCAGAGCAGTTCCAGATCAACTAGAACCCATAATCTCAGCAGGACTAAACCCTTTCTGACACTGAATAAGTAAAACCAGAATAACCCAAAGAGCAGCAGAACCAGCCCAGCGTAGCAGAGTGTGTGCGCTGTAGGGTGTGTTCATCATCTGCGGCATGGCTCTCTGAGAGTGAGGAGGATAGAGTGGTCATATTGAATTGGAGTGTGTGCAGACAGACAGGTTCCCCGTGTGTTTAGTCATCATGAGGCTGGGACTCACTGTGACTAGTGTCTCTGACACTGTCCTTCTGGTCAATACTGCTCATGGCACCACATGGTGCAGTCATCATCAGCTGGTGGCCTACGAGGTCAGGTTTCATTTTAACCTGGTAAATTATTAATAAATCAAACACAATCTGATACTGTGATCCACTCTGCTGTGATCAGACCCGACCCAGACACCAGCACATAACCTCACCTGTCATTTATCTCCGGATAAAGGTGCTACACATGCTAATACATTCTCCGTCAGTAAGTCATGTGGAGCGAGCAGAAATAGGTGCGGGCAATAAGACAAAACCATCAAAGCATGGTTGTTTAGACAGTTTTATCACAATCTGTCGTTGATTTTTACCTGATAAAATAATGTATTATCGATTGACCGATAGTCTTTTTGCTTTCTAGTTTGGCAAAGATCTGATCAATCGCTTTGCTCCCATTCTTGACTTCCGTGGGTTGAAGCTCTGGACTCGGTTATCTCAACCGGGGCCCATGGAGCTCTCCCAGGAACTACTTTCTTCTCTCTGTGTTGTTAACAACGTCAGAGCCTCCCATGTGGCCAGTCGGTCTGGTGTTACTGTGGTCGGTGGCAGGTCCAGCGTCTGTGTCATCTCTGCGCCTGAAACCCCTGACCCTGCGGTGGGACCACCACCTACAGAAGGGGGGGTTGAAGGTCGCTCTGACCTTGCACCGTTACCATCTGCCCCTGAGACCCCTCGCCCTGCGGCTGGATCACCACCTACCGAAGGGGGGGTCGAAGGTCGCGCTGAGCCTGTACCATTACAGTCTGCACCTGAGAACCACCACCCTGCAGTTGGCTCCTCGCCTGCCATAGGGGGGGTTAGAGGTCACCCTGTACTGCTGCAGGTCGACTCCGTTCTTTCTGAAGGCATCTGCGCGTCGTCAGAGTCCCCACCAGTGCACGTCCCTGCACCGGATTCTCAACAGTCCACTCCCGCATCAGTTTACGGTCTCCGCCGTCCGACATTCAGGATCTCGGGCCTAACACGGTACCTTATGCTGATTGCATGTGTTTTCGTGGCATCCGACGCGGTTAAGCCTCCTCCTCCACCATTTTTGCACAACCAAACTGCGAGTTTGTGTGGCATTGAGTTCAATGGTCCGACCATGGTTCAAGTTAGTGCTGTAGACAAGGTTCTCTTTTGCTCTCTTTTGACTCTAGCCTCAGCTTTCAGCCTGTGACTTACTCATGGTCCTCCTCTGACTCTGTTATTTTACTCACTACATGTTTCTACTGCTCTTTGTCACTTGGGCTGGCGTACGCACTGTTCCGTCACTTCTCCGCACGGTTGACCCCCGTGGGGGACTCGCTCCGTGTGTTGGGGAACCGCCTATACAGGGCTCTAATGCCTGTGGTTCCTCTTAGTGCTGCCGTGCCAGCTCCACCTCCGCCACATATTATTAACCCTCAGCGTCCACCTTGGCCTGTTATTCCTCCACCTCCTCCTCCGCCTCCGGTTCTACCTTTTATGGCATTAATGGGGGGTCTTCTGTTCTCTGTTTCGAGTTTCCCAAGTTCTGTTCGTGTGGGTGATGTGTGCATGAATGTTGTTCATGTGTTGTCGTAACGTACAGACTTGGTTGTTGTGATGCTGTCATGCTGTGGGTTCTGAAGATCTGTGATGACAACTGATTTCATGACTGCTACAGAGTAGTTATGATGAATCCAAATTCATTTTTTTTCATTATTTTAAATTCTTAGAGAGTTTTGAGTGATTTTCTAATCTTTTTGATTTACTGATTCAATTTTCATTCATGTCCTCTGTTAGTCCTTTGTGTAACACACATGTAGGTTTTAATACTAACATTGAGTTCTTCTACTTTTAACGTTGTGCGTTTCCTAATACCTCTCTTCTTGGACTTTCTCCTTACATTTTATTCCACTACTGACATTTATTAGGTTTACACACTTCCTTTTATATTTTTCTCTTTATTTTAGAGTTTTTTTGTTGTTATGAGCCACTGAACTTTTTATTGGCTCTACCTTAGTTGCACTTACACTTAAACATAAACGTTACTCCTATTCTAGGTTTTTGTTAACTTTGTTTATTTGTTTATTTCTGCACGTTTTCCACACACGCAGTTTACTATATCTACATCCTTCAGTATTACCATTAAAAATATACACATAACACATATAGTGTACATATAGGTTTTTTTTTTTGCTTTGTTCTTTTCCATTATGACATCAGTGGTGGGGTCTATGAACCTGATACGTGTGTGTGTCCTCTTTCACGATGTGCTGAGTCTACCAGTGGTCCTCGTTGGCTGAGACGACATCACACTGCCTTCTCTGTCCATCTCCTGACATCGGCTGCCCTCCTGCTCTGGTGTCCTGGTCTTCTCGCTGGGGGTTCCTGTCTCCTGGCTTCCTTCCGGCTTTGCAGTGGTTCGCCTGGTCCCGGCCTGCTTCTTCGCCTGGTCCTGGCCTGCGTCTCCTCCTGCCTCTGGTTTGCTGCTCTAATACAATTTGCTGGCTGCTGATTGCAACTTGTGTTGACTGTTTTGCTGAGTGAGATTTGCTTCCCTCACTCCTGCAGCTTTGGAGCCATGGAACTGACTTTGTCTCCCTCTGCTGAGTCCGCAGGGCCTATTGGTTGGTCCAACGTCTCGGGGTCTTCTGCCCGTGACCCCATGACCTTGGAGGGGGGGATTTGTAGCGACATCAATCCATGGTTTTTCTCCTAAATGAACTGTGTAACACTTTAACTTACAGACCACGCCAAGGCTGCAGAAGACTCTGATATCTGTCCAGAGTCATGTGCTTCTTAGTTTGGTCTAAGTGCCATTAGCTTATCCAGCAGGTGACATCACGACTCGAGGAAGAAACTCAAGGATTCTGCAAAGACCTTTCCTATCTCTTTCTCGAATAAAGTTCACCTTTCCTGACTCGTGAAAGACTTTTACAAATATAACCTCAATGTATAATCATATTGTTTGAATCATATGTGAAATTTGAATCATCATATAATATAATGAATGATGAGGAAATAAATGTTGTTCCTGTTTTCATATCTTTAATTACACATTTAGGATTCATTCAAGTAATGCTAATCATCATCAGATAAACATTTACTAATAATAGTATTGTGTTTGAATGTTAATTCGCACTCACATTAAGTTAATAAGATGCACACCACATTAAGCTGAGTCATCTTTAAGTGTTGATGAAACTGGTGTCTGAGGTAACTTGGTAACGCCTACTCTAAATGTGTCCAAATTTGATTTGCTCAAATTCATAAACAATTAGAATAATAAAACCTCCGGCTCGGCCAGAACACTTCAGTTCCTAAAG
>SSNS01000668.1:0-100743 GCA_006937985.1 Aphyosemion australe
ACAGTCCTTGGCCACAATAATATCGCCAGACTGCTGCGGCATAGGCTCCATTTTCAATGGCTTGAATTCACCATTTCGAATGTTGGGATTTTCACTTTGGGAATGGAATGCATCCAGAATGTATCCAGACTCAATAGTCATTCTTCCATGTTCACTGACGTGTGATAAACGCTCATTCTCATACTTTTGAAAAACTCTGAGTTTAGCATCCGAGGCTGCAATAGCAGTTTGTAGATCCAACCAGGGTCCGAAATTAACGGTCGCCACTCGCCAAATGCGAGTAAATTGCTCCACTTGGCGAGTGAAATTTGGAGCGCCACTCGCCACATGGCGAGTAAATGTTTGCATCAAATTAGTTATGTTTATCAGTCCTCTTCGATGGATTTCTTTGACACTCCTCTCTTGCCCGCATGTGACGTACACGCGTACGTGAAACGTGAGCGCCGCACCATACGTCATTTCCGCCTATCCCATTCTCTGTTTTATCAAAGTAGCAGTTAGCTTAATGTTAAAACTAGCGGCAAAATGTGGCGGTTTTTAACTGGAGTCAGCCAGCCTCCAAAAAGAAAACTCGTGGAATTGGAAGAAAAACCACCAGGACCAGTGGCCAGAAGATTTAATGAAAAGTGGCGAACTGGAGATGGCGGTGTCGTAAGACACTGGCTACATTATGAAGCAGAATCTGCGCAAATGAACTGCACCGTTTGTCGCCAGTACGTTAGAGAGAAGAATCGGAACAACTCATTTGTCATAGGAAATAAGACGATGAAGCTTGAGACTATTCGAGAACATGAAAACAGCAAATGCCATATTGCCTGCACATCCATGTCCCGGGCTCAATCTGAGTCTCTACTCGTGACGCCCACAGTGTCGGCGCTAATGGCCATGTCAGAGCAAACAAGCTCAAAAATGAAAATGCTGTTTCGCACCGTACATGCTATTGGGAAGAAGGCAAGGCCATTTTCTGATTTTGCGTGGATGTGCGAGTAACACTTTGCTTCTTTGAAATGACCATGCTCTTAAATGCAGATGTGAAATATGGCTAATTCTAATACAAAATGTTATAACAAAAAAGGCAAGTTATATTTATTAATATTGTATATTTACAATATGCAAATGTACAAATATAATTCTATTTTTAATAAATTCTATTTTTATTCTTTGCAGTCTGGATGAACAAAAGGGAATTACTTTGGGATCAACATACAGAAATGAAAAGCAGGCCAAAGTGTTTATGCACTATATAGCAGAGGTAGAAAGAAACAACATCAGAGAAAATCTTAAAAACACAAAATTTCTCTCTATAACCACTGATGGCTCCACAGACAGTTCTGTGAAAGAGGAGGAGTTGGTGTATGTTAGATTTAGTCACGAAGGCAAAATTGAATCAACATTTGTTGGTATCAAGTCAGTGGAGAAGGCAGACGCATCACACATTAGCAAAGCCATTAGTGATATCATGGATGAAGTGAGTGATGACTGGGGAAGCAAACTGGTCGCTATGGGAACAGATGGGGCTGCAGTAATGACTGGAGCCAAAAATGGAGTCGTCAGCAAGTTGAAGGGTGACCGGGCCTACATCACTGGCATCCACTGCATGGCACATCGCCTCGAATTGAGCTTTTCTGATGCTATGCGCTCCAATGTGATGTTTCAGAAAGTGGAAGACTTGCTTTCTGGGCTATACACCTTCTATCACACCAGTCCACTCAACAGGGCGAACCTAATTAACAGCTTTCAGGCTCTTGGTCAAAAGCCATTGGTGCCCACCAGAATAGGTGGGACCCGCTGGGTAGAACACCTGCTGTGTGCCCTGGACCACTTCCTGCGAGGATACCGGGGCCTTGTACAGCACCTGGAGCAGGTATTGGCTAAGTAATAATAATGTGTGATGACCTATAAGTAAAATTAGTTAGAAATAATTAACATGTACCATAATCAATAGAGAGCAGTTGTTTATTCATGTGTTTGCTCTTTAAATTAATTTTAGATTCAGTCTCCTGATGCTCAAAATATCAGGGGAGACCAGCAGGCCAAGGCCAGAAAATACTACTCTACCATTAGGGAAGCTGTTATTGTCCAGTTTTGTGGCTTCCTGCATGATACCCTCACCCATCTGAGCAGCCTGTCCACCTGTCGGCAGAGATCTGTCATCACTATAGCAGAGGCCCATGGTGCCTTGTGTTCAACACAAGCAGTACTGGATAAATACAAAACCAGGTATGTTTATTAAAGTACTTTTAATAATTTTTTTTTTCTTTTAAATGTAACCAGGTGGTTAGTGTCGTCCTCGGTGAGGGTCGTGTCTCCGGGGGTTAGTGAACGCATCATCACACCGGGTGGTCGTTTCGGCGTGATTACGTTTGTTGTAGGATGTGTGTGTGGGTGTGTGGATGTCAGATGTGATTGAGCCGGGTTGGTGGATGGACGTGTGTGAGCTGACGGAGGGCTAAGCTAATACGTTTTTGGATGGATTGGTGCCCAGTGTGAGCTCACGGAAATTGTGAGTATCAGTTATGGTTACCGGTATGTTGGTTGAGGAGTGTGCGCACAGGAGAACTAACGTAGTTTGTTACAGCTGTGCCTCTGCTGCTCAATTATTTCTCATAAGCACCTGTTTAGTAAATTGTTCTGTCCCGCTGCGTTGGGGGTGTAGTGGGTTACGTGAGAGCCGAACCTACTCCGTTTGACCGAGCTAACGGATGTAACTAGCGGCGTTAGCTAATCCCCCCCCCGGGTCAGCTTTTAAGGGTATTTAAGGAGTTTTGAGGGGGTTTTGTTTTTGTTTTTGTTGTGTTTTGTTATTTCTGATTATCCTTCGTTAGTAATGTTGGTTTATTCGGGAAGGGGGATATTTTAAAGTAAATGTGAGTTATAAAACCTGTAATAAAGATCCTATATTTATTGAACTTCTGTCTCAGTTCTCCCGGTGCTTCCAGCCCCAGTAACTGGTAACTGAGGGTGGGGGCGGGCTCTTAGCCTTACCCACCGTTGCCACATAAAGTTGATACTAGAGAAGGTGAAGAAAGTGTGTTGCTGTTATTTATCAGACAGGGACCCATGATGAAAGCCACAGTTGCAGAGTGCTATGAGGGAATAACACTTACAAGAGCAGGTGATAACAGGGCCCTCATCAGCTCACAGAAAGAAGTGATCGACAGGCTAGTTGAGAAAATGAATCGCAAGTTCCAGGATGCCAGTGTAGGGATTCTGCATGCCACCAAGCTAGTCAGCTTCACCAACTGGCCACAGTCAGGGGTTGAAGAAGCAGGTTAGTTTATTAGAGCTGTCCAGTCAGGTTGTGAATAAAAATTGCATGCTTATTTATTTTTATGCCTTGTGTTTATACAACTGTTCTAGAGTTTGGTGACGCAGGGTTTGAATGCTTCCCAGCAGTTGTCCGGGCAGTCCTTCGGGGTACCACTGCTGGGCTACTCGGCACCACAGTCTCCACCGGCAGAAGAGGAGGAGACAAACCAGGCACACAGGGCTCCTCTTCGGCTGGCCGACCAACCACCATCCAGACGTCTGACCCCTCATCCTCACTCAGCTCATCCTCTGCTGACGATTCCTGCAACTCCATTAACAAAGGTTCAGCACATGGGAGAGCAGGCTTTAAAGCAGTACGATGGACTTGCCTTACGTGCCCCGGGCCGTCCACAGGGGCCACCCCATAGACCGTCCCGCCCGGGGCCGGAGCTCTCACCACTCTATAGACCAGTGGTTCTCAATTACTTTTGGTGAAGCCCCCCCTAGAGTACATAGATTTTTTCGCCCCCCCCCTCCCCGCGGGGTAATGTGCAAGCGGGGGGGGGGGGGGGGGGGCGAAAAAATCTATGTACTCTAGGGGGGGCTTCACCAAAAGTAATTGAGAACCACTGTCCTAACCCAAAAGTAACCTCCCACCATGTCAGGACAGGGATTTGCTCTTCAGAGGGAACATCTGTCCTCAGGTGAGGTTTGACACACTGTTCTCTGTCACCTGCAACCTTTTATGTCAACAACCAAGAGCACCTTTAGTTGAGAAATGATGGACTTACAGTTGTGTGGGTCAAATCTTGAAAAACACATTGTGCAAGACTTCCTCTTGTTCTAAACTCATAGATCTGCTCGTTTACGCTGTCATTATTTAGGAAAGTCCATTTTTAACCCTAACCCTAAACAATAAATAAACATACATCCATCTATCCATCCACCCATTCTCCTCTGCTTATCCAAAGTCGGGTCACGGGGGAAGCAGCCTATGGAGGCAGGCCCAGACTTCTCTCTTCCCAGCCACTTGGGCCAGCTTTTCCGGGGGGATCCCAAGGCGTTCCCTGGCCAGCCGAGAGTCATAGTCCCTCCAGCGTGTCCTGGGTCTTCCCTTAGGTCTCCTCCCGGTTGGACGTGCCCGGAAAACCTCACCAGGGAGGCGTCAAGGAGGCATCCTAACCAGATGCCAAAGCCACCTCAACTGGCTCCTCTTAATGTGGAGGAGCAGCAGATCTACTCCGAGCCCCTCCCGGATGACCGAGCTTCTCACCCTATCTCTAAGAGCCCAGACACCCTGCGGAGAAAGCTAATTTCGGCCGCTCGTATCCGTGATCTCGTTCTTTCGGTCACTACCCAAAGCTCATGACCATAGGTGAGGGTAGGAACGTAGATCGACCGGCTCAGCTCTCTCTTCACCATGACAGACCGGTACAACGCCCGCATCACTGCAGACGCAGCACCAATCCGCATATCAATCTCCCGCTCCGTCTTTCCCTCACTCATGAACAAGACCCCAAGATACTTAAACTCCTCCACTTGGGGCAGGACCTCGCCCCTGACCTGGAGAAGGCATTCTACCCTTTTCTGACTCAAGACCATGGTCTCAGACTTAGAGGAGCTGATTCTCATCCCAGCTGCTTCACACTCAGCTGCGAACCGCTCCAGTGAAAGCTGGAGATCACGTTCTGACGAAGCCAACAGGACCACATTATCGGCAAAAAGCAGAGACCTGATTCATAGGCCACCAAAATGGATCCCCTCACCACCTTGGCTGCATCTAGAAATTCTGTCCATAAAGGTTATGAACAGACTCGGTGACAAAGGGCAGCCTTGGCGGAGTCCGACTCTCACCGGAAATGAGCCCGACTTACTGCCGGCAATGCGGACGAAACTCTGACACCGGTCATACAAGAACCTAACAGCCCGTATCGGAGGGCCTGGAACCCCATACTCCCAGAGTGCCCCCCACAGGGCCCCCCGAGGGACACGGTCGAACACCTTCTCGAAATCCACAAAACACACATACTCTAATATTCACTACAAATCACCTTTAATTCATGATTTTCTCAAATTAATTAAAATGAAAATGTCTCACTTGTGCAAACCCAAATAAGTCAGTTCATTTTGTTTGATCAACTATATTTCATTTCTTTTTCATTTTGATCCATTCCTGTATTACAGGCATGATGCAACGGATTCCACAAATGTTGCAATGAGGGCCTTTTGGGGCTAGTAATGAGGTAAAACGATTGATGTAATCATGATTTGATATAAAAGCGGTATCCTCAAAAGGCCCAGTCTCCAGGGAGCAACAGACGTGAGGAGGATTTCCACTTTCAACCAACGTGTGAGAGATGACTGAACAGTTTGAAGACAGGGATTTGCATCTTTCTCCTTTGTTGCACGATCAATGTGAAGAATCAGGAGGAGCTTCAGAGGGTAAACAGACAACACAGACACAAACCTGTGTAGTCAACCAACAATCGTCATTTGTAAGAGAAACAGTTTTTTTACCACACAAGGAAAGAAAAATACTTCAGAATTAGTTACTCCACTATATTTGCAACAAAACACTTGCAGAAGCACTCGTCTGCAGGAGATGCACACACAATCTGTAAGGAATCGTTCAGATTTGACTTGAACGCATCAGGAAAAATGTTATCCAGGAATAAAAAACACTTGGACAAATCGTGGTGAGTTTTTAAAAGCCTTAGGAATCGTTTGCAGGTGTTTAGAGTTAATTAGTTGATTCAGATGATTAGGTTAATAGCTCGTTTACAGAACATTTTCATGATATGCTAATTTTTTGAGACAGGAATTTTGGGTTTTCATGAGCTGTATGCCACAATCATCAATATTAAAACCAATAAACAGCTTGAACTACTTCAGTTGTGTGTAATGAATCTAAAATATATGAAAGTCTAATGTTTATCAGTACATAACAGAAAATAATGAACTTTATCACAATATGCTAATTTTTTGAGAAGAACCTGTATATGATATTGTTGGAATAGCCAACAGGTGGCGCTCGTGGACTCACGCTCTCACTCTCGGAGCAGCGCTGACAACAGTGCAGAGGAGACCACCGAGCAGAGCAGACCACACACAGATCCACATCCATGTGAACTCTAGGTCATTCTTAGGGAGTTCAATACTCATCTCTTAGCCCTGCATCCTTGTTCTGCGTGCCCCTGTGCATTGCTGTGCTGTTTCTACTGTTCATCTGAGAATAAAGAGGTCAAGTTGAACTGAAGCCTGAATGTGTGTTCTTACCGACACCCCAGGAAGACACCCTTTACTCCCTCCCTGATACAGTCCATCCACCTACCAACAACGGTCAATTTTATACTGGTCCTTCGAGCCGGATTTGGTGCATTTCCTGGAGCAGTATGCTACCAACCTCAACTACGGCTCAGATTGTCAGGCCTAGACGCCAGTCCCAGCTACCCGCCTACCTCCAAGACTATGGCCTTTCAGGTGGTGCTCGGGGTTCCAGTCAACCAGCACAGCATGCACGGGGCACTGAAGAGGATCAACAGCAGCAAGAGGAGGAGGGGCCGTCCCTGCCATCCCTCTCCAGATGCTCCAGCCCATGCATCCAATGGGAAGTTCTAGATGAATTCCCTTCATATCCCGACAACCCTCATCGACCACAGGGTCCCATCGGGCAAGAACTTCAGTTAGGAGCCGCCTCGACGGTTCCCATCCCGCATACTAGTCAACCCCCGCTCAATTTACCCTATCGCCGACCGTGGGAGGATAATATGCCAAGACCACTGGTCGATTTCAGTCAAGAGCGGGGGCAGCCTCAGCCACTGATGAAGGAGGAAGTAATGGCACCTGGGTCACCCCTTAGACCTCACGGTCCAGCTCCTTGGCTCCCCTCCCAATTCAGCCGATCGACAGGCACTCTGACACAAGCGGGGGACCCATCCAGGCAATCATACCAACCAATTCAGGATCCGGTCTACAATATGCTGAACAAGATGCTCCACGAGTTGCAGGTAGTGAAGGACCAGGTCGCCGCTATGACACCCAGTAGATCAAAGGCATCCAATGTTGACCAGCAACCAGGCTACAGTACTGGCTTGAGGGATCAGATGAGCAGCTCATACGCGGATACACCGTATCCTCCTGCCCTACATACAGGCAGATCTGCTCAACATTGGACACGACGGTCTGGATATGAACCACCTACCCCTGTCTACTCCCAGCCTCACACGTCCTGGCAAACCCCACAGTTCTCAAACACGCTGGCTTCTCCAACTGCCCAGGAGAAGACCTACCGAGGTCCACAACCGACAATCCCGGACTTTCGCAGTAAAGATCCAAGTGAGTTCACCCGCCTGAGAATGGCCTTGGAAAACCTCCTACCCCCTGATGCTACAGAGCTATTCAGATACCAGATCCTACTCAACCATCTAAAGCTAGAAGAGGCACGTCTTGTAGCTGATTCATTTCTCAACTCACCATACCCCTACAGTGATACGATGGATGCCTTGAATGAGAGGTATGGACAGCCTCATCGCCTAGCCCTCCAAAGGATAGCCCAGGTGATGGATTCGCCAGACATCAGAAGAGGGGATGCCGAAGCATTCGAGCGGTTCGCTCTCCGGATCCAGTCTCTGGTGGGAATGTTACAGACCTTGGGTAGGGAGGGCCAGGCCGAGCTCAGGTGTGGGTCACACGTCGAACGGCTTTTGAGTAAGTTGCCTGCAGAAATGAGAGCGGCATTTCGTCGACAGCTAGGACGTCGTGCTGATACAGCTTATACCTTGATGGAACTGGCGGATTGGCTCCAGTATGAGGCGTGGTGCCAAGGTTCGGATCCACAGTCCAGCATTAAAAGCTCACGGCGTGCACCCAATTCAGACCAACGGCGAGACCATAAGTCTCCCCCGACCCGCTCCGCCACGGTGTTACATGGAGCTAACAACCCCTCAGAGGTACAAACGCATGAGCCATTACCATCCGGGACATCCAAGCCATCAAACTCTAAATCGACCTCCAAAGTTTTCTGTCCATATTGTAACAATAATGAGCATTACCTGAGTCAGTGCGCTATATTCAAGGCCTTCAACAAAGACCAGATGGTGGACTGGATTCGTACTAACCATCGCTGCTGGCGCTGTGCGCGTTCACACCAGGCCGCGCAGTGTACCCTCAAGAAAGCATGCAACCTCTGCAAAGGCAAGCATCTGCAGATCCTTCATGAGGTCAATGCTAAACCTACCAACCAGGATTCCTGCCTGGTGAGCTCCACTACAGAGACCCTATACCTGGACAAGCCTACAGATGACAGAAGGGTGCTATTCAAGGTTGTTGGTGTGGTAATTCACCACCAAGGTAAAAGTCTCAGCACATATGTCATCCTAGATGACGGGTCTGAGCGCACGATACTGCTCTCACCAGCCGCAGCTGAGCTCGGTATCCAAGGCTCCAGTGAAAGACTAGCCTTAAGGACCATCCGTCACGACGTAAGTACCATTACTGGCTCCTCAGTTTCCTTTCAGATATCCCCTGCCAAGCAGCCAGAGAAGAGATTCCAGATTACCTCAGCCTTCACTGCTCAGAGCCTGGGGCTTGCCGAGCATTCCTATCCTGCCACTATCATTCAGAGATTCAAGCACCTGAGGAATATCCCCATCCAGCCCTTCGAACATGTCCAACCTCTTCTCCTGATTGGGGCTGATCATACCCATCTGATCACCCCCACCGCTCCGGTCTGACTTGCAGCACCAAACAGCCCAGCTGCTATCAAGACCCGCCTAGGATGGGTGCTCCAAGGTCCTGCCCGCCACCTTCAGACCCAGATGCTGTCACTGCAATGTCTCTATATCTCTCTCAGCCCTGCCGAGGTGGAACTGAAGAGGAACGTTGAGAGGTTGTGGCAACTCGACCAACTACCCTACCGCTGCGAGAAGCAGGCGACACGGTCAAGGGAGGATCAGGAAGCCCTCGCCCTCCTAGAGGCAAAGACCACCAGGCAGGAGGTGAATGGTGTGTTCCGCTACGCCACTCCGTTGCTGCGGAGAAAGGACTTTCCCCAGTTCCAAGCTCCCAAGGAGGCAGTGATGCCTCACCTTAGAGGTACCGAAAGACGCCTGGCCAAAGACCCTGCTAAGGCAACGGCATATGCCACTGAAGTCCATAAACTCCTGGAGAGTGGGACTGTAGCAAAACTCCCTGCAGAGGCAACCCCCAGTAGGGAAAGCTGGTACCTACCACATCACCTTGTAAGCCATAATGGGAAGAACACTAGTTTTCTAGTTTTTAACTGTTCCTTTCGGTACCAGGGCCTCAACCTCAACGAGTGGCTTCTTCCTGGACCCACCTTAAGCCCCTCCCTCCTAGGTGTCCTGGTGCGCTTCAGGGAACACAGTGTTGCCATTAGTGGAGATATATGTGGCATGTTCCACCAAGTGTTGCTTCTGCCTGAAGACAAGGCCCTGCTACGCTTCCTCTGGCGTGATGTAGAGAGTAGAGGTCCTCCTGTTGTGTTAGAGTGGCAGGTCCTGCCCTTTGGGACGACCTGCAGTCCCTGTTGTGCATCATTTGCCCTCCAAAAGCATGTCAGAATGCACAGCACCCCTGTTGAAGACATCCGGTCCTCGGTAGAGAGGAGCTTCTATGTGGATAACTGTCTTCAAAGCTTCCCATCCATCCAGGCAGCGACCCACATGATCGACCAGCTCAGAGCTGTGCTAGCAGCCGGAGGATTTGATATTCGGCACTGGGCCAGTAATACACCCAAAGTTATAAGTCACCTACCACCTGAAGCCAGATCCCCTAAACTGGAGCTATGGCTTTCCCAGGACAAAGCAGAAACGCAGGAGTCTACTCTAGGATTAAGTTGGAACTGCAGCACTGATCACCTTGGCTTCAAGCACAGACCTGTCTCCTTCAGCGTCCTTACCATGAGGACCATCTACCGGGTGTTAGCGACACAATATGACCCGCTAGGTGCCCTCTTGCCCTTTACCACCCGAGCAAAAGTGATAGTACAGCAGTTGTGGGACAAGACCAGGGGTTGGGACGACCCCGCCTTGCCTGATCATCTACTACAGGCATGGAAAGAGTGGGAAGCAGACCTCCAACACCTGCCACAAATAACCATCCCAAGGTGCTACACCCCGCATACATGGATAACCCCCAGGTAACCCACGAGGTACACATCTTCTCGGATGTGTCGGAGAGAGCATATGGGTCTGTGGCCTACCTCCGCTCTGTGGGACCCGATGGACATGTCAACGTTTCATTCCTACTAGCAAGATCACGCGTAGCACCACGGAAGCAGCAATCCATACCCAGACTGGAGCTGTGTGCCGCCCTTACCGGAGCACAACTGGCGAAGCTACTACACTACTACAACGAGCTCACCCTGCCCATACAAGAGGTGACATGTTGGTCAGACTCTACTACGGTCCTCCACTGGTTACGTTCTGAGTCCTGTCATTTCAAGGTGTTTGTCGGCACACGGGTGGCCGAGATTCAGGAACTCACCAAGAGGGAGGAATGGCGGTATGTAGGATCAAAACAAAACCCTGCAGACGACCTCACTCGAGGCCAGAAGTTGAAGGACCTATGTGGACCAAACCGCTGGTTCCAGGGACCTCCTTTCCTGCTACAGCCCCTCAGTGAATGGCCTTTGAACTCATCTGCACCTGTGCCTCACGATGACTGTGAACTAAAGAAGGGGGCCTTTTGTGGCATTACTACCTCCCCTTCATTAGCAGATGGGAAAGAGTATCGCAGTTGGCAGGAGCAAGTCGAGGCTACAGCGGAACAGCTCCACAAAGACTCTAACCAGACGGGCCACCCCCCTGCTGAGACCTACCGTGAGGCAGAGCGTCAAGTCTTTCAGCAGGCTCAGATGGATAGTTTTCCCGAAGACTACCATCTTTTACAGACGGGTAAAGCTCTGCAGCGCCACAGCAGGTTGCTATGCCTGTCCCCAGAGTTTGAGGATTCCAGCCAGCTTATCCGGGTAGGAGGTCGTCTGCGGCGTAGCAGAACTCTTAGTGCAGAGGTGGTGCACCCCATTGTCTTAGACCCCAAGCACAAACGTTGCCAGCTACTGATTAAAGACTATGATGACAGACTGCATCATCCTGGGCCCGAAAGAGTCTATGCAGAGCTACGTAGGAAGGTGTGGGTCCTCAGAGGTCGTGAGGCCATAAAGAAACACCAACGCCAATGCATAGAGTGCTGTAAACTTAAAGCCAAACCCAGCAGCCAGAAAATGGTAGACCTGCCTCCAGCCCGACTGCGATTATTCAAACCGGCATTCCACTCCACAGGACTGGATTGCTTTGGCCCCCTTACAGTACATGGGGCCTACTTTTCAAGTGCCTCACCACCAGAGCCGTGCACTTGGAGGTGCTCACGTCCATTGACAGCGATGCATTCCTTATGGCCTTGAGAAGGTTTATTGCCCGCCGTGGCACGCCACTCGAGCTGTATTCGGACAATGGCACCAACTTCCACGGGGGGCAGAAGGAACTGGAGACCAGCTTTAACCAGCTCAATCCACAGCTGCAAGAAATCCTAGCTTAACAGCAGATCCACTTCAACTACAATCCCCCGGCCGCACCGCATTTTGGAGGAGTGTGGGAAAGGGAGATCCGATCCGTTAAGACAGCACTACGCGCTACCCTGGGAGCAGAGACTGTTACGGAGAAGGTTCTGACCACCGTTCTTGTCGAAATAGAAGCTACCCTAAACTCCAAGCCCCTTGGCTATGTATCATCGGACCCGTCAGATCTTGACCCGGTGACCCCAAATTGCCTCTTGATGGGGCGGCCGGACACTTCTCTTCCCCAAGTTGTTTACCCCGCATCTGAGCTCTTAAGCAAGAGACGATGGCGACATGTGCAGGTGCTGGCTGAGCGATTCTGGTCATCCTTCACGAAGAACTACCTGCTGGGCCAACAGACCAGAGGGAAGTGGCAGAATTCGGCACCCAACATCCAAGCAGGGACTGTTGTCATGATGGTGGACCCCCAGCTTCCCCGCTCTGCCTGGCACATAGGCAGAGTGTCCAAGGTTTTTCCAGGTGCCAATGGTAAAGTAAGGAGCGCCGAAGTGCAGATCCAGGACCGTATCTACACAAGACCCATTGCCCGCCTAGTTGTGCTGCCAGAGGTTCCGGATTAGGGGGTTGACTCCCCACTGCTTGACGTTGACCATTCCAGGGGACAAATTTGCACCCAAATTTGGGGGCGGCTGTGTTGGAATGGCCAACAGGTGGCGCTCGTGGACTCACGCTCTCACTCTCGGAGCAGCGCTGACAACAGTGCAGAGGAGACCACCGAGCAGAGCAGACCACACACAGATCCACATCCATGTGACCTCTAGGTCATTCTTAGGGAGTTCAATACTCATCTCTTAGCCCTGCATCCTTGTTCTGCGTGCCCCTGTGCATTGCTGTTCTGTTTCTACTGTTCATCTGAGAATAAAGAGGTCAAGTTGAACTGAAGCCTGAATGTGTGTTCTTACCGACACCCCAGGAAGACACCCTTTACTCCCTCCCTGATACAGTCCATCCACCTACCAGCAACGGTCAATTTTATAGATATCTATGACCAACGTTACCAATGCCTTCCTTATCAGAGATCAGTGGACTTTCTTTAAAAGGCAGCTTAAAACATATCTTTTTACGTTGCTCGTGTTTTCTATGATTTTAAGATGCTTTGGTGTTTTTTTATTTTGAAAGCTAACATAACGTTGTACTAACTAATCTACAGTGTTTTTCTGTCATTAAGGTGTTTGAATTGCTCTTAGTCTGACCCCTGACCTGACACCAGTTTGCTACGAGAGACTCCGGTAGAGGAAACTCCCATAACTACATAAACCTCAGGTTCACAGAGGTACGCAAACCCCTTCACCACGATAAGGTGGCAATTCATCGAAGGGGATTTTTCTATTTTATTTGATTTATTTTATATTTAATTTAATATATTATTTTGTTTTTTATACCATTTTAGATTTTATTTTATATTTAATTAAAAAAAAATCTTTTTATTATTTTTTTTATTTTATTTATTTAATGTTATGTATTTTTTAATTTTATTCATTTTTAAAATTTAATTACTTTTTTATTATTATTTTAAAAATTTTTATGATGCAGTTTTCAGTGAGGAATCCTAATAAAGTTCAAAAATAATTTCCTGAATTGATGCTTTTTCAGCATCACGTCATTTTCTTCTTTTACGCATTTTCTTTTTGACATTTTCCTCTCCCACTATTTGAAACGACAGGTCTGATAACAGAAGACTGAACCTGTTTTCTGTATCAAACTCGTTTACTAATTCAGGAAACGAGAGGTTGATCAGTTCATCCTGTTCAGCTGCCGTTTGAGAATCAGACAGGTTAACTCGTTTGTCGCGATTCTTCTTCTTTTTGCGGGAACTCTCTTTAGGAGGAACGTTTATTTCCTCTGGGTCCTCGACTGCTTGAGTTTCTGGCGTTTCACTGACTTCCAGAGTAACATCAATAATTTCTGCATCATTATTGAAAACTTGCAGGATTTCGTCCTCTTCTTCACTATCTGAAGTCATGATGTAATTTTCCTCATCAATATTTATAATTTGCATCATTTCAGTGTCATTAAGAGGAACATTTATTTCCTCTGGTTCCTGATTTTCTTGAATTTGAGGGATTTCAGTCACTTCCGACGTAAAGTCTGACGAACATCCGTTATCCTCTGCTAAATCGTTAACAATATGCTGGATTTCATCATCTTTTCCAGTCTGTGGTGTAAAAAGACTATTTTCCTCTTGAATTATCACCAGTTGCAACGTTTCTGGTGTCGACGCAGTTTGTGATGAGGAANGTAAGGTTATTGTCCAGCAATTCTAAAAAAAACTGACGCCCTTGCCCTTAGAGATAGGGTGAGAAGCTCGGTCATCCAGGGTGGGGTTTGATAGTAGATACACTGCTCATCGTCATCAAGAGGAGCCAGTTGAGGTGGCTGGAGCATCTGGTTAGGATGCCTCCTGGACGCCTCCCTGGTGAGGTTTTCCAGGCACATCCAGGAGACCTAAAGGAAGACCCAGAACACACTGGAGGGAGGGACTATGGCCGTTTCTCAATATGTGTACTTGTCAGTACTTTTGTACTCCCGTCCTTGTGAAACGTCATCAACGATGTTCCAAGTACTGTTCCAATCCTAAGTACATATAATGGCAAGTTCGCTCAAAGTTCCCGGATATGTTCTTGCTCCGCCCATTGTATCGAGGATGCACTGATGCATCCTTCTGCGGACCTGGGACAACAAAATTTCCCATAATGCATTGCGCCGCTAACCGTTATACTCCGAACGGCAGAGGAGAAAGCTTATAACTGTTGTGTTTTATATCAGAAATACAATCAAAATCAATATAAAGTTGCCTGTTATTGTAAATAATTGCGTATAACCTGTAAAATTTGCTGTGTATTTGTTTTTTTCTTCTTTCAGACTCTTCATGATCCCTCAAAATGCTAATGCGCTAACCCACTATCAAAATAAAAGCATCATTGCTTTGTTTTGATGAAAAAACACTTTTTTTCTTCATTTAACCGCAGGAAATGCTGATATTTTATCAGTTTTGATGAAAAGTGGACCAAATATAATACAAATAATACGTTTTCATTGTTTTTTTGTCATTTAAGGAACAGACTAGACTTTTATTTTTATGTCAGGTCGTTTTTTTTTACCGTAGCAACAAGCAGCGCTTGTTACCGTGACGCAAAGAAGTACGCTTGTTCCAAATGCCGTCCTCGTCCTCCCGTTCTCGGCAGAACGGACTTCCTGGTGTCCTAGGCAAGAACACACTTGTCAAGTACACCAGAACGTACTAGCGTCCTTGAGTATTGAGAAACGGCCTATGTCTCTCGGCTGGCCAGGGAACACCTTGGGATTCCCCCGGAGGAGATGGCCCCAGTGGCTGGGGAGAGGGAGGTCTGGGCCTCTTTGCTTAGGTTACTGCCCCCGCGACCCGACCCAGGATAAGAATACCTGTGTTTACACCATCACAACTATCCTAGAATCAGATTCTCAAATGTTCTTTTGTACTTGTTGATCCAGATTTGACCAAAACCTACACACACACACACACACACACACGCTCTTGTCTAGCCATCTTAGTGACGACCATCCATTGACTTCCATTCAATTTTGTTAATTTTTGTGGCTGTATTATGCCTAACCCATACCCTAATCCTAACCATAACCAATGCTGATCTATTCCTAACCCTAACCTTAACTAAACTTAATTCACACCATTCCTCTAAAACTAACGAGTAGAGCTCTGGAAGATTGCACCAAAGTGAGGACCGGGCAAATGTCCTCACTTTGCTACTGATGGTCCTCACTTTAAAGGTGAAAAACTCATTATGGTCCTCACTAAGATAGCTAGACAAGAACACACACACACACACACACATACACACACACACACACATCTGTATTTACACACCCTGTCCTATTTTACCAGTATGCATTATCCTGAAATTGTTACCCTGAACTTATTTGGAATGCAATGCAAATTTTACATTAGATTATTTTTCTCATTCATTTGACTGTTTTATTTTGTTTATTAATGTTGTTGCTCTTTATTTTATATGAAGCTGAAGTTGGTTCCCTTTTAAAGTTTTTAATTCAGAAAGTTTAATTCCCACTAATGTTTCCACCCCAGTATCTTTAAGCTGCTGTAATTATAAAATGTAAAATGTTTTATTTCATGGGTGACCAATCAGAACTCTTGAAATTTCAACATCAACCCATAAATTGAAAAATATGTTACTAATATGATAATCCAAACTCACAATAAAAAAAGAAGAAAGTGACCTTCTTTGAACTAAAGTTTTCACAAATTACCACCTGGAATTGATGGATGCTGCTGTTAATGTAGAATAATCTAATCCAGGTCTGAAGAGTCTAGGTGTTGTAGTTTTTACACTAGACCAGACCTGGTGGGTCAGATGCAAGAAAGTTCTTAAATCTGCATTTTTTAAACTGTCACAGATCAAATAAAGGTTTAACCAATCACAAACTGTTCTTTAAGGACTCTGCTATCAGTCTAATATAATCTAGTTAAGCTCTGAATAATCTAAGTATTGTAGTTTTTGAGCAGAGCCTGTTCTAATGTGGTCTACAGGTGAAACTCANTGTCTGGCATTTCGTCATCTATTGGAGTCTCTAATGAATTTTCTGCCTCAACAGTCCCTGTTTGGGCAGTTTCAGAGACTGAGGGAGTTTCAGGAACCAAGACAACACTTTCTAATGAACACATTTCTGTCTGAATGGAGACATCTTCTGTCCTGGTCTCAGTCTGAATATAAACAGTTCTTGTGTCTTTTTTCAATAAAGTCTCTGTTAATTTCTTATTTATTTCCTCCTGTTCCCTCAGTTTGTTCGCCAAATAAACAATTGTTGCGTTTTTATTCTCCAGTTCTTTCAGAATTGCGTCTAAATCCATGACGATTTCATTGACCAGAGTTGCCCTGGAGTCAGATCTTGTTTCTCGCTCTCGGAAACTGCAGCTGGAATCTTCTAGCTTGCCTGTAAATCCTTGTTCATTTTCATAATTTATGTTTTCCTCGTCATAAATTGGGTCGTAAGGATACATGACGATTCCCAAGTCTGGTAATTCACCCAGTTCTTTTTCCACCAAATCGCCCCACAGACTCGAATCTTCACTACTCTCTACGGTACAAAGAGATTGCATCTGTTGGCTGTTGGCTACACAAGTGGTTTCAACCATGTTGAAAGTAAAATGGTTCTCAGTTGGAAGAGATGTTTACTGCTCGATGGTCCAAACGTTATGACTGAACTTCAGTCAGGTAACTCCTTTTATAGACGTGTGATGACATCATGCTAGAGTTCTAGAACAGGGCTGGGCTCTAGGCTCCGCCCACTTGCTTCATATTAATGTATTCTATCATGTTTGTTACTGCCTTTCACCTCACATGCCCTTTCAATGAAAAAACGTTAGCAGAGCTTTTTACCACCAAAGACTTCAGTCAATCCTTGGAATAAATATTCTGAAGAGAATTTTTGTGTTTTTATTCCTCATTAGACTGGAGTAGGCGGAGCTTAAAATGTTTTGAAGCCAGCCACTAGCGGGCATTTTCTGTTAATATTTATGGCTTTGATTTAATATTTATGGCTTTGAAAACCCCCCTTCCCCCATGTATGTGTGTGTGTGTGTGTGTGTGTGTGTGTGTGTGTGTGTGTGTGTGTAGGTTTTGGTCAAATCTGGATCAACAAGTACAAAAGAACATTTGGATGTTCCTCCATCCATCCATATTCATCCGCTTATCCTGGGTCGGGTCGCGGGGGCAGTAACCTAAGCAAAGAGGCCCAGACCTCCCTCTCTCCTGCCACGTGGGACAGCTCCTCCGGGGGAATCCCAAGGTGTTCCCTGGCCAGCCGAGAGACATAGTCCCTCCAGCGTATCCTGGGTCTTCCTTTAGGTCTCCTGGATGTGCCTGTGCCTGGAAAACCTCACCAGGGAGGCGTCCGGAGGCATCCTAACCAGACGCTCGAGCCACCTCAACTGGCTCCTCTTGATGACGATGAGCAGCGTATCTACTATCAAACCCCACCCTGGATGACCGAGCTTCTCACCCTATCTCTAAGGGCAAGGGCGTCAGTTTTTTTTAGAATTGCTGGACAATAACCTTACACTTGAGTTGGGTTTAAAGATTGGTGGGGACAATCATTATTCCTATATTACCAGTGTGCATTATTTGGATGGCATTTTTTAAATTTGATTATTTTTCTCGTTCATTTGGCTAAATTATTTTGTTGCTTTTTGTTGCTTTTTTATATGAAGCTGAAGTTGGTTCCCTTTGTAAGTTTCCAACTCAGAAAGGTCAGTTCCCACTCATTTTTCCACTCCCAGTATCTTTAATGTACTTGTAATTATAAAATGTTTTATTTCATGGGTGACCAATCAGAACTCTTGAAAATGTGCTGTTTATAAACATCAACCTATAGAGCTGAAAAATATGTTACTAATATAATAATTCAAACTCATAATAAAAAAAAAATAAGAAAGAGGCCTTCTTTGAACTAAAGGTTTCACAAATTACCACCCGGAATTTATGGGTTATGCTGTTAATGTAGAATAATTTAATCCAGGTTTGAAGAGTCTAGGTGTTGTAGTTATTACACTGGACCAGACCTAAGGTGGGTCCGATGCAAGAAAGCTCTGAAATCTGTTTTTCAAACTGTCACGTATCAAATAAAAGTTTCACCAATCACAAACTGTTTTGCCAGTTCCTGTCTTTGTGTCAAAAAAATATCATGCATCACTTTGGTTTGGTCCTAACCCAAAAGTAACCTTCCACCATGTCAGGACAGGGATTTGCTCTTCAGAGGGAACATCTGTCCTCAGGTGAGGTTTGACACACTGTTCTCTGTCACCTGCAACCTTTTATGTCAACAACCAAGAGCACCTTTAGTTGAGAAATGATGGACTTACAGTTGTGTGGGTCAAATCTTGAAAAACACATTGTGCAAGACTTCCTCTTGTTCTAAACGAGACGTCGTCTCAATATCTAAATGGTAAATGGCCTGTATTTGTATAGTGCCTTCTTAGGGTTCTACAACCCCCCAAGGCACTTCACAACACAATCAGTCATCCACCCATTCACACGCTGATATCTGATCTGACACTGACCGAGTTTTAGCTCCTGTGTCGGCTGTCCTGACTTCTGAAGATAATCAGTTTTAGGTGTGCACCAAGAGTTTCATTCAAATGTGTTCAATGGTTCATGAGATATTCTGCAAACAGATGGAATTATCTGAAATAAATATGACTGCCTTAAAGGCAATGTTATAGATGTCCATCAAGTGATTACCCTCTGAAAGTTCCACCCTGTGGTTTATCAGCAGCCTCGCCTCTGTCAGCGTGTCCCATGGCAGCTGTGGCTACACTGTAGCTCATCACCATCAGTGTGTGACTGGGTGTGTGTGAATGGATGAATGATACACTGTAATGTAAAGCGCTTTGGAGTCCTCTGACTCTGAAAGGTGCTATACAAGTGCAGGTCATTTATCATGTTTTGCTACCACACACACACACAGGTTTTGGTCAAATCTGGATCAACAAGTACAAAAGAACATTTGAGAATCTGATTCTAGGATAGTTGTGATGGTGTAAACACAGGTATGGGTAAGGATGTTCCTCCATCCATCCATATTCATCCGCTTATCCTGGGTCGGGTCGCAGGGGCAGTAACCTAAGCAAAGAGGCCCAGACCTCCCTCTCCCCAGCCACTGGGGCCATCTCCTCTGGGGGAATCCCAAGGTGTTCCCTGGCCAGCTGAGAGACATAGGCCGTTTCTTAATACTCAAGGACGCTAGTACGTTCTTGTGTACTTGACAAGTGTGTTCTTGCCTAGGACACCAGGAAGTCCGTTCTGCCGAGAACGGGAGGACGAGGACGGCATTTGGAACAAGCGTACTTCTTTGCGTCACGGTAACAAGCGCTGCTTGTTGCTACNTGATGATGGACAGTCATTATTTCCTGCATCATCATTCCCATTTTGCAGGATTTCATCATCTTCTTGAGTAATTGATGTAAAAACATCATTTTCCTCATAAATGATGACAATTTGCATCGTTTCCGTCGGCTTAGGAGGAACGTTTTCTTTCTTTGGTTCCTCTGCTGTAACACTTTCAGGCGTCTCCGTCACTTCCGAAGTAAAATCTGATGATGAACAGCCATTATTTCCTGCATCATCAATCACACTATGCAGGATTTTGTCCTCTTTTTGAGTATTTGTTGCCATGACATCATTTTCCTCATTAATGATCACAGTTTGCAACGTTTCTGGAGTTGATGCTGTTTGTGATGAGGAATTGATTCCTGGAGCTGACTCTGGGATGGCTATATTGTCAGCATCACGTCCTTTCCTTCTTCTACGTGATTTCTTTTTGACGCCAACATTTTCCTCTCCCACTATTTGAAACGACATGTCTGTTAACAGAACACTGAACCTGTTTTCTGTATCAAACTCGTTTACTAATTCAGGAAACGAGAGGTTGATCAGTTCATCCTGTTCAGCTGCCGTTTGAGAATCAGACAGGTTAACTCGTTTGTCGCGATTCTTCTTCTTTTTGCGGGAACTCTCTTTAGGAGGAACGTTTATTTCCTCTGGTTCCTCGACTGCACGAGTTTCAGGCGTCTCATTGACTTGCAGAGTAACGTCTGATGATGTTAAACCAATCATTTCTGCGTCATTCCTCAAAACTTGCAGGATTTCGTCTTCTTCATCGCTATCTGAAGTCATGACGTAATTTTCCTCATCAAAATTTATAATTTGAATTGTTTCATTGTTGTTAAGAGGAACATTTATTTCCTCTGGTTCCTCATTTGCTTGTATGTCGTTAATTTCAGTCACTTCCAGTGTAAAATCTGATGATGAACATCCGTTATCTTCTGCTAAATCGTTCAGAATATGCTGGATTTCATCATTTTTTCCAGTCTGTGGTGTAAAAAGACAATTTTTCTCTTCAATTATCACCACTTGTAACAATTCTGGCGTTGACGCAGTTTGTGATGAGGAACTGTTTGAGTCAGAATTGAATTCCTGGGCTGACTCTGGGATGGATATCTTGTCAGCGTCACGTCGTTTCCTCGTTCTACGGGATTTCTTTTGGACGCCAACTTTTATCAGATCTGTTAACAGAACACTGAACCTGCCTCCTTTTTCAAACTCGTTTACTGATTCAGGAAGCGAGAGTTTGATCTGGTCGTTCTTAGCTGTCGTTGGAGAATCAGCAAAGTGAACTCGTTTGTCACAATTCTTGCTGAGAGAACTCTTTTTAGGAAGAACGTTTATTCCCTCTGGTTCCTCGACTGCACGAGTTTCAGGCATTTCTGTCTTGTCTGAAGTTAATTCTACATGTTTAAAACCATTTACTGCAGAATCGTTCACACTTTGCAGGATTTCCTCATCTGATTCAGTGTCTGAAGAAACGTCGACTGTCTCTGGTTCCTCCAGTGCCAGTAGAAAGTCCATCATTGGAATATCTTCCAAATCATAGTTTACTGAAAATAAACCATCCTTTTCTTTCTCATTGATTGAAGTGTCTGGCATTTCGTCATCTTTTCCAGTCTGTGGTGTAAAAAGACTATTTTCCTCTTCAATTATCACCACTTGTAACAATTCTGGCGTTGGCGCAGTTTGTGATGAGGAACTGTTTGAGTCAGAATTGATTCCCGGAGCTGACTCTGGGATGGATATCTTGTCAGCGTCACGTCGTTTCCTTCTCCTAAGGGATTTCTTTTGGGCGCCAACTTTAATCAGATCTGTTAACGAAACACTGAACCTGCCTCCTTTTTCAAACTCGTTTACTGGATCAGGACGCGAGAGTTTGATCTGGTTGTCCTTAGCTGTCATTGGAGAATCAGCAAAGTGAACTCGTTTGTCACAGTTCTTGCTGAGAGAACTCTTTTTAGGAAGAACGTTTAATCCCTCTGGTTCCTCGACTGCACGAGTTTCAGGCATTTCTGTCTTGTCTGAAGTTAATTCTACATGTTTAAAACCATTTACTGCAGAATCGTTCACACTTTGCAGGATTTCCTCATCTGATTCAGTGTCTGAAGAAACGTCGACTGTCTCTGGTTCCTCCAGTGCCAGTAGAAAGTCCATCATTGGAATATCTTCCAAATCATAGTTTACTGAAAATAAACCATCCTTTTCTTTCTCATTGACTGAAATGTCTGGCATTTCGTCATCTATTGGAGTCTCTGATGAATTTTCTGCCTCAACAGTCCCTGTTTGGGCAGTTTCAGAGACTGAGGGAGTTTCAGGAACCAAGACGACACTTTCTAATGAACACATTTCTGTCTGAATGGAGACATCTTCTGTCCTGGTCTCAGTCTGAATATAAACAGTTCTTGTGTCTTTTTTCAATAAAGTCTCTGTTAATTTCTTATTTATTTCCTCCTGTTCCCTCAGTTTGTTCGCCAAATAAACAATTGTTGCGTTTTTATTCTCCAGTTCTTTCAGAATTGCGTCTAAATCCATGACGATTTCATTGACCAGAGTTGCCCTGGAGTCAGATCTTGTTTCTCGCTCTCGGAAACTGCAGCTGGAATCTTCTAGCTTGCCTGTAAATCCTTGTTCATTTTCATAATTTATGTTTTCCTCGTCATAAATTGGGTCGTAAGGATACATGACGATTCCCACGTCTGGTAATTCACCCAGTTCTTTTTCCACCAAATCGCCCCACAGACTCGAATCTTCACTACTCTCTACGGTACAAAGAGATTGCATCTGTTGGCTGTTGGCTACACAAGTGTTTTCAACCATGTTGAAAGTAAAATGGTTCTCAGTTGGAAGAGATGTTTACTGCTCGATGGTCCAAACGTTATGACTGAACTTCAGTCAGGGAGCTCCTTATATAGACGTGTGATGACATCATGCTAGAATGTTCTAGAACAGGGCTCTAGGCTCCGCCCACTTGCTTATTATTAAGCAAGTGGGCGGAGCCTAGAGCATGTATTCTATCATGTTTGTTACTGCCTTTCACCTCACATGCCCTTTCAATGAAAAAATGTTAGCAGAGCTTTTTACCACCAAAGACTTCAGTCAACCCTTGGAATAAATATTCTGACGAGAATTTTTGTGTTTTTATTCCTCATTAGACTGGAGTAGGCGGAGCTTAAAATGTTTTGAAGCCAGCCACTAGGGGGCATTTTCTGTTAATATTTATGGCTTTGATTTAATATTTATGGCTTTGAAAACCCCCCTCCCCCCATGTATGTGTGTGTGTGTGTATGTGTGTGTGTGTGTGTGTGTGTGTAGGTTTTGGTCAAATCTGGATCAACAAGTACAAAAGAACATTTGGATGTTCCTCCATCCATCCATATTCATTTGCTTATCCTGGGTCGGGTCGCGGGGGCAGTAACCTAAGCAAAGAGGCCCAGACCTCCCTCTCCCCAGCCACTGGGGCCATCTCCTCCGGGGGAATCCCAAGGTGTTCCCAGGCCAGCCGAGAGACATAGGCCAATACTCAAGGACGCTAGTACGTCATTGTGTACTTGACAAGTGTGTTCTTGCCTAGGACACCAGAAAGTCCGTTCTGCCGAGTACGGGAGGACGAGGACGGCATTTGGAACAAGCGTACTTCTTTGCGTCACGGTAACAAGCGCTGCTTGTTGCTACGGTAAAAAAAAACGACCTGACATAAAAATAAAAGTCTAGTCTGTTCCTTAAATGACAAAAAAACAATGAAAACGTATTATTTGTATTATATTTGGTCCACTTTTCATCAAAACTGATAAAATATCAGCATTTCCTGCGGTTAAATGAAGAAAAAAAGTGTTTTTTCATCAAAACAAAGCAATGATGCTTTTATTTTGATAGTGGGTTAGCGCATTAGCATTTTGAGGGATCATGAAGAGTCTGAAAGAAGAAAAAAACAAATACACAGCAGATTTTACAGGTTATACGCAATTATTTACAATAACAGGCAACTTTATATTGATTTTGTTTGTATTTCTGATATAAAACACAACAGTTATAAGCTTTCTCCTCTGCCGTTCGGAGTATAACGGTTAGCGGCGCAATGCATTATGGGAAACTTTGTTGTCCCAGGTCCGCAGAAGGATGCATCAGTGCATCCTCGATACAATGGGCCGAGCAAGAACATATCCGGGAACTTTGAGCGAACTTGCCATTATATGTACTTAGGATTGGAACAGTACTTGGAACATCGTTGATGACGTTTCACAAGGACGGGAGTACAAAAGTACTGACAAGTACACATATTGAGAAACAGCCATAGTCCCTCCCTCCAGTGTGTTCTGGGTCTTCCTTTAGGTCTCCTGGATGTGCCTGGAAAACCTCACCAGGGAGGCGTCCAGGAGGCATCCTAACCAGATGCTCCAGCCACCTCAACTGGCTCCTCTTGATGACGATGAGCAGTGTATCTACTATCAAACCCCACCCTGGATGACCGAGCTTCTCACCCTATCTCTAAGGGCAAGGGCGTCAGTTTTTTTTAGAATTGCTGGACAATAACCTTACACTTGAGTTGGGTTTAAAGATTGGTGGGGACAATCATTATTCCTATATTACCAGTGTGCATTATTTGGATGGCATTTTTTAAATTTGATTATTTTTCTCGTTCATTTGGCTAAATTATTTTGTTGCTTTTTGTTGCTTTTTTATATGAAGCTGAAGTTGGTTCCCTTTGTAAGTTTCCAACTCAGAAAGGTCAGTTCCCACTCATTTTTCCACTCCCAGTATCTTTAATGTACTTGTAATTATAAAATGTTTTATTTCATGGGTGACCAATCAGAACTCTTGAAATTCATGTGCTGTTTATAAACATCAACCTATAGAGCTGAAAAATATGTTACTAATATGATAATTCAAACTCATAATAAAAAAAANACACACACACACACACACACACACACACACACACACATGTGTGCATTTATGGTTTATGAAACCACTATGACTTGGTGGTGGTTTATGGGGACACACATTTCCTCATAAACAGGTCATCTGTTGAACACAAAAACTATGTCAAAATGTTTTATTTTACCCATGGAAGATAATGCTCACTTAAAAAATAAGAAAAACCTATCAGAACATACATACATTCCACTATGACATTTTGAATGGTTTATGAGACCATGACAACATGGTGGTTTGTATCCCACACACACGAATTCTTTGCATCTGGTGAACACAAAAAGTATGTCAACATGTTCTATTTTACCCATGGAAGAAAAGCCTCACTTCAAAAATAAAATAAAAACTATCAAAAAATACACACAATCATCTGTGACATTCTAAGGGCGTTATGAGACCCTGGAGGTCTGCATACCACACACGCGACGTGGTTTACGAAACCAATTTTAAATTGGCCATGAAAACCAAAAGAAAGTTTAAGTTGCTGAAATAACTAAATAAAATGATAATAGCAGTTACAAAGTCAGTATTAATCAGCTAACAACATTTAGCTTTTACTTTTATAAAAATTTGCAGCACTTTAAAAGTCATGAATTACGAGACCACCAAAAATGGTCTCATAAACCAAATGGTCTCATAATGCGGGTGTGTAACCTGACAAATTGGGCTCGCAAAACATAAATGCACACACACACACACACACACACACACACACACACACACAGTCCAATGACTCACATTTCAAAGGTCCTGATGCTTTAATCCCATTTATTTGTAGTGTGTCTAATCAGTAATTAGTGAGAGCAACACTTTTGCTTCTCAGTCACACACAAGTCCATCCAAAATGCATCAGTCACTGATTCTCATCAGATCAAAGTTTCTCAGCAAACTATTTTACAAACAAATGCAAACATTTTCCTTCAGCCTGCTGTGTATCTTGTTGTATTTTAGCTCTGCATCCTTGTTTTGCTGTTCTTTTATAGGTGGGTATAGGCAGGTTAGAACGCCTATACATCATTGTCACTGCAAAATGGAAAACCTGATGAACATGTCAGCATGCCAAATTTCATGACAGGGGCACAAGAACACAAAAACGATCACAAACAATGCAGGCTCTCTCATAGATAGCGAGCAATCCATCAGTGCTTGTCTCGTCGGTTTAAACCTGTTATTTGGTCTAAAACATTTGCTTCTGCATGTTTTTGTTAGTGACCAGATGGATGGCGATTAGGTTACAGCACTTTCCAGAGCTGATAAAGAAAGGCGTGATAAAAATGTTCAGTATGCTGGCCCACACCGTGTTGATCCATCGCATGTTGATGAGCAGGAGCTGTACGCAGGGCATGATCAACCTGGAAGGACACAAAGGGGAGGCCAGAACATCAGCTAATTTAATAAACAGCATTAAAAAGTCTCTAACAGAGTTCCCTCAGGGGGCGAAAAAAAATACACAAAGTAAAATCTAATTATCACTCAGAAAATGAGCCCGTTTCCCATCAACATTCTGAAGTCTGAACTGTATATGTTTCATACCAGATGTGAAGGCAGCTGAGCACTGCGAAGAGGAGCCCTGCTGCCAGTGACACCGGCACCGCCAGCAGCAGCGAGATGAGGCGGTAACACCACAGTCTGGACACCTCAAAGAGGGCGTGGCTCCACAGCCACACTCTGTCAAAGCTCCTCACAGAGTGAGGTTCTGCTATCACATCCTCAAACATGACCTTGAGAGAGACACACACACACAAACATACACGTATGCACGCACAAACATTAACACACACACACACGTATGCATGCACAAACATGCACACACACACACATACGCATGCACACACACACACACACACAAACATACACGTATGCACGCACAAACATTAACACACACACACGTATGCATGCACAAACATGCACACACACACATACGCATGCACACACACACGCATGCATGCACAAACACACACACACACACAGATACTGTCAGAACTTTTCCTGCGGGGATTCATCTTGCACAGGTGAACCAATCATTTACTGTATTCTCCTGAAAGGACCTGGTAGGGACTATGTCCATTTCAGGTCAGTAGAGTGCAGAAAGGACTTTTATCCTCTACTGGATCTAATAATTGATAATGAATTAAAGTTACTGACTTCAAAATATGTCATTGTGACAAAGACAGCAAAGCAGCCTGCATCAGCACAGCTCAGCAGATGCAGAAACGGTGGCAGCAGATGTGTTTTATGAGGCTGAGATAATAAAGCGCACCCCTGCTCACACCCTGACTGCTTCACTTCATGACAACACAGAATTTTTACCTTCAGATTGCTGTTGACTCTTCTGGGATCCCTGTCGTGAAAGGGAGGTTTCTTATCAGCGTGTGTGACATCCAGATCCTCACAGTGCTCATCCACCTTCACTTCTACCAGTTCCCCTGATGGGTTTGTGCTGTTTAATCTCCTCTCCTCCATTTCCACTCAGCTGAGCTGCGTCCCTGCTCAGATGTCGATGGGAAACACAGAGGATGAGCGGCTGAAGCCTCAAGGCCATCGGGCTCATCCCTGACACCCAGGTGGAACATACTAGAGCGATGACTCTTTCTGAGGAATGCTTTTATTGTCACACAACTCAAAGTGTCTCATTTACACCTGCATGAGATGAAACCAACCCTGACTGCTATTATCATGCAGTCCTCTCATCATGAGGACTCTGACAGTGTTTGGTGGAGTTCTGAGCTGAAACAGCACGGATCTTTAACATTTCCTCCGTGGTCCTTAGAGCATCAAACCTACTGTGGGTTTAATGCAATTATATTACAGGAAAATAACATTCTTACTGTCCGATCCTCATGCATTAATGCACCCGTTTTACTGGAAACGCCTTTAAACCCTGAATAAAATGAACGTGCTTCATTTGTTTCGTGCTTAAATGTTACATCATTGTGTGAGTTCATGTTTTGTGTCCTTTAATGCATCCTGCTCCTCCATTAAGGACACTGAACATGGATCTCACATGTAATCTCACTGCTTTATCAATAACCAAGACTTTAATGTATGTAAGAGAGGACCACAAACTGAGCAGGTATCACACCCAGAAGATGGAAGTTTGCTGATATATAGCACCCTCTGTTGGCCAAATCATGTCATTGTACTTTAGTTTCCAAACAAAGCAACAATTACATCAGCTGCCTTTTCCAGTCAGACACAAGCACTAAGCTGTTTTCTCAGAATAATTTATAACACTACACTAGTAGGCTCTACTTATCAGGAATAAATGGTTCAGGTAAAAACTTTATTATCATCTTCTAATTAGAGCAACTAATCAAGAATCTAAATTCAGTCTACTGGAAAGTGACCAGCAAAATCCTCTAAATACATATAGCAGATATAAACACCAGATTAAAGATGTAAACATGTCCTGACGTGAGAATGTTCCTTATTAATTCACTATTTGAGTCATATTAAAGGATTTAGAACCTTTTATGTAGATAAAAGATGATTGAGATTTCTAGAGTAAAATTTTATTATGTTGAAAAAGTGATTTGAAAAGTACATGTAATGAAAATAACACGCTAATTACTGTAGAATTTCTGCATGGTTCTTCTGTAAACAAGAGAAAATTTACCAAAAGTCTTTAACAATGGAATAAAAATTTGAGCTTGTGTTTGTGTCAGGAGGGATTTTGGGTGTGAAGAGAATCAGTTAAACTCTTATATATACAGTCTTTGGTTAAACTACACAAAAGTGACCGTATGAAGGCTAAAGATGTTTTCAGAGAAAAAACATGTAAATCTAAAAAGGCTACATCTGGATTGCACATTATAGGGGAAATTTCACATCTGTCAAATGAAGTTTGTCCTGAGCCTGAAACATACCTCCCCTGTTGTCTCGATTAAAAACCTTTTGTCTGATGATCGATGTTTTCTCTGACCTGATGCAGCTCAGTGTCCTCGCTTCATTTTTATTATTTTCCAACAAGCTGAACAACTGAAGATATGAAACTAGGTCAAGTACACAATACAAACATCTGCAATAACTAGAATCTGACCATTTAGGTTCATTTGATCTGACTTTCCAGTTAAATCTGTGAGTTTAAGCTCTTTATTTATAGGAGAAAACACCATATAATCCTATGATTTTACATTTAATAGACATCTGAGCAGGTGTATGTGGGTAAGTTTCACTTCAACACCTCCCCTGAGTGAACCCAGCCATGCAGGAGCAGTGTTTACTTCAGTAACACTGCTGAGTGGCCATAAAACAGCACTTTGTTGTCATTCTAGGCGCCGTATCAACACCCAGTAATGATTTCCATTGTAAACTCACCATCTCCACCTCGTTGTGTCGAGGTTATGGTCACTTTAGTCCAGATTAGCGGGAACAGTTTATCTTCAGCTTCAGCTCACATGTAGATGAGTTTCTATCTGACTCCATCTGAACGAGCAGACTCCCATCAGCATCTAAACCTAAAGCATACATCCAGTCAGAAGGCCGTCGTTGCTATGTGAGTCACCGGCCCACTCTATTACCATGGCGACAGAGAGGGATGACATTAACCATCCATCAGCATATCTGGTTCACGCAGAAACTCATACCAACAATTTATGAGTGCTTTTCTTGAAGAACTAAAAAAAAAGATGTATTCATATAAGGGAAAGCAGAGGGTCCTGTTAACCAAGTGATTTGTCAAGCATGCAGGATATCACCACTTCATTTTACACAACCCTGCTGACACATGCATGAGGATTTTTAAAATGTTTTTTTTAATGAAAGCTATAATGAGTTTTATAGAAAAAACACAAACATCCAAAAATGAGTTTTGTCGATTATTCTTATAGCAGTTCCATCCTACGTGTATTTTATTACCAAAAGTCACTACAGATATTAAAATAAGGTCAGCTGTGATGCGACAGGAAAGGAAAAATGTATCACAAGATGAAAACTTTGTTATATTACCTTAACTTTAAAAAGCAAACTGTAATTCACTTTACCAGCTATACTACAGTATGTTCCTGTACGTGTTTTATGATCATATTTCTGTCTCTTTGTATAAAGTGGTTGCCTAACCACTGCACACTCTACCCATATACTCTAACAGTCATGTGTTTACAGCTAATTGAACCACTGTTGGTATTTAAAAATGTTTTTTATTACATTAACCCACATGAACCCTGAATTTTACATTTGTGCATTTACAGAATAATATTCACCACTTTGAAGTTTAAACATTTTATTTTCTGACGTGATGAGACGGACATTTCAAAATTGTACTAAGATAAATCATCTATGTTGAGGAGGCTGTATGTATGTAAGTATGTGGAGGGGAGTTAGGAGACCCGAGACAGATGGCTTCTTTTATACAAATGTACGACTATGTATAGTAACCAACACAACATGGTGGAAATACAGATGAACCCAGTAGACATTAAAATAAATACAACAGAACTGTTCATGATAGATATTAATATAACAGGAATTCTATAAAATCCAAGGTTTTAAAAAGATAAATGGCCTCCAAGCATCAACTCTATAGCCAACATATTACCGCTGTATTCCATAGCTTGTCTCAGTCTAAGCATGCTGCTCTGGTATTTGTCCGGGAATCGTCTTTGTCTGGTCCAGTGTGTTCCTGGGACTTGTGTTAGTACAACCTGAGTGTGTTTCTGCTGTGCTGCCAGTTCTCTGGATAAACTGAAGGAAGTTTTCTTGAAACGAGACCTCTTGACTGGACGGTCCCATCTCAACTTGCTGGGTCAAGCAACATCGTCGAAACTTCACCAGCTCGTCTCTGATCTGTCGATTCAGCAGACCGTAGAAGAACGGGTTAACAGCGAAGGACGCATAGGCCAGCCAGGTGACCGCCTCCTCCAAGTCTCCGGGGCTTTGCATGGATCCGGTCAGAGACATCTGAAGGTGGAAGATGAAATAAGGTAACCAGGAAACCAAGAACTGGCCCACAATGAATACCAAAGTGAGTGCTGCTTTTCCTCCACTGAAGGCTCTCTCGGGGGACAGTCTTTGTGGCAGAGTGCGGCTGGTGGTGATCATGGTGGTTTGGCTGTTGATGGAGTCTGAGCGATCCTTGGCGGGGCATGCGTTGACCCACGCTGGAACAGGAGGGACCTGCTGCAGAGCAGCAGAACGTGCCACCTTGTAGACAGCACAGTAAACGCTGAAGATGACCACTGCAGGAGCCAGGAAACAAACCACGCTGAAGAGCACAGCGAACACTTTTCTCAGGTGACTGTGGCTTGCATGAAGAGAACAGTGGCCTGCTGCGATGGAGCTCTGGTGTCCATAGGCCGGCCATCCAAACAGCGTGACCAGAGCTAAGAGTAGGGACTTCATCCAGATTAGGAGCATGACACCAATAGCAAGGTTTATGGTCATCTTGACTTCATAACGCATTGGGTGAACAATGTAAAAGTAACGCTCCAAGCTGATGGCTGTGATGGTGAGAATTGAAAGACAGATGAGGAAAACGTTGAGAAAGATGTACACCTGACACTCCAGAACCGTAAACGCCACGGTGCCAAAAAACGGAGAGCTGGAAATGATTCCCAAAGGCATGAGGAGGATGGCACACAGCAGGTCCACGGCACAGAGGTGACACACAAACGCAAACCTTTTCATGTGAGGAGCTCGAGCAATGGCCACCATCATGCCAGTATTGGCCAACAAGGCAATGAGATTGAGGGTCACCATGCAGAACAACCCAAACAGGTCTTTGATCTGGGACTGGGAGCTTGTGACAATGCCTGCATCAGCAGGAACTGTGGGATTTGGAGTCCACAGGGAAGTGGTGACGTTAGCATCTGGTTGGTCCAGCACTGAGGCTACCATGGAACCGGTCTTATCAGCCATTACTTATTCAACTTTTCCTTCATTTTCAACTCTGACGAACTCATAAGTGACTTTCCTGTGATGAAAAAAATAAATGTTATTGGCATTTAATGTTGCACGTTAAATAATTATCATTTTAACTTTAATTATGGGAGAATAAATGTACCGAGTATTTAAATGTCAACCGTATACAACATGCAAAATCTGCGTATTTCCCCACTTAACACAATGTCATGAAATAACATGCAAATTAAATACTGCAAGATGAATATGTCTCCCACTTTGCTCTGGTAAACTAAAGGCACATTTAGAAATCGCTACAATAAGCTGAAAACAGTTGCAACAGAATGTTTTAAAGTCTGTAGTTTATTTTTTACAATAAAACAATGACATTTGACATCACAAATACGTCATTTATCCAAACAAAAACACACCCATTATTATGAGGAGCGTAAAAGCAACTTACCCATGATTCACTTCTTGTTTGGCTGGTTTTAAATCCACTGGTTCCACCTGTTTAAACTCTTCTTCATTTAAGCAAAAACCAAAGGAAACCCAACTTCAATGACTTATCCACGTAAGCATGAGGAGTCATCATAGTGATGTGAACATGGTTTCTCCTGTAGATTACTCCTTAAAACCACTGATGACTGATTCCATCATGGCCTGCAGTCATAAGCTATTCTCCTCACACTCTCTCTCTCCTCCAGAAACACTCCCAGTCCCGTCCTTCGCTGTGTATGGCAGTGACTGTCACACATTGTTTAGAGCAAATGTGTGGACTGGAGTCTTTTTTCCTCCTTTACCACACCACTGTCACTCTTCAGATCTCGGTCTTCCCTGGGTCCTAACGTCCACCAGACCCCACAGACCTATTTCTATAAACACTGAAATCACCATAATGCACATTTTACTGAGGAGTATTTTGTAAATAAGTTCTTTCACTTTTTTGCTCCCTCCAGCTTTTGTAAAAGCTTTTTCCCAAAATTTCTTCAAAAGACATCTGATTCTTTGAATTCACACCAAACATGTTAAACTTAACTTGACCCTGTCTTAGCTAGTTTAATTCCCCAAATCTGGGTTATGCTTATCCTGACTGTATGGTCTGGGTACTAATTCTAGACGTTCTTTTAAATCACAATGATTCCTAAAATGCTAATAATGCAGTTTTGAATTGACTATTAGTAACTTTCTCCTTTGTTTATAGAAAATATTATTTTTGTCCTCCATTATTTTAGGATTACAGGATTTCCATAGCCTGGCCTGCCAGACTCACCCTCTGTCTATTCTACACAGTGGATACTCAGAGGCAGCGAGCCCCATGAGGGGCGGGACTAGCCAGCTCAAAAATAACCAATCCGAAAAAAGGCAGAAATGACTTACCACGCGACGCTGAATTTCTTTAGCTGTAGTCAAAGATGGCGTCAAAGGAGCGCTGCTAACATTGTTCACGCCGAGCTGCAGTTAACCCCAGCTTTTCAGCATTTTTTACTTGTTGCTCCATTAGCGCAAGTAAAGATGACACCACAATAAAATGTGTTTTTTAGCTGGGTAAGCACCTTCCTCAGTAGAAATGAATGGAGACCCATCTAAGATGGCGGCTGGCCAATACGGCAGCACCAGTCCACGAGGTGTCTACGTATATATGTCTGTGGGTAGCACAGCGCAAACATCTTTCTTCAGAAGAAAGGCTTGTAGCACTAATTCTTGTTGTGGTTTTAAAGACACGTCCAAGTCATTTAGAACAGAGGAAAGAGCCGCAGCGAGCTCCGCTTCAGACGCCATCTTCATTGTTTATGAGAAACTGAGCGTCGCGGTGTGTGACGTACGCTGCTCAGTGCTGATTGGCTCGGTGAGAACTCTCAGGGGGTGGGGTTATTTGAATAGGAGCGTTACCAGACTAGTTCTCTGTGTAGAATAGACAGAGGGCAAATCTGGCAGGCCAGGCTAGGATTTCCATGGAATCAAACGATAATTAGACACTTTTAGCCAAACAAGTTACATCTAGAAATGTATGTCTGAAAGTGAAACTTCTTTTATCAACATATATAGATGGAGAGGATTATGGTGGATTAAAGTATCATATATCAATGCCTGCTGCATTACAAGGCGTGCACCAATAGAAAACATCACAGACGACATGAAGACAGAAAACACAGACGCGTGTTGAAGTGCTTCTTAGTTTAATAAAGCGTCTGTTCGAACATATGCTGTAGTGCAAAAACATCAAGATCAGTGATCAGTAAGGTTTCTACTTACTGACTTCATCTAAAAGAACTTGTGTCTGAACGTAATATTTGTAAATTAGGTACGATAATCTGGAGTCTTTTTACAGTTCAAGTAAACATCAGACTGGTGAAACACCAGCTTCATATTCTGTAAACACAAATGCACATTCGTAAGCATTCTGCTCCTTCTTTTATAATAGCTTTGAATGTCTATATAGCTGCAAAATAATCTCTAAACACCTTAACATTTATTATTTTCAACTGAACTGTTTTTTGGGTCATCAACACTTATAGAGGAATCGTTTAGGGGGAAAAAAGTTTCTTCTTCTGACATCAACCCCTCATACCACCGTTTTTAAGAAAGTGCCCCAGATATGAAACTTCACAGAACTTTCCATTAACATTCATAGATTACCACCCACCAATGGTTGCATAATCCTGCATCCACTCCATGCTTTGCAAGGAAATAACATTTCCGTCACAAACAAAAGTGACATGTAGTTCAAAAACCCAAGAGTGCAAAAATCCAAACCTCTAAAGGCAATCCAACATCAGCTTTACAGTGAGTGGTCAAAATCAGGAGATTGTACATTTCTATACATTCTACCACACGTGCATATGAGTTAAGGCACAGAAAAGAATGAAGCATTCATGCATTCCTGTAGAGACGTCTACATCTAGAACCAGGACTGTTAATGAACCTGCTGTGTGATGGTTGAGGTCATCAGCGCATTTTCAGCTCCAGCAGGTAGCGAAGGCGACACTGGTTCTCTTTGTAGATGAGATACTCACTGTTGCTGAAGTAGCTGTCTGAGTATTGGGGCTGGTTTATGGCCTTCCCCTGAGGAACAGTCACCTGTTTTCCCTCCAGAGTGATGACAATATCCTTAGATGGATCTGAGAATGCAAGATGGGGGAAACAGGAAATCACATTAGAGCAAAGATCATAAACCCGTACTGTTAAAGGGATCAAACCCCTGAAAAAGTCCTGTACCTGGTTCCACCTGGCCGCGTGCCACCACACTATTATAACCCGCAGGAGCCTTCTTTAGGGTACAGTCATCTTGGGTGATGGTGTACTCTTTGCCAAGAGCCACCTCACTCAGAAACATCACTCCAGTGTTCTTTGAAGGTCGCACTAAAAACAGACAACAGAGAAATTAGTCTAAAATGACGCTTTCATTAAATTCCAGATGATTTTCTCCAAGCCTAACCATAACACGCAGACTTGGAGTTTTCAGATGCAAAGTAGATCCCAGAGCCAACACGGCCTCCAGAATGGGGCATGATCCTCAAGCCGCTCTTCAGGATAGCTGCCACCACTGCTATGTTAGTGCCGTGCCACAGCAGGCGACGGTTCTCCAGACCGTCATTCTCACTGAAGTGCTGGCCCTGCAGCATGCAGTGTGTTAGTTCACGAGTCTTCTGGGTTACATTTAACACAAATAGATATATAACAGCATCTACCTCAGCCTCGCGATCGACCTCCCAAACATTGATGATTTGTGGGTTAGAGTAACCACTAGAGGTCTCTTTTAAGTATTTCTGTATGATCTTCCAAAAAAAAAAAAAAGCATCAACAGTGGTGCAAAAAAATTTACAAATTGGTGATTTCAAGACACAATACCTTGAACATTTCTGTATTTTTCTCCAGCAGACTGAGCTCGCATTTGAGAGACATGTAGTCCTGGTCGAGACGATGAGGAACCGTCTCTATCATCTCTTCCTCGGCCTTCTCAGTCTCTGACTTCAGTGTCTGGGCCAGCTCGATGTCTGCCAACACCTTCATAGAGAATATAAAACATGAACGTGAAAACCACAACAAAAAATACATTTAATTAACTAAAAATAAATCCTACCATGAGCATCTCCTTCTTTTTTTCAATGATCTCTTTATCATTAATGGTGGGCGGTCTGTTTCTGCCGAAGTTGTGTGGGATGGTGGTGAAGAACTTTGATGAAAGTTCTTCCAGGCGATTCTTTCCAGTTTTTTGAGTCATGGCTGCTTCGATCTCTTCCAGAACTTCAAAGCCCTTTGCAATCTGCACCTTACTGAGCTTCCCCAAAGGCATCTTTTTGATGTCTGTGTGATGAAAAACAAACACAAATCTAAATCAAGATGACTTGTCTATTTATTTATTATTATTTACGCAAGAAGACACTTTCTTTACTGTTATATTTTGTTTATTGTGAATTTTCGGGAAATGTTATAGAAATAAAGAGCTGAGTGAAAGTCCAACACGCCGACCACGCTGAGATAAGACGTGTAAATGCAGACTTCACCCTGTGCTTGTAGCAATGGCTAATCATTGATACATCACTCCTTTAAGAACATCAGAGAAGCCTGCTTGTTTCAAACACACCCACCTAGGTTCATACACTCCATCGCCTCTTTGAACATGTCGTTGCTGAAAATGAGAGTGATCAGCTTCTGCGTAGCTTCATCGAGGGTGCAAGGCTGGACGTTTTTAGGGACTTTGACTATTTTTCCATCAACACTGTCCACCTGAAACGTCAACGAGTAAACCCATAACGTTACTGCTCTAGAACACTAAATTATAAAGATCTTCACACCACTGCTGCTCTAAGTTCTGCCGTGTTTCACGGTCACGTTACCTTGACCTCAGCATCCTGCTCTCCATCCACCTCAATCAGTGTGTACTTCCCAGAGTGAGAGACAAAGTTCGCCCGGTCGCTCCAGTTGTTCTTGGTCTTGTCCTTGAACTTCTTCTCAAAGTCCTTGATGGCCAGCTCAGGCTTACTAAAGTCAAACAGTTTGCTCTGTCCTGTTTCTCCCTGGATTCAGAGAAATAGAAGAAAACAAATCACCACAGTAGTATAAACGGATAAATTAAACTTCCACGCTGTATTAATATTTGCTTTGAATAATGAACTGTTTCCTTTTTAAATTGATGCATTTTAGAAAGACGTGTGAAGGAGCCAAGGATCAAACGAGCAGTTGGAGTTGGAAAGATTGTTTCTGCTTTTGGCCCCAGCTGGAAGCACTAGTGAGGCTGCCCAAAAACAACTGGGGCTACCAGAACACAAACCCATAACTGAATGTTGCACTTCAGCAGCTCCTGGAACAGGAGAAGGCTGTAGAACACGTTTTAGCTGCTGATCAAACCACAAGACTCCTCAGGTTGACGTGACAAGGCTCTGAGGCGCTTGACTCGGTCAGCACTGTGATGAGTCCACTTCTAGAGTTCATAGATGCTTTTTCTGCTGAAGACTGTGTGACCATTCCATGTGTTAAGCCTTTTCTTCAGATGTTTAACAATGACCTGACAGTCAGATGACCAAAGGCATGAAAACAGAAATACTTAAAGCTACAAAGACAGTGTCATAGAAAGGCTTGTTAACATCTCCTTGATCCACACACAACATCTCAGTGAGAGCGAGGCCATCAAAGTTCAAGCCATGAATGAACTAGAGCATCTTGTGTCAGACCAGAGTAACAGATCATCTCCAGGTGTTTCAGAAACCCCTCCTCCATCTGCTGGAGACCAAATAAGCCAGCCGCTAAAACCAAAACCAAAGAAGAGTCTCGGGAGCTTTTAGTGGGGACCAGTTAGTGGCATGATGGATGCAACTACAGAAATGTTATTATCTGAACAGAGCAGTTATGTGATTAGGCCACCAGCAGACAGTGAGTGTGAACCGCTTATGTGGTGGAAATTCCCACAGTAAACATTCCCCACATTAGCAGGTTAGCTAGGAAATACCTCTGATTCCAGCAACTAGCTCTGCATCTGAAAGGTTGTTCAGCAGAGGTGGAACCGTAGTTACACTGTCAGCAAGGAATTTGTAACATTTGCACTGTTAAATTTGGTACAAAGTTATAGCTTTAATGCACATAAACAGCTGCTTGTTAAAGTAAAAATAGATTTTTTTTTGCAAAGTTCTACATTTTTAAAATGTTTTGTCTTGAGTCAATCATATCAGTTATATCATTGTTGCAAATTTTCAAATACCATGATAAATATTTGTGGCCATATAACCCTGCTCTAATAGCAGCTTGAGTGTTTTGACCAAAAAAATGAATAATTTTAATCACCTCTGAAATGTAAAATCCTGGAAAAACCTTTGGAACTTCCTGTTCTAAATGACTGGGTCATGATCCATCCATCAAAATGCCCTCTGACGTCCCTCCCTCCTCTACACATACCCCTTTTTGTGCAAAAATTGCATGTTTTTTTCAGCTTGGAGCAGCTGAACAGGAAGTGAAGCCAGAGCTGGGCTAGCTATATGAGCTAGCATGGTAAACGATTATATGGTTATGTAGCCTGAACGGGAGTAGCGGATGGTGTTTCTAGTGTAATAAGTCCAGTCTTTCCCACTGAAGAAAGGGGTTGGACCCTTTTTTTATAATGTAGCTTGAACAGCTTTTTCCAGAAACACCTGCCCTACTTTTAACATAAAAATAGAAAACCTGTTATGATCTTTTTTAGGGATGCTCGATATTGGCTTTTTTACCGATATCCGATACTGTCTAACTCTTAATTTCCGATACCGATATATGCGGTGTCCCCCCTAATAAACAATATAATAAAATAAATTGTCTAGGTTACATATTTCATATCATGAATGCTTAAGCTTTAAACATTATCTGTGCAAAATGACAACTACTTCAATTTAAGTTAGTAATAGAAAAAAAATGTAATTTTTAATTTGTCTCCAACAACAGCTGAATGACATTCTACTTGAGACAATTCTGACTAACTCTCTGTCATGCCTTTAGGCTACAGATAATTATTAAGTTCATGATGGGAAACGTTTGATAAGTTAATAAATAGTACAGGTGAATTAATGATAAAAAGGTTAAAATCTTCTAGTTTTTGAAAACTGATCAAAGTGAGACATCACTGTTACAAAAATCTTTTGTTATATTGTCTGCGCAAAACGTGACAGAGTGAGCGCTCTCAACTCAGACCTATCACTGACGTAGTTTCCGTTTCCTCCGCTGGGCCTCCGCTCTTTGTTTACATTTTACATTTAGGCAGAAACGAATGAAAAAACGGATCATGAACATGCTGGTTTTGCTTTATACGTTCATACCTTGGAGAACATTTGTCTTTGTAACGATCGGTTTGTTTAGGGAATGTTTGGGCGTGTGTTAAAGTTACTTATTTGTTAAAATGTAAGCAGCGTGAGCGTACAAATGCTAAGCGAGGCTAATCACTAAGCGAGGCTAATTGCTAAGCGTGACGCTAATTTTTTTCTCATTTTGTATTTTGTAGTTATGGTGATAAAACATTAATAAAGATCTTAATTTAAGAAAAGCAAGCCTTGGGTGAAGATTCTGTTGCTTGTTTGCTGGCTAGCTACACGTAGCTATGTGGCAGCTAGACCCTCATTACACAGGGCAAATTACTAAAAATTCACAAGTTGTGCCAAATAAAACTAAAATATCTCAAAAAGTAAAAATCAGATCTGTTATATTTTGGCATTTTGAGAGAGAGGAGATGAAGCCGAACAGTTTGATGGGTAATATGCGCATGGTATGTAAACGGTGGGTCACTATAGGAGTAAAAACCGATACCGATATTTTCCGATATTACATTTTAAGGCCAATATCGGCCAATAATTTCGGTAGACCGATAATATCGGACATCCCTAATCTTTTGTACAGTGGAATTTAAAAAGGGAGCAAGGTATTTATTTAGCTCCTCTCCAAAAATATTGAAATAATATATAATAAGAAAGAATGGTGAGGAAAGCTAGATTTTATTAGTATTTTGATTGGACGTGTATGTGAAAGTGAATATGCAAATTCTATATTCTATTGTACCTTAATTACCTCGTGTGTTTATGTTGAGGCACATGAATAAGGCGGTAACAGACATTTCAGATGTAACCATTTTCAAAAACTGATGAATAAATCTGTTAAAATCTATAAACTTACCACTCTGCCCCATCTGTTCCATGAATAGTATTGCTTGTTTGCTTTAATAACTTGGATCACGTAAAACTTGTTGTTGTTGTGTCCTATGTTGGTCTGGTTGAGCATGCAGTCATAATCCTCAAAAACCTGGTGGAGACGAGACAGAATGCTTTAGCAAAACTATGTTTAATTATGTTATTATATGTTAAATATGGCAGGGCTTCCTTGTTTTGATTCGACTTCCTTCATCTCAAACGGACCTGAGCAGCTCAGGAACATTTCTGGTCCTGGAGGGTCGCTGTCCTGCAGGTTTTAGCTGTTTCCCTGCTCCAACACACCTGATTCAACAGTTGAATCACCTCCTCAGCATGTTTAGAAGTCACCTACTCATTTAAACAGGTGTGTTGGTGCAGGGAAAACATGCACGTAGTGGCCCTAAAGGACCAGGACTGAATAGTCTGAATAGGGTTTATAGTTTAAAAAGTGGACAACCTCTCCAGAGGAGGACAGGGGGCAGTGATCATCCACTTTCCTTTTGCCTTTTACTTGTGGCCCAGCAGCCAGAAGGGCCTCCTTTGCAGAGGTGAAGGCATCCTTGGGCTTAGCCTCGGGCTCTTCCTTCACCTTCTTCCCTCCTGCCTTAGCAGCAGCAGCAGCTCTTCTCTTTGGTGCCATGGACGTTAAACCTGAACAGAAACGCGTGGTGTTCAGCAGCGGCATGGTGCCCAGACAACAGCAGACATGTCTCAACTTGCCCTGTCAAGCTGCCCCATGCAAATAAGACCACATGTCACATAAAGAGAGCATAAAAAGCGTTCCGACTAGTTACAACCCAGCCTGGTAGCCTAGTAGCGAACATTTCTGCAATTTCATTGAGGTTGTTTTCAGATATGCGGGAGAGCCTCCTTCTCTAATAACTTACCTGAAAACGACCTTTAGCTCCTGGAAACGTGTCGTTTAGCAGTGAATGATATTAGCAATAATAGAAAGAGGTAGGGTTCTGCTCTCTGCGGAAGTTAAACACTTCCTGTAGGCTGAACAAGGCTCGCGGTAAGTTCACTTTACAGTCTGGAGGAAGTGGTGGGACTGGAGCGGACAGGCTTCTCCCTGCTGGAGTCAATAGTATAACGCTGCAGACCCGGAGTCGGCCTGAACTTGGAGTCGGCCTGAAAGTGGAGTCTCCGGGTCTGCAGCGATACCCTACTCGCTGGAGTCGCTAAAGCCAAGCTAGCAGCTAGCTCGTTGCTGCCATCTAGCGGGCTTAGCCGCAAACGTCATCCGGGTATTTGCTGGAGTTGTCGTCACAGCTGTAGAACACATACTAGGCAGCATTATTTATATAAATCATTTCACACACAGAGGCAACATAAACAAAATCACAGAAATAAGAAACTCAATATTTTTTAGACTTTATTCCTCCTTGCATTTCCTGAAAAGTTTTGACATTTTAACTTCTAAAATAAGCAGTTTCTATATTGTCTTCTTACATCAGACTTGGGTTTTTGTTCTCAGTACGTTGTGGACCTTGTGAGGTTACGGGTATTTGCTATAATATGGCACAAGCTTATTGAGAATATAGCTTTTTTTCCAAAAAGATCAATACATGTGTTGTATTCTAGTAAGTGGGCTTGAAGTGTGTTAGGACCTTTGAACAGTCTTAGTCAGTGTTGCACCAGCATTGAAATACATTTTTGTACTGAGCTACACCCAATGAGCCGATCACTAAGCAGCAACTTGTTTAGGAATCTAGATGTGGCAAAAACAATCTGCTGAAGTTCAAACTGACCATCAGAATTAGAGGAGACTCTGGTGGTGGAGGCAGTATAGTTGATTTACAGAGCGTGATCAGGGGGGAAAAATAAATAACCAGTGGCTGTTGTGTGTCTTGTTGAGATCATTGGACAATGGTCAGACTTGTTCTAGATGATGAAAGGCAACAGCAGCTCAAATAACCACTGTTCCCAACCAAGATCTGCGGAACAGCATTTCTGAACCACAACAGCGGCTCCAGATGGACTCCAGCAGCAGAAGACCACACCAGGTGTCTCTCCTGTCAGCTAAGAGCAGGAAACTGAGGCTACAACTCACACAGGATCACCAGAACTGGACAAGAAGAGAATGGAGAAACCTTTCCTGGTCTGATGAGTCTGGAGTTCAGCTGCAACGTTCAGATAGAATCTGGTGTCACCAACATGACAGCATGGATCCATCCTGCCTTGTATCAATGCTTCGATCAGGTGGTTGCTGGAGGTGTGATGGTGAGGGGGAGATGTTCTTGTCCCACTTTGAACCCCTTAGAACCATCTGATCCTGGTTTAAACACCACAGCCTACCTGAGTATTGTTGCTGACCATGTCCATCCTTTTACGACCACATGGACCCATCTTCTGATGCTACTTCCTGCAGGATCATGCACCATGTCACAAAGCTCAGATCATCTCTAACTGGTTTCTAGAACATGATCATGAGTTCACTGGACTCAAACGACCTCCATAGTCACCAGATCTCAGTCCAGAACCTTTGGGATGTGGAGGAACAGGAAGTCCTCATCATGGATGGAGCTGTTTGATGCTTCATGGCAACATGGATCAGAACGTCTTAGGAATGTTTCAGACACCATATTGAATCTTTGACATGATGAATTAAGGTGGTTCTGAAGGTAAAAGGAGGTCCAACCTAGTAATTATGGAATGTATCCTATAAAGTGGCCAGGGAGTGTATATTTCTACCAGTTCTCTACCCAGTATTTAGAAGTACATACAGACATATTCATTTGTTTATTGTTAGTTGAATAATTATTCATGTTAATGTTATCACATCAGGGCTATTATTAGTGACAGGTGTAATACACATTTGGAAATTGGTTTAGGGTCTGTTCAGGATGCTATAAAGGACATTATGCACCTTGTATTTTATTCCCCTGTCACAAATCCAAAAAGCCTTGACTTGATCAGGTTTGCCTGTTTGTCTTCTAGTCAGGATTTAGAGTCATTGTTATTGCAACTTAATTTTGTTGTGAATTATGCTATAAAAATGATTCATCACTGAGGAGGCTATGCTGCACACTTCATTTGCATTTTTATTCTCCAGCTTGCCTTATTTATTGCATAGTTATAATTGCATATTATAGAGTCTGTAAAACACACCGAACATGAAAAAAGAAGAGTATATTTTCTAATATAACATCAAAGAATAAGTGATATTTTCTCAGATCTGTTCTGGATTTGTGTCATCATGATGACTCCCAACGAGCTCATCAGATATTCCAACCATAGCATGCCCAGTTAGAACTTCTATAAAGATATCAGCAGATTTAATTTTAAACAGCAACTCTGCACCTTCAGTTAGACCATGTTTGTATTATTGCAACATGGAACTGTAGCTCTGGTTTTATTTATTTATGTTTCACATTGCACTTTCATGTAAAAACCCTTAACCTGCCACAAATCCTGACGTTGCCACAAGATGGCAGTCTGCAGCCACTGATGCTGCTTTTCTCAGCATCAGTCCCTGCTGTTCAGTCTTCTGACTACTGTGTGTTTTTCTTTGATGGCTTTGTTGGGTTTTATGCCACATCACCAGGTGGTATTTGTGCTGGTGGTTTCCATTTGAGATCTGTTTGCTTTTGGCTGACGGTGTGGGTTTAAGCTCTTAAATAACGCGAAGGACAAATGTCAGATCTTAGATGCACTGAAATGTAGAAACATGTATTATTTGAAATAGTCCAGCAACTTCTGTATGTATTATTTTGCAGAATTTGTGGTTTGATCTTCATCTTTCCTTGTCTTTAAATATTAATTAGACATTACAATGACCACTCGTAGTCAGATCAGATCAGGCAGGACTAGCTTTGTTGTGTAAAGAGGTTCACATCCCACTGATTTAGCATAATGCAGATATTTAGTTTCTGCAGGAGGCTTGGGTGGAAATAAACAATGCAAACCTGACTCTACACCATCAAACAACATCAGTACATCTTTAATTGTTTTTTGGGAGTAAGTCCCTTAATGACATGTAAAGTAACACGCTCAGAAGCAACGCCGTTTTAATATTTATAAAAAACACATTTTATTTACATAAATTACAAGAAAGCACAAACTGGTTCACCAAGAGTCTACATTAAAAACGTCTCGTATATATTACACTGAACAGATTTACCATAATTTACTCAATTGTTGCAAGTAGAATCTTCAAAAAACATGGGCTATATTCGATTTTATTGGCATCTCGTTTATAAAATGCTACGAGTCAAAGAACAAAGTAACGTAATCGGGACATTGTACTCACAGCACTCTGAGAACAACAAAGTCAGGACGATCGTCTGTGTGACCGCCTTCTTATCCGAGACGCCTGTTTAAGGACTAGTGATTATATTATTCTGTTTACAACAAAAAGAGAAGCCCAGCTGATCTTTCACAAGGAGGATGTCGTGGAGTCCACCACCTCTCGTCCGTTACAAACCGTTGGAACAACGTTGGAAGCTGATGCTGCAAAACATCAAATCATTCAAATCGTTTCAGGATTTTTATAAATTTAACAAAAACTCTGTTGATATTTAACATTTGTTGTTCATTTTCCTTGCAATAATCTACTAATAACATCGAAGAGCCACATTATCTCAAATTTGCAGCAAAATATTCTGTAACACTTTATCATAGGGTGTCCCTTTATTAATGTTACCGTTATTGTTAACTATTAAGTGTCCTTAAGGTTAGGATAAAGGGCTGGGGGGTGTCTGCATTACATAATATGGTTAAGCAGTTGTTAATACTTCATTTAATAGTTTATTAATGCTTAATAATGCAATAAGTAACGTAAATAAAGGAACCCTTATTGTAAAGTGTTACCAGATATTCCAACAGGAAATGAAACCTGAGAATTTGCTATTAAAGTAATGTTGCTATTATAATCACATGTTATAATACAAGTCATTTATCCTATACATTTCACTGAAAAGTGAAAGTTAAGGCATTTTAAATTGGTTAAATTGGTTTCTGTGGAAATCTCATTAATAAATAGTGTCTGTAGATAATACTTTAAACAATCTAAGTTTGGAGGAATCCAGCTGAATTCTGATTGGACAGGCGGGTTAATGACTTGTGCTGTGAGGATGAAGTGGGTTCCTGTTGTCTTAAAACATCTCTAATCTCAGAAAAACACATAGAGGTCCATGCACATTGTTTAAATCTTTATAATATTGTAAATGTAGCATTGCTTGGTCATTCAGTAGGATGTTGCACACTGAACCACAAGAGCTCATTTCCACTACAAACAACTGCAGAATTCTATGTAAATAACCAAGAATGGTGAATTATAAAGCTGTGTAAATGTTTTTGGATGACAGTAAACCACCTTAACTGGCCGTTAGCTTGTCAATCAATCAATTCATGGTGTCCAAGAGCTATCTACAACAGGTAAGATATTAATTCTCCACGCCCTTTTGACAGAACCTGACTTTATTAGAGAACCAGTGACCAGACATTTGATGCATGTAGTTAAAAAATAAATAAATCATCACTTGTTATAAATTTCATGAAGATTTTTTTGAATAAGCTAGTATTATTGACTTTAACTGTGTTGTACATCAGGTGTTACCTTGAGAAAAACTGGAAGCTGGGCCGGTATTGACGCTGAAGCGGGTGGTGGCCACTCTGAGGGTGCAGACATTCTTCTGTGGCTGGAACAGAATGATGTGGATTTTTGGAGCAAAGAGGCAACCCAGCACCACCGACCCACTGAGACTGACAGAGATGCACATGGTGGTCGTCTGCACCTGCATGATGCACAAGACATAAAAACAATTTACCTAAAACTATTATTTGTTTCAGATGTTTGCATTTAACCCCTAAACTACTGAGAACAGCGTAGACAGCTGATAGGGAATCCTATCATCAGTGACAGAATATTGCTGTCCATGTTCACAGCCTTTTCTTTCTTAAAAGAGATGATTTCTAGCAACAAAGTGAGAAAATATTTCATCAACAGATCTTTTGTAATTCAGAATCAAAGCCAGGTGTAAGAGGAGCGGAGGCAGAAAGGTGCTATCATCACACACGTTCAACCAGACAAGTAAGCGATGTGTTTATTTGCTTGTCAATCAGCTGCAGAAGCGTGAACATGTCTTGTCTCACGGTGCTGTTTGTACTCAGCCTGCTCTGTCTTTTCCAACCCTTTCACAGCCTTCTCTTTGCCCTGCTTAATAAGAGGATTCAGCGCTGCACTGTGTGGTATGTGACAAGAGCAGCTTTCTTTCTTTTCACAAGACACAGCAGGTGTTTGCCATCGCCCTGAATGTTAATGTTGGATTTAAAATAATGTGAGCACCAAGTGTTGCGCCGCGCACAAACTGTTCTGCCATGACGGTAACATTAAGTAACAGCAAGTGAACAGAAGCAGTGCTTATTCAATCGAATTAAACTGAATTCACTGAGCAATTTGTTGCTACATCCACAAACACAAATTACAACCAAGTAATGGATAACGGGACTGCAGGAATGTTTTATTTATAGTTTTTGTATATTGCCTATTTTTTCTGCAGCGCTCTCTTGTTTTTTGTGATTGTGCTGCAGGAATCTCTTCGTTCTTTGAACGCTTATTCTAAAATTGTTTTACGGCTCTGTGACACAGACAGCAAATACATGCATATTTACTTATGTTCTTAAAATCTGTCCTTACATATTATTTATATGCTGGGTGACTGAAATAAGAATCAACATGATTTTGTCTGTAGGTCAGCTGGCTTCTACGTCAGGTTGTTTTTTTTATCTGTGGTGCAAAAATATTAGCCAAAAAGGCCTTTGCAGCTATTTGATCTAAATATTATGCAAGATAAGATTATGCAAAACTCTCTTTTTGCATCCATGTCCCTGCAAACAGTCAACGTCGTATGGGCGTGCAGATCATGTCTATATTGAGTCCGTCGGTCTAGACCACGTCTGTAGGACGTCCTAACTAGGTCTTTGTGGGTTGTGTTGCCATGTGGGTCTCTACCTCCACTATAAACACTCCAAATGTGAATAAAACCCATCCATCCGTTTCCTATCACTGTTTGGTTTCAGGAATTATGTGCCTAAAATGAGCCATTTCAAAAAGTTCCTTATTGTTATGTCACAATAAGGAAAATTAGCATAGGAACACCCCCGCCACACACACACGACCACCACTACCATCCATCGATGCTGGAGGGGCTGCAGCTCTACTCAGAGCTCCTCCTGGATTACCTCATAGCAGTTTATCAGGGGTGGGCGTGGCCTTTAACAGCATGTTGTCTTAGGGCCGGAATATCCTTGCGGATAACGATGCGTGTTTAAAATGGCTGCCACGCATAACTTGCGTTGACTTGAAGCATTGTTTGTGCGCATCCTCCGAAATTAACGCGACGTGACGTATCTGAACGCTGTAATATACGAGTAACCAGTAGGTGGAGTTGACAAAACGAGCGAGACACACTCACCATGGTGACTCCGTCTCTGGTCTTTCTCACCATCTACGATGCCGCTGCTGTCTTTTTTCTGTCGTGATCTCAAAATTAACCAGTTACTGATCTCTTTTATTGACGCCATGTTTGTTTTGGTTGTACCCACAAACCCAACTCTCTATTCGGTCTGAGTACTCTAGTTTGCCCCTAGTGGAACACTCCAGTACTACATGCAGTGCAGCGCCATGTAGCAGCAAGTATGAACAAAGACGCAGCCTGCTGCCTGCGCCAACATGAGGTTAAACAGCAAGTATATTCTGGCACTTAGTGACAGAGCCCTGAACTGGCTCATTCTGGAAGGTGCTGAAAATGGCAAAAAATAGAGCTAATTACTGTTTTTGAGTAAAGAACTTTATAAACATAGAACTATTATAATTTAAAAAGTCATAATATGTCCCCTTTAAAAAGTTCATCAGTCTTGATGCAGTTTCAATAATTACATTTTAAACAACCCACAGCTTATTGCACATTTGTCATCATTATTGCTAGTAGAAACATGATTTGTTTATGAAAACATTTTCAATAAAGAAAACAGTTATCTAGTATGATTGAATAATTTTTTCATTAATCTTCTTTCTTTGCATTGCAAGGAGCACTGTAGATGTTATGTTTTAAAGGTCTCATTCCCCCGGCTTTTCAGTAATAGTTTAGTAATTATAAGTTAATTAATAACAGATGCGTTGTTGCATGTCACGCAATTAATGCACCAATAAGTAATTTGAAGGCATATGAACGTAATATCTTATAAAAATATATCTACATTACAAATATAATTTTTATTTTCAGTTTAGAGATGGGGCAACTGATGTTTGTTTTGTGTATATGTGCGTGCATTCGTGTGTGTGTGTGTGCGTGTGTGTGTGTGCGTGCATGCGTGTGTGTGTGTGTGTGTGTTCGAGGGTCTACATGTCTGCAAATGTGTCCTAACCCTAACGTAAACATTTTATCGTCTCACCACCTGTGCTGCCTGGTTTCCCGTCACCACAATGTGCTAACTCCAGGTCCAGAAGTAGCTTAAAGTTGCACAATTTTTTCCATCAAGTTTTTCATTATAAATCCCAAAGTTTGCATGGAAAGTCACTTACGCAGTTTTCTGACCCCATTTTGCGCGTAAGCAAGCTTTATAAATGAGGCCCTTGATAATGGAAGAAATACATTCTCACCATGACATTAGACACTGAATTTGTTTTCTGACATTATGTATTTGAACATTTTTAACTTAAAAACAAAAATTTCATCTTCAAAAATTCAACCATTAATGAGGTGACCTTCTAGTGATCCAGGCCAAAGCAGTCGTCACTCGATCGAGTCAACGCCTCACTGAAGTCACGTGGTCAGAGAAGCATAATTTGATTGGCTAAAAGCCACTCGACGTGATCAAGTGATGATTACTTTGGCTTGGATCACCAGGAGGTCACCTCATTTGTTGAATTTTTGCTGATGAAATTTTTATGTTGAAATTCTGCTGTTGAATTTTTTGCTGTAAGTTAAAAAATCCAAATGCATAATTACGCAGAATAAAAATCCAATGTCACAAATTCAAAGTCTAAAAAAGTCATATTCTGGTGAGACTGCATTTCTTCCATACCTGATCATTTTCCCGTCTATTTCCTTTTTGTGACTAATTTAGGCAATGGGGCTGAAGTAAATGTTCATGTGCACATGCAGCCAATCATAAATCAAAAAGAACAAGTGTTACACTGTTTCTCAGTGAACGAGACCTTTAATTGAATTTCCTATCTCATCTGAAGTTGTGTCATAGGTCACCGTGATGCTGCCATTAGGATTCACCTCACCACCATTGAAATGCATTACAAGCTACACAACAGCTTCATGTCTGACTTCAGGGTTTTTGCTGTTTATCTGTGAGAGCTATCACGTGCAAATGAATTTAATGATCCCTGCAATTCTAAAATTCAGAAACTTAAATGTTGATGAGCTAATTCTTAACTAGGTTTAAGTTAATCCCTGGACAGTACTGCACAGGAACGACCTGTTAAGTGGTTTTAATAATTCACCAGATGTTTCTGTGGAGGAGAGGCGTAGACGGAGGCAGCCTGTCCTCACGCATGTCTCCAGATTTGTGGAGTGAGTGTGAAGAGCAGGATGGCTGCTGCAGCTTCTACCTGCCCCTGGTTTTCATGTCAAATGCACTAATATATTTTACAAACAAAATGTGTTTTAATAATTCAGTCTAGAGGAAACTCCTCTTTCTACTGTGATATAAATGTATTCAAACGTGTAACTGAATCCACCATACAGGACTAGTCAAACCTTACCTCTCTTGATAAAATATGTCCTCTGATGTCACCAGATCATGTAAAACTGCTTTGATCAAGGAAAGATATACTGTTTTATTATCTATCCTGATAGAAATATTGTGTTTATACTTGCTTATGCAGTGATTTTATAGATGTGCTATAAATTCTGATCATGGTGGAAATGTGTTTGTTATGTTTGCTGCTGCAGTGAGATGACCAGCAGTCAGAGCAGAGGAGACCCCTCCTCCCCAGGAAGCGGGGAACACCTTCAATATTTAATATGACAATCAACGGCGTTATTCATGGATCAGTAGACGGTATTTAGCTCATGGCTAACTACAGTCAGATTGCTATTCAGATGAAGGTTTGCATCAGACTGTGACAACAACTTAAGAAGTTGTGTAAAACGAGGAGAACACTAGTAATCTGTCAGTGCATGTGAAAAGCTAGAGACACTCTGCCAACTGAGTTGTTTCAGTTAATTATTCATCTTTGCGTCTATCTAATGAGTCCATTCAGGCTGTGAATTGTGTTGCCAAAAGTGACTGGAGGAAGGGTTCCTCTGAGCATCACTGGAGTCCCAGGATGGAGGGAGCTCAGCTGGGACTCAGCATCCCAGTCTTTCACACTCCATTCCACACAGCTACGCACAGGGACACAGAGACGTTCAGTTCTCTCTCATCCCTCATGGTCCTGCCCGCCGTTTCCATGTTGCTGCAAAGGCAGCTGTGTCAGGAAGCTCCTCTGCCTATTTCCTCCCTTCTGTTTCGCTCTTGTTGCTTGCTGGTCAGTTCCCAGAGGAACACCCCTCACTACCAAGGCCAGCCTTTACTGTGCACTTCTATCAGTCCAGTTTAGATATTTATTTAGTCATTAATCTATCTTTTTCTCTGGCTTTGTTTTTGTCTTTTCCTTATTCAAAATGGACTTCTTTTTAAAATCACTGTTGACTACTTTTTAAATATACCCTATGTAAGTTTCACCAAACTATTATTTATGCAAAGCTGCTTCTTATGAGTCATACCCACTCCAGCTGTGATAGCATAGCAACACACACACACACACACACACACACACACACACACACACACACCAGCATGCACAAACATTAAAACCAGACTTTCACCTTTGAACTTTCACCTTTAACCCATGAACTGAAAACAACCAATTCAATTCAGTTTATTTATATAGCGCCAAATCACAACAAGAGTCGTCTCAAGGCACTTCACCAAGTAAACATTCCAATACAGTTCAGTTCATTAAGCCAATCAGTAAAAACGTTTCCTATATAAGGAACCCAGCAGATTGCATCAAGTCACTGACTAGTGTCAGTGTCTTTTCAGCAATCCTCATACTAAGCAAGCATGTAGCAACAGTAGAGAGGAAAACTCCCTTTAAACAGGAAGAAACCTCCAGAGGATCCTGGCTCAGTATGAGCAGCCATCTGCCATGACTCACTGGGGGTTGAGAAGACAGAGCAGGCACACACACACATTCATGCACACACACACACAGAGTTATTGAGTTTCAGTGTAACCTTCCTTCCAACATGATTGAGACGTTAGACTGTTTTGAGATTATTTCACTGAAAAATTCGGACTTATCACACCTTTAACATGTTTTCAATTTCTTCTTCTAGTCATGTCTTTATTACAGCTGTGCCTCTGTTGTTTTGGGGGCTAATTTTGACCATTTTCTGGTTCATTAAAGCTACAATAACAAATTTGGAAAACAAATTACCTTAAAACTTTTTTCACGCCTCTTAACAACATTCTAACTATAGAATAGCTATGAATATGTTGTGGAGATTAAATAAAAATTAACAAAGTGGTTTTATCGCATTTGTCTAAAAACCTCCACCAATAACACGTTTTGGACTGAAAGCAACAATTGGACCATCTGGTTGACGGTCTCGCCGAACCGTCGCACTTCCCTGGGTCCTCCACTCATTCCACACTCACGTATTTAGCATCAGAACACCACTGGTGTGAGAGGTTCTCCACTCAATAACATCAGAGAAGGAGAAACAGCCGGCTGCTACCACTTCAACTTTAGGACAAACTACCAGAGTCCCAAAAAGAAAAACACCATTTGAAGTCACGGACAACAAAAGTCATTTGGATGTAGAAAATGGTGACTGGTGTTTAGTGCTATCTTGTTTCGTTCAGCATCACAGGGAAGATACTCGAGGGGAGGAGTGGGTGTTCCATGACTGTGTTTACGTTCAAAACCTAGCTTGTTCTTCGTTATAACAGCTTTAAAGCACTCATGCACAACACTTGCAGGCCACAATCATTGGTTTCTGTTAGCAGAGCCAAAACTTTTGTGGATGATTAATGCACATATTTTAGGTAATTATTTTCTGTTTTGCTCACTTCTGGTACTCATCAGCGTAACACACTCAGCCACAACACATACTCAACATGCAGACTTTGAACAGGCATTGTACTGATGCATACAAAACACACATCCCAGCACTGAGAAAGTCATTATCTGCAAGGCTGTATTCTACTCAGGTTTTAGAAACCCTAAACCATCTGAACAAATAATTTATTACAAATGATAATCACAGCATGTGCTGTATAGCATGTAGTATTTGTTTTCTTCTTGATAAAAGAGTGTAACTCTGAAAGTTCATGCAGACTGATTTAACTTACCCTGTAGTCACTGGCAGTAACGTAGAAAATGGGTTGGAAAGCCAGCCAAATGATGCAGGTGGTGTACATGGTAAACCCAATGAACTTGGCCTCATTGAAGTTCTCCGGGCATTTGCGGGTCTTGAAGGCGTAGACTGTGCAGAGAATAATGAGTATGCAGTTGTAGGTGAGAGACATGAGCATGCTGGAGTCCTTGCTGTTACACTTCAGGGTGACCACATCTCTCTTCTCCGGACTCACTTCTTTTCTCACGCCTGGAGCCTCTACCAACAACCAGACCACCACAACTACTAGCTGGCAGGAGATCAGAGCACCGCAAATAGCAACCTGAGATGCCGGACTGATAAACCGAGGCCTCTGGGCTCCGTCCTTCACTCCACTGAAAATCCTTGCAATGCGATTGGTCTTGGTGAGGAGAGCTGAGTAACACACAGCAAACGAGGTACCTAAGCCTAATCGGCGCAGTGTACATACGGCTGTGGAAGGCTTGGCAATGTAGATGAATGTCATGCTGTAACACATCAGCACTCCCAGCAGAAGAATGTAGGAGAGCTCCCGTCCACTGGCCTTTACTACAGGCGTCTCATTGTGTTTAAGGAAGAGGCCGACAACGAATAGTGTACTCATCATTCCTAGACAGGAAATGGTGACAGGTCCAATAGCCCAGGCGTCTTCCCACCGGATGTACTCCTCAGGCAGGTCGTAACAGCCTGTAAGGTTGGCCAGAGGCCACTGTCCAAAGCTGCAGTCAGCACAGGTGAACTCATCGTGCAGGTACTGGTAGGGCTGACACGGGATACAGATCCAGCAGCACACATCGCCTGGCTGCATACTCTTCACCTCATTCTTCCTACAGGGGTCACTACATTGAGAGGTAGGCACAACTTGGCCAGCCCAGGGGATCAGGCTGGTGTTTAGGGTCAGGCCCTGAGCCCAGTAGCCGACGTTGCGGTAGACATAGCGTTCACCCTCTTTGTGGTAGTGGAAAATGTTGTAGCGGCCAACGCTGTCCCCAAAGGCATCAAAACGGACGACATTCTCTGTGTCTGGGGGTCGAAAAGGTGCTGGAAGGGAAGGAGAAAAAGATGGACAGGAAGTTTAATTCATAACCTTTGTACTCTTGGACACTAATCAATAAAAACAGACACACCTTTCCCTTTTCAAGGACACGTGTATTTATGTTTATTTACGATGCATTAGAACGTTGGTCTACCTTTCTAACTCCTTGGGGTGTTGCGATACCTTGTGGGACTGACTCATTTAAGACCTCTAATCCTTTTAAGACTCCAGACAGTAAAATCCATTTGGATTATTTCTTTTTTAGAAATGGTGAAGAGCAGAAAAGCACAGCTGGATAAGAGCACAGTGGACCCCCTTTACTTTCCATCAGTGAAAATGTCAGTATTTCCATAAATCGAAGGATAACCAAAAGTGAGAGCATTTGAATTGGTAAGTCTGCCGTTGGAGATGTGTGGATGAATTACAGTGACACACTGTTTGTATCAAAGCTTTGAGCAGACAAGAGAAAAACAAATGTCACTTCCTCCACTCACACAGAATCCACTTTTATAAACTAAATCATCTCTAAATGGATCTGCAGCAGCGCACAAAGCTGTAGAATTACTTTTCCACTAATTAAACATTTGAATTGGCACAGTGAGTTTAAACAGATCTTTCATGAGAACTTTTGTTTCTTAGATCTTAAAAAAGAAATAGATAGGGTTCACTTTAGAGCGACTAAATGCATGTTTCCTCAAAACATTTTTCATTATTTAAATGTTAAATAAACTCATTGCATTCACACAAGACCTTACTCACCTTCAAACTTGACTTTGAGGATGTAGTCCCTGTAGAACTTGCGGCCGTTGCCAGGCTTCAGAGCTTCACACACCTTGGTGGAGTTGGGGCACAAGGCCTGCCTCATGTTGTGTAAGGCATTAGCCATGGCATAAACAGCATTCACCACAAACATGATCTTTGATTCTGGTTGGAATGGAGCTTCACGGAGGGAATGCTTCCCACAGCCCAGGTCATGGAGACTGCACTGGAACTGGTTTTCCCAAAACTCTCTGAACCAGGGATTCCGGGTGTTGTTATACGGATGCAGCACCGTGAAGTAATCATTAAATTGAGGGATTTCATAAGAAGCGAGTTCAATAGTGAAAGCTCCATCAGCCACTGCTTCACTTCCCCTCACTACGCTCTCCTGCGCTCCCCAGCCATCACTGGCCACCCAGGTGAAGGAGACATTCATGCGGTTGGCTGCCACCAGCAGCTCTCTGGCGTCTTCGCTGCGCGTGAACAGGACGACCACCTTGGCGTTGGATTTCTGCTGAAGGGAGCGGATTACGTTCTCATAACTCATCGAACGGCTCATCGAACGGCTCACCTTGGCTGAAGTGGCAATGCAAATCTGGCGGGCACGTGCCTCCTGCTGAAAGGCATCAATACCAGTCTCACCGTAGTCGCCTTCTGAGGCTACCGTTGATACGTAGGTCCAGTTAAAGTATCGCAGGATTTCTGCCATGGCCTTGGCCTGGTAGAAGTCAGGGGGCACCGTCCGGGCAAAGTAGTCATAGCGAGTCTTGTCACTCAGTTTGGCACTCGTAGAAGCATAGCTGATCTGAGGGATTTGGAAAAGCCGCAGCAGGTTCGCCACCTGCAATAGAAAAAAAACATCAAGAAAAATCTCAGTTATTTAAGTCAGTCTTTCCACTGTGCAAAGACCTAGTTAGGACGCCCTACAGATGTGGTCTGGTCCGACAAACCCAATATAGATATGATCTGCTGTTTGCAGGGTTTGCACCGCTGCAATGAATCATCACTGAGGTAATCATGGATCTGATTATTCATGATATCTGGGTATAGATCAGAAACATGATTCCGTTACAGATACATATGTGTCTGTCAGATGTTAGAATTGTTTTTGGCCATCTTTAAATAAATGAATGAAACTGGCTAGACTACTTGTTTTTCCCCCGCTGAGGCAATTAGTCTCTCCCCATTTGGCCTCTCATTTCTTTATTGGATCCCCGCTGGCTCCTTTGGAACTTAAACCTCCTGCTGATTTAATGGAGTGCTCCTGCTTTAAACCGTTGTTGGGGATGGTTCATTTACCGAATCATTCATGATGTGCAATGCTACAGAAAACTGGTAACGCTTGTGTGACAGTAAAAGAATTTGGTTACAAAAAAAAGAAATATTTTCCTAAAGTTTTCGCGCTGCTTAGGGGAGAAGGAAGCTGACAGAGGGAGCGGCGAGGATGTGGAGGGCACGGCACGGGATTGAAAAGGATTCAAAGTATCAAAGAATGTTGAAACTTTGCATTTTCTCCGTAACAGTTTTTGTTGGTGTTGTGACACGGAATGTAAGGTGAAGAAGCTACTGACTAGTTTTTGCTTCAGGCACTTTTGTGGGCACCTAAGGGAAGCCAGTCTAGTAATTCAAAGCAACACAAACCTACAGCTGACTTAAAGTTGACTCTCAGATAAGCTCACATGCAGCACCGCACCTTGAATGCCAATGACTCATTTTTGAGAAGGTTAGAATGGAAAATCCCATTTGAAAATTATATTCATTCCAAGATTTTTTTTATGTACAACTGAGTATTTCTTATAGGGCAAAATTGTTTAACTATAATTTTAAGCATCGTAGGAAAAGCTTTTCCTGTGAAATGTGTGCTTCCTGGTAAAACCAGATCTGAGGGAATTCTGTTAAGCATTTAATAATTTAATTTAATAAACAATATTATCATCATTTCAGTGAATAAATGAAAATTAATTTGAAACAAGATTTCTTGCTTTTTTCTATGATATTTTGCATAAAAATCTGACACAAATATTACACGTGAAATATGTGCAGCGTTGAGATGTTTCAGGTTTTTTTTACAATATTTAAATAGTGTTAAAGTCTTGCTTTATTGGTGCATATTTCATTTGCACTTGGAAGTTGGAATTTTTGAGTTACAGTTAGAGAAATTGACTGGAAATCCCCAAATTTGGGATTCCTAGCCTAGTGAACTAGACCAATTCTTGCTTTGCAGAGTTTGGTCTAGGCACGCTTCATAGGAACCCTCGCAGCCTGTGGCTGTCCAATCACAGCTCGCTATAGTTTTGGTTGGGCCAATCACAGCGCTCTATATTTTGGGCCAATCACAGAGCGGGAGTAGCCGATGACATCAGCGCTGCGGCCGCGAACTCAAGCAACATGGCGGCAACTCAGGAAAACACGTTCGTTTGAAACGGCTTTGTCATCAACATTGGATTATTTAGACTCCAACGTGCGTAAGTCTGTCAGATATACTTAGCGGCTTCTTATTTTTATCAAACAAAGTAGTGCAATGTCCCAGTACACCTGATATTCACATGTTTTTATACAAAAACGACAGAAATCATTGATGTTAGACGCTATTAAAGCCTCCCGCTTTTCCATCGCTGTGATTACGTTACGTTGTTCATCACTCTGATTGGTCCTAGCGCTATCCAATTGCGTGCTAACATTTTGAAAGACAACCGTAGATCCCGCCTCACGACTGAGAGCTGTCAATGGTTCGTGGCCAGACTATATATACACATATATAGGATGGCTTGCCAGGCTATGGGATTCCAACTTAAAAAGTCAGAACTAACCCTAACCAGCCCCAGCCTCAAAATCCAAAATGGCTACTTCACATATTAAAACTTAGCTTAATATTTTTTTTTTTACTTCTGTCTGCTTGTATCTCACCCAGTACTGACCCAACTCTGCAGGTCAACATGTTACTGTAGTGTTAAAATGAATAAATCTAAAGTCAGGTCACTAAGCCCAACATGAACCCAGTAAGTTCCGACATTATTCACAGATCTTAGTCAAAAGGAAATACAGCGTTAGCCTGTTTGTCCTCTTGTGCCGTTTCCTGGTGAATCAACTTGTGTGTTTAGATTAGTGTTCAGTTGAGTTTTAAAGACTTGGTTCAGTTTTAACACATCTCACATATTCAGTCTTTAGTGCAGAACTCCTTGGATACGTTTACCAACATCACCAGGACTTCTGGGTAAAACCAGAATTACCTCCATAAATGTTTAGTCATTTAAATGACGAAAGCATCTATTAACACGCTGCTCTTTCATTTGTTGAATCAGGACAAAACATTAAGAAAAGCATCATTTTTTCTTTTTTCAAACTGTAGCTTTTCTCTATAGGCAGACACAATGTGATGGTACAGAGGAACAGAAAGGTCACTAATAGATTATTGTGAAATTAAAGATCATTAAAGAGGACCTAGAATGCAGTTAATCAACAATCTAAAACAGCTTTGAGCCTCTAAAAAGCATCAGAAATGTTCTTTAGGCTTTCATCTGTCCCAGGAGCCCTGATACAGACCATTCTAAACCCCCTAAACCAGCCTTGCTGTGAAAAGAGCTGTTAGCCCCTCCCACTCGGCCAAGATATGAATATGATAATGAGCTGCTTGCTGATTGGTTGGTTTCCCCAGAAGGCCTCAGACACTGGAGACATGCAGGTTTGAGGAGGCGTGGCTCCCCCTTATGACGTGTTAAGGAAGGTTTTCTCAGAACAGAGGTTTTTCTCTCGCCTTTTTCAACTTTCTAATTTACATAAAAAGTAGGTCACACACGGCTTTGACTTTTTGGCATGCTACTGTTGACCACCCAAGCTGTCTTTATTCAACAACAACAAAGAAAATGTTGGTTTACGTTATAGGTCCTCTTTAAACAAAAACAAAAAAATGAGCATTACTTCTGCATAGACTGGGGTTAGGGTTATGGAGTCTAGTACCAATTAATGGCTTTTTCAGCTCACTTACTCACAGATTGGATCACCAACATTAGCTGTGCTTGATCTCAGACACAGCTCAATCCNAGGAACCCTTTTTGCAGGTGTTTTGGATTCATTAGCTGATTAGAGTTAGGATCACTTGAGCAGACAGCTGATTTTAAATAGAAGCTAGCTTAGACAGCGGGAAGTTAACATGAAACTATCATAATAATGATCAACATTTATCAATGCAGACAAAAAATATTGTAAATGTTTCCCCAAATATTGCTAGTCACTATTTCTGCCAATTCTAACAAACCTGCGACAAACGATCATCTTCCAATCACACATGAGCAGATCTGTAGCAGCTGAACAGGAAATGAAATGAAATAAACTCACTGGCAAGGTGCAACAAACATGTACCCCATTAGAGCTCATAGCCACACTTTTCACATGATCTCACCAGGTTTCCATGGCTACGGCACAATACTGTACTGCTCATCTTCACATCCCTATTTATACGTTCACTAGTTTACAGACACAGTGAAATGTGATGGTCCTAATCGAAAGATTTACCACTATTCTGTTAAACAGGGTTGGGTTTTTTTTGTAAAGTTGGTTTCTTCTGCAGAAAGTTAATATTTGTTACTATTATTAGTAATATTATTATTAGTTGTAGTAGTAGTAGTATAAAATATCTATAAATTCCACTAATTCAGGTTTTACACTGATCACGGATATTATTTAGTTGGAGTGTTTATTTCCCTCTCTGGTCCAGGCAGGATAAAGCGTTCAGGTCCAGTCAGAATCCAGGAGCAGAACGGTCTTTTTAATGTGGGAACAGAAGAATCTGCCTGCTGGTGAAGTGGGAATTTCCACAGCTGGCTTGTCAGACGAAGCTTAGCTCCACTGATTGATCTGCGTCTCATTAGGAAAGCTCAGCTGTGTCTGAGAACACGTAAAGGTACACAAACATAAATGTACACTTAGTTCAGGAGACTCTGGGTCTCTGATGGTATCTCTGGAGCCCTAAAAGACACGGGAATGCTGCACACCAGCAAGTACAGCAACAGTAATGCAACTGTTCCTCCTACATTCTTTATCAAGAGGAAGCTCTTTGAGAAGAGCGGAGGAAGACAAGTAATTTACATTGTATGACAAGGTCATCATTAAAATTATTTCAGAATCCAGTTTTTATAAAATCTGTTAGACCAAGTCCACTTGATTTTTTAAAACACATCAGTAGTGGTCTCTAGTATAAACAGGGTATATACAGTAATCCTTAAGTTAAATTTACTACTTTTTAATACCTTTTTTACAACCTTCAGAATTTTTTTAAAACCATCACGACACTGAATTGCAAGTGTTAATCAGTGACCTTTCTATTATTTACACAGACAGTTGAGCGCACAGTGTTCTGAGATGATGCCAAACGACCACTGAATATGACGTCAACATTTTCAGACGGAGACAAGATCTTTGATTATGTGCCCTAGTGGTGCAATGGATCAAAAAACTCACGGTTCAGATCGTATCACAGATTTGAGTCACGGGTCGGATAATTTTTTGGATCAGAACAAAGAAAAGAAAAAAAAGACAAATAACTTTGCTCTCTTATTAATTTTGTAGAACACTTAGTGCAACATTTTCTGCTTAATGCTCATTAATTACAAACAACACTTAACTCATTTAATGCAGTTACGTCCTATAAAATCTATAACGTCAAAGAGTTTTTAACTGAATGATTCTGACCATAGCCGCGGGAACATATTTTCAGCAGGGGGTGCTGAAAAAAAAAAAGCTCAGCTGCGCTCAACTCGTTATGTCCAGGTGAATCATAGCCTACGTGTAGCATAGGCATTGATACGAGTCTCATTATTAGAAAGAAGACACGCTCCAACAGTCTTCAGCACTGCTTGAAAACCTACGACTCCCGTCTGCAGTTGACCAATGAAAACACACATTTGAGACGCCGCAGCAGCAAGACTCCGCCTCTCTGAGTTTCCGTTTCAAATCTTATATATACAGTCTTTGGTTTCAACTTACGGTATGTTTAAAATGCGGATTATAAACTACACACCAGTTTTTATTTTTGTTAATAGCCCAAATAAAACCGGAGTTACTCTAAAATAATTAAACTAAGAATGAGTTCAGTGGCGTTTTGTTGCTGAGGGAGAGGATGATGCTGCGTGATCTGACAGCAGGTGTCAAAAGGTGCGCTGAGGCGCTGTCACGGAGCGGAGAAAACACTGAGACAGACATTGACGGTAAAAGTTTAGATATTGGAGCAATCTGTGGCAGATAGATAGTTACTTCTCTGTAGTTTAGTGTTTTTTTATGCATAAAGGAGGATGAGAAGGATGGATGTCCAGCAGACAGATCAGCTGTTTAGCTGAAAGACGGGAAAAGGAGACGCGCAACTGGAGTCTGAGGCCAATGCGCATCAATTCTTCCTCTTTGAGGAAGATGAGCTGGGTCATCAGCTGGCACTAAAAAGTGTTTACTGTGGCGCCTTTTTCTCTTTTTAGCGTTGTATTGCTTATCTGTAACGTATGCTTTTTGGGGGGTGCGCTCGTGACATAGCATGTCCTCTTGGAGCGAGACGTCGTGCAGTCTGGCTCACTGAAAGGTTGCGCCGTTCAGTGTGGCACCTTTCTGGAGTTCTCACAGTGTGACACGAGCAGTCGTGTGAGACGGCCGAAAAACGCACAGTGTGTCCCGTGGCTGGAGGACTAAAGATATGCAACAAGCGTTTTATTTGTGGATGGAAATGACGGTAAACGTGGGTTTAGAGGTGGTGAGTGCACGAAGAGGTGGAGGAGAATGAGGGACAAGTTTGTTCGTGTTAAAAAGTATCTGAAATACAATAAAAAGCACAAAATAAACTGTCAATGCACTATCTTGGACCAGATACATGACAATATACCCCAGAACTCACTGTTGCTGCATATCCTTTTGTTTTCTCGAGGGTTCCCAAAAAAGTCTAAAATCCGCTTTTTTGCTAGCCTGGCAAGCCATCCTATATATGTGAATATATAGTCTGGCCACGAACCATTGACGGCTCTCAGTCGTGAGGCGGGATCTACGGTTGTCTTTCAAAATGTCAGCACGCAATTGGATAGCGCTAGGACCAATCAGAGTAACGAACAACATGACGTAATCACGGCGACGGAAAAGCGGGAGGCTTTAATAGCGTCTAGCTTCAATGATTTCTGTCGTTTTTGTATGAAAAACACGCGAATATCAGGTGTACTGGGACATTGCACTACTTTGTTTGATAAAAATAAGAAGCCGCTAAGTATATCAGACAGACTTACGCACGTTGGAGTCTAAATAATCCAATGTTGATGACAAAGCCGTTTCAAACGAACGTGTTTTCCGAGTTGCCGCCATGTTGCTTGGGTTCGCGGCGTTCGCGGCCGCAGCGCTGACGTCATCGGCTACTCCCGCTCTGTGATTGGCCCATGATATAGAGCGCTGTGATTGGCCCAACCAAAACTATAGCGAGTTGTGATTGGATAAACACAGCAGTGGTTTGGGCTGCGAGGTTTCCAATGAAGCGTGCCTAGACCAAACTCTGCAAAGCAAGAATTGGTCTAGTTCACTAGGCTANCTGCAGAATCCTTTCATTAGCAGTTTTAGTGTCACACCTATTTTGTGAAACTGATCAGCAACAGGGAGGCAGTTTCTAGTTAAAAAGGACTAATGACATAAAACATTGTTTAACTATTGTGCCTGATTGACTGTGAAGCCATTTTTAGTTGTTTATGGTGCAGTTAATTAAAACAAATAGATATTCCAGATTATTTCAACATGAGTTCAAGGTTGATTTCCTCTGCAGGACTCAGGTCAGCTAGAAAACGCCTGAACTTCCAGACAGGACAATAATCATATGATTGTGTTTCTGTGTTGACAGCCTTCCTCTGCCTGTAGAGAAACACTGGTGGTGGAAAAATTAAAACTAGAATCACAACTGACATGTAATATTAACACTGATTATTCCAATTCAGATTACATAATCTCTCCTGACACAAAAATTAACATTTTACAAATTCTAATAAATGTTTTTCATAATCATTTCATAAAACCAAGTTTAAATTCCTTTGAGGGTGAAACTGAGGACAAATCTTTTCATTTAATTTCATTTTTCAGTATAGTTTTCTTGTAAAATAGCCTAATTTTTTACAGCAGTGATACATTTTAGAATACGAACCAGAAACATGATTTTATAATACAAGTACTTTTTGTGATTATGTAAGTCTGGTGAATTAAAAAATGCTCAAAATTCAACACAATTTTTTATTCACTAAAGGATAAATTATTAGATTATTTAACCTGCAATAATTGTTTTATTGGTGTAGGATATGCAAGCTTGTATCAGGTGAAGTAATAAAAATAGAGCTAGTAGCAGGAGTGTGGGAACATTTGATTCTCCTTTTTCTAAAACCAGACTGATGGAATAAGAGTCAGAGATGCACAACATAAAGAAGACTTATTGTAATATCAGTGTGCATGATGTTAACAGCAAACACGTGCCTAGGCTGCAGTACATGTTATAGAACACTGTATTTGAAGAGTCCCGCAGTCACACTCTGCAGTCTGATCATTTATTTGCTCAGCTGGATGGACTCACATCCCCAGATGCTCTCACCTGATCATACTGGTGGAGATGCTACATCACACAGAGAAGTATTGGGAGGATTGGACGAGTGTGAGGCTAGAGGAAAATTTGGTTTATTGCCACTGATTTTATCAATAATAATGTTGTAAAAATGTAAAATAAAATGTATACTTTATTGATCCCCTTGGGTAAATGATATGATTTGACCCAACCCTGAGGAGCAGTGGGCTGCCACTACGCCCAGCGGACAACTTCAGGACTCGGCATCGTGGTGAAGGACGCAGAGACCGGGACTGAACTGCACACTTTCCACCTTCCTTAGTGAGAAAGTACAACAATATACTATAATAACAGCAATCAGTTGCTTAAGCACCCCTAAATGGAATCCCAGCACCCCTAAAAGCAATCAAAGGAACGTCACCCCCAAATCCAATCAAAAAAATCCTGCAGTGTGAACGCAGCCTTAGTTATATTTGTCTCATCATCTCTAACTTCAGATAAATAAATGCATTCACATGCTTTGGTTCCACATCTCGCATTAGGCTGAAATATCACACAAAAAAATCAGTACTTATTAATGCTTAGGCTCCGCCCACAGCAGGGGTGGCACAAGGGGGCTTGCTGTGGCCCACCCTGGACAACCCCCTCCCAGAGACGCCCCTGCCTGAAACTTTAAATGAAATCAAAAGCGTGTCCAAAAGCAACACGGAAAAGGTCAAAGGTTAAACTAGATCACCAGGATCTTTGTTTTTCATGACCTTTATGACCTTTTATTGTTGATTTAAATGAAAGAAGTCTCAGTTTATTTGGAATCTCCTTTTTTATGTGATTCATATAAATAAAGATCTGATTTTAAAGCTATTTGCACAGCTGATTACACATTACAGCTATTGTTTTAGAGTCATACCACAGAAGGACCACAGTGATGAGCGTCTTTGTTTGGATATGAGATCATGAAAAATAAGTGGGACAGAAGGGATTAGACATGTTTGTTTTTGAGGGCTGTTAGGTGTGAGTGGCGAGGCTTTTCTGAGTTCATTTTATGAAACTTACTTTAAGTTTGAAGAGTTTCTCTGAAAAGTTTCTTTATATTGTAAAAATGCCAAGTGAATATAGGAAGTATTTTATGAAACAGAGTCTTTTTCGGCTCCATACAATAGAAGAGCATGGTGGGGTCTCAGAGGCTACACATCTATATATTTTTTAAGAAGAATGTCAAGTTTAGTTTTTGCTGATTATGTCTGTAGGCAGTAGAGAATAGAGCCTTTTCCTCCTGCTGTAAAATGCTCTTTCTTCAGGAATAGTATACACCTGCTTGTAGTCTTCTCAGAGAGTCTCTGTGGTAATTGATGTGGTAACATCTGGAATCGATGCCCACGGCAAACTGTGAGTTCTGTGTTCTCTGGGATCAATGTATCTATGTGTGTGGATGATGTATGGATCTGGCTTTGGATGTAGTCTGTTCCATAGTTTAGTTCCCAGATAGCTGTCAGGCCCCCACTGGATTTGAATTTAAAATAAAGGAAAAAACGACCGCATGGTGGGAATGGGGAATGGCTTGTGTTTGTATAGTGTAGGGTGACCATATGTCCATTTCCAAAAAAGAGGACAGGGGAGCTGTGCCTACCGATGACGTCACACTATGGCAACGCCACACAAATCACGTTGGGACCCATTGTTTTCCCGGTGTTCTGTCAGAACACCTGGCTTACACAGAGGATTCTGGGGGAGCCCACTCATCCCAGTGACGGGGGGGGGATCTGCCTTGATACAGCCCTGGATGTGGGACTGAATTTCGAAGTTGATCTGAATTGTATCAAATATATAAATATTACATGCTTGTGAATTATTGCTTTATGAAGGTCAAAAGGTGTAGTGGAATAAATCTACCTACATTTTCCTTTTCAAGAACTTTGTTTTGTTTTCTTGTTTTTTATTTGCATATTTTCCTGTCCTGTCTGGCTCTGATCTTCCTGCTTCTCCTCAGTCCACCAGAATAAACTGTTTCCTGGCTTCTTCCTGTTTCACATCGAGTTACTTTTGAACTAAACAGGTCAAATGAATCTACCAGCTGAAAAATAGTGGAGTGCGCTGCGTGGCCGAGCAGGTGAGGTGAAATCACCAGCGCACGGGTGATGCGCTCCGCTGCGAAGCGCGTCAGACACGAATAAAAGATACGATTAAAAGACAGACGTAAGACAGAAGATTATATGAAGGGACATGAACAATCGCGTGTTAATTATATTGTTGGGTGGCGCCACTTTGAGAATGTTACTGTGGCCGTGCGCAGCTGCCCGGAGCACTTCAACAATCAGCATTATCTGTCCACAGTGCGCTGAGAGTCCATGTAATATAAAACAGGATCTTTTTTTGGGCTTCCCTGGGTGTGTAAGTTGAGGGCTTCCAGCTCCCCCGTAATTCAAACCCGACTCCGGGATGAAAACCCGGACATTTTCATCAATATAGGAAACCCCCCGGACAGACGGTGATAGATGGACATGTTCGGGGAAGAGAGAACGTTTGGTCACCCTAGTATAGTGGCTTCTAGGGTTCTACAGCCCCCCAAGGTGCTTCACAACACAACCACTCATTCACACGCTGGTGGTGATGAACTACATCGTAGCCACACTGCCCCAGGGTTCACTGACAAAAGCGAGGCTGCCGTACACTGGCGCCACCGGTCCCTCCGACCACCAGCAGCAGACAAAAAGGGTTAAGTGTCTTGCCCAAGGACACGACTGCAACAGACTGAGCCAGACTCGATCCCGCAACCCTCTGGTTACAAGATAGGCACTTAACTCCTCTGCCTCCATCGTCCCAGTTTTGCAAATAGTTTGAACGGCTATTATAAACCAGTGAGGGATAACATGGTTTTAAAGCTTTAAAGAGGACCTAAAATGCAGTTAACTCATTAACTGCCAGTCGTTTTCTGATCAGAAAGCCCCTGACTGCCAGCGTTTTGACTGCCAGGTTTGAGGAGGCGTGGCTCCCCCTTATGACGTGTTAAGGAAGACTTTCTCAGAACAGAAGTTTTTCTCTCGCCTTTTTCAACTTTCTAATTTACATAAAAAGTAGGTCACACACGGCTTTGGCTTTTTGCCATGCTACTGTTGACCACCCAAGCTGTCTTTATTCAACAACAAGGAAAATGTTGGTTTAGACTCTAGGTCCTCTTTAAAGGAAGAATTTTGCCATTTTGGCTTGCTTCTAGCACCCCCTAGTGTCCGCTTTAATTCACTGTCGTAAAACCGAAACTGAAACTCTCCTCTTCGCTGTGCGTTTGTGTTTCTAACACCTTAATCTAACTGCTGAAATGTCTCCTCGGCCTTCATTAGTGTCTACAGGAGCGGTTTGTCACTAAATCAAACAAATCAGCTGTGTTCATGATCTAAAACATGCAGGAAACATGCTGGAATCATATCTCTGAGCTCTCATGACTCAGAAAACCCCCGTTGTTGCCTCTTGTTGGATTCCTATTGTGGTCGGATGTTCTTTTTTCTTCTGAGGCTCCACCATGATAAACACATTACAATAAATGTTAACAGGTGTAGCTCGTCTGTTCTGAGATGTAAACATGGATTGCTGTAATGTGAGACTTCAGGACAGCGGTCCGGAGAGGCTGAAGTTACAAACGGTGTATCCTGCTCACAAAGGGGCAGAGAGGGCTGAGAGAGTTTTCATTAACCCTGTAAAGGGTCATTTTAGCACCTACTGGCTCAAGAACATGATTTAAAATATGAAAACGTTGCATAGTATGCCTTTAAGCAGCTTAAGGTAAGGCACTCTTCAGATGGGAGGAAGATCTTGCTATGACATAAAAATTTACCAAAACATGGATGGTCTTTGTATTGTCTTGGTGGGTATGGGGCACATTAAGAACAACGTTAAAATGTATTCATTTGAACTTGGTTCATCATTGTTGGGTCTGTGTGGGGCATCCTGGGCATTAGCAATGACAGCGTATCCATGAGATGGGGCCTGTGGGCACCAGTGTAGTTAACCGTGGAGATTTTGAAGCCAGACTGGTCATGGTGACCTCATGTCTAGGCTCAGAGCCCAACACATGTTGATGTCATGTGACCATGGCATGATCTCCCACCACCTTTAGCTGCAGCTTGACAAGGACAGGTCATGGTGCAACTGTGGGAGCATATGGAAGGACCTACATAAGAACGTGCTGGTGATGGATAGAGGGCAGCAAGGGTGCAGAAGAGCAGAAGGGATGCTGACAGAAGAAAAAAAACTTTCTGGTGTGTAGTCAGAGTCTAGCTACTTCATGATACAGATTATTTAACTTTGGCATCATGCATCCAGGTTCTAATGGATTGTGTTGTTCGTGACAAACAGTGGGGTTGTTATCCTATGTGAAGGGGGTCTATAAGGAAATGAAAAGGAAAAATAGTGCTGCCATGTGTCACTGAGATGGTGAACATTTTAAAGAGAGAAAGAAAGCAGCCGTTCCTAACTTCCTGTTGTAGATATGAAGAAAAACAACAAAGAGCTCATTGACTATATGAATCTAAAGATGACGTTTTTATGGGGGATTTATTTAATGGAGCATTTCCACTTCAGGTGCACAAATTGATGTTAAACCTAACAAAGTACCTGAACCGTTCAGAAGAATTATATGTTGCAATAATATTCCATATCAGAGGTAATGCATTTATAAACCAGCTATTCATCCGTCCTGCAGAAATTTCTTAGTGGCTCCCAAAGTGAATGAGTAATTTCTCTGTGGTTTATTAAATAACGCTTTAATCCACTCACGGGGCTTACGGCTTATGAAAGGTTGTAAAGCAAAGTGACAGTCATGACGCTGATACAACAGGCTCATTGGAAATGCTCAGATGCATGCTTACAAGGTTGATGTGAAAGGCCAACGCTCTCCATCCTGCCAGAACCCATCAGCAACATGCTGAAGAGTCTGAATACCACTGGTTGATAGGAGCAAACGCAACTGAAGGATGTGGAAACAGAGTCCACTGAAATCACCCGAGTCATTTTGATAGATAAAATTACTTTGCCAAATGTCATGATGTATTTTTACCGAGGAAAAGATTAGCTAACTGGCCGCTTCGTTGCAAATATTTTCTTTTTGTAAATAATCCCTGCTTTGATGAGTTGAAAGGACTGAGCGATTAGATCGGAGAGGAAGGGAAGAGCTTGAGGAATAAATCAGATGACATCAGGAAAAAGGTAGAGATGTGCCACGCATAAAGACGACCGTCTCGTTACTGTTTAGTCATTTCTCTTGATGCTGTGACCTTCAGCATGAGCCTGCAAATTTTAAGCAAGTTGAGTTAACTTTTAACTTCTCTTTTGGATTGCACAAAATTATTATTGCATTTGTTTGATTCTGCACAAAATATTAGCAGCATCATGTTCATAAACACATGCACTGTGGTTGTTAGTCTCATGTGCAATTACTTTTCATTTGGTCCATGTCAGAGTTACTCAGATCCATACACTTGTCATTTATGTGGGTTTTGTGCATCGACATATATATTTAATTATCATGCATGTTTGCACACGGTGAAGTGGTATCTCATTTATGAACCAATGATATTTGTGATTTAAGACATTTATTCTGTCCTCAAAACCCATTTATGATAAATCAGCATTGATTGTATTTTTGCAATTCATATAGATTAATATGTCTTCTATTGATAGGATGTGTGATACATCCTAATATCGTAATATTGTATCACACCGGTGACTCAAAATGGCTTCAGCATATATCAGAATTAGTTCATTATTTCATTCAGCAGAAACAGGAGTTTTGGAACCATTTTCACGTTTTCTAAATTGTATGTATTTCAGCTGCATCACATGTATTTGTTATCCACTCATAAAAGAATGGATTAAAGCTCGTTTTAAACAAACGGTAAAGACGAACAGAAACATCAAAAGGACCCTTTCACAGTGGCTAGACACAAGAAATATCAGGCCTACTTTGTGGAAATGTCATGGTTTTTTTCTACATGAAAAGCCCATCTGTTCTTCCCAGAAGACTGTGTCCGTGTTCTTCTGCAGCAATAACACAGAATTCCCACAGCAGCAGTCCTTAACTCCTGTCTGTATCACACATGTAGGGTCCGGCGCAGCACTGCGAAACATCGGGCATCTGCAGTGGACATGCATGCACATGCAGCACACACGGTAATTATTACGCTATCCAGTTGGGTTGTTGTTAGTTCATTCTTAATATTTGATGCTCGGCTGTGGCTTTAATGGGCTGGAAATGGGAACTTGTTACAGTTAAAGAAAAACCCAAAATGCAAGACCGAACAAGCAGGAGATTGGGGAAAAAATGATTAATTAATAAACTTTATTGACAAAAGAAATAAAAAGACAAAAGAAGCCAGGAATCCAGAAACAAAATGAGGCATAAATAGGGCAGGACTCCTTCAACTCAGGATCCATCTACAACAAAAACATCGGTAGGCACGAGCATGTTCTCTGCAGGATTTTCATGAGGTCTTCAGGCACATATGAAGGACATGCGCTCCCCATATGAGTGATTAACCGTGATGATTTTGTTTGAGCTTGCACTAAATTTCTGTAGCGAGGTTTTCGTCATTTATTACAGAGGTGGTATACGGGGGCTGTGCGCACATGACGGGGGAGGGGGTTCACAGAGAAATGCAAAGAAAGTTGCATAGAAAACTACTCTGGTGGAAAGCATCATGACTTTTACAACTTGACTGCAATCTAACATAGCGAGGTCTTACCCCTCCTTTCCACCAGAAAGCACCAAAGCAACATGTAATGACGTAGAGGCGTTTTACTCGTGAGCTCATTCCCAACCGGGAGAGTTTCAGAAGTGAAATAGTGGCAAAAGCATTCCACATCGCTGGTCCCGCAAAGTCACAAAATCACGGGAGAACTGCAGCACCACGCGTGATTTCAGAAGTCCACACAATAGCAAGGAAGGAGAAAGATGGCTGAATGTCCAAAAAGGTCTGTGGTTTATTTTCTGTTCTGTTTACATCGGCTACAGGAGTTTTAACAGGAAATGATGTACGTACAGCACGTGAATGAAGTACATACTGCACGTTACTTTTATTTTGAAAGTTTCCGGATATTTTACAATGCTTTTTTTTTTACTTTTTTTTAATATACTTTCTTTATTTCATTCATAATATAAAACAAACAAACAAAATAAAACAAAAAACAAACAGCATTTAAATAAATTACCAAACAATGAATGAAAAGGAGCAGAGAGAAGAAAAAATCTTATAAAGTTCTGCCCCTTTTTACAATACAAAAATAAAATAAGAGAAACTTAAATTTCAATATGATTGCTCTTTCAGCTCTTCAATACTTCTAGACTATTTACTATATTACTACTCATTTAACTCTTCAACACTTCACAAACACCATTTTACATTATATTTACATATTTAGTTAATCCCGATGATTTGATACATTTTTTAAATACAGTTAGTGGATTTGGATTCTTTTAATTCCTTATTCAGATTGTTCCATAATTTCACCCCAACCACACAAATACAGCATTCCTTCTTGTTAGTCTTAAACTTAGGCATCTCAAAAACACATGTTCTTCTAAATTTATAACTACCAACTCTTTTTTTGAACAGTTTCAGAATATTAACAGGTAAACTATTGCTATTAGCTTTATACATAAGTAGTAGTATCCTTCCTGTCTGGCCCGAGCTAACCTGAGGAATTTGACCTGTTTTTGGAAGCATAAAGAATAAAAAATACTCTAAATGTAATGATAGTGTCCCTTTGCTTCTGGGACATCATTCAGTAGTAAATCTGCCATTCCACTAGCTTTAGTTCACTTATCTGTGATGATCAGTGAGCATTCATCTCATCTAAAACAGCCTCGCTACAAATTATAATATATAAATTAATATAATATAAAAACTGTGTTTTTCATGTATTTATTTTAATTGTGGGTTGGACATGGTATCTGTTTGAACGGCACACATATTGGATTCTGTCAAGCCACCAAATAATCTAATCACTGTCAATAATTTACCATTCCAGAGCACGGTATTCACTTTTCTGCATGAATAATTCATTGTCACTGCATGGTTTTACTCAGACCATTCATCATTATTCTTCCTTCCTGCCTTGAATTCTGTCACGTGTGTTTCTATGTTTAAATCCTGTGTGTGTGACTCACGTACGCATCGCAGACTGACAGTGTCTGCAATGAAAACGGTTATGAGATTAGAACTGTTTGTGATTCTTCAGCCTGGTGAAAGCTAGCATACACCTTTTTATTCTGCTCACGTATTTTAGTTTCCAGTTGTCAAGTAGATTGTTCTCATTGTGCCTTTAAATGCTGACGTGCATCAGTTTGAACGCGTGTCCACTCACGATCAGTAAAAATCAACCATCATGTCCAATTAGGGTGCCTCTGATCTTCTGAGGGGTGCTCTGAAATAAACCGTGGATTATTTTTGTTTTCCAGTTGTGTTCAGGAAGTTCCGCCACGTGTTTCAGGACGCAGAATTGGTGTTTGACATTCCCGAGGTGTTGTTCTCCTTGCACGCCCTGGTGATTATGATATTTTGCCTGGGGACCCTCTTTACCCAGCGAGCCATATTTAGCAGCACTGTCTGCTGTCAGGGTAACACTAGTGGAGTCCCGTCCGTGTGTTAACAAGAACCCGGTCCAGAGGCTAGATGTTTCTGCCGCTCGTTAAAGAAAACAATACAGTTCTAACTAACCTGCAGAGTAAGGACACCACAGAGGAGCATTTATAGAAGTTTTGTAATAATATTTCACAGACTGTGTTTGCCTAAAGCTTAGATTTGCAGCATGACAATGAAAACGTGTTTTGTTGGTGCTCCAGGTTTTCACACATGAATGAGGATGCTGAATGTAGTGAGCATGTCATCACAAGGTCATTACTCATTTTCCTCTGACGACCCGCTGTTTAAATGAACCATGGGGAAAATGTTCAAGGCTAAGTACTTGAGTCACATCAAGTTTTTGCACACGTGCACTCGAACCGCCCAGATGGCATCACAGACGTCCCCCTAACTGTTAAAGATCCAGCCTTTGGTTGTCAAACGCTTTGACGCCATATGAAGCCATCTGACTCACTCCATCCTCTTCCCCTCTTCCTCGGTTTCTGTCCGTCCGTCGCCGTCTCCGTGTTTCTGTGAAACATGATCTCTTGTGCGATCGCTCGACATCCTCCGCCGCGCATGCACACCTCTGCCAAGCTACCAGACAGACCGGCTGCAACCACAGATGGGAAAGATGGGGGCCCTAGCCTGCGAGAGCGTCACAGAACTTCGCCTCCACACTTAACTCAATCTGCGCCCGAGTACCGCCAGCAAGGCCAGGCCCGCAGCCAGATCCACCCTCATAGCTGTGATTGTCACACCACAACACCAGCAGCACAGCAACACACTCCTTTGTTGTGACAGATTCAGACGGCACTCTGCGTTTTCACCACCCGTCAGTTCACCTTGGCCCAGCGTGTCGCTGGGCCAATAAGGGCTTTTAGAGTAATATGTCCTGTAACTGCCTTAGCCTTTGGGCTGACATACACACATCTGTATTAACCACCTGCCTTTGTCACCAAGGGGCAGACTTGCTAACCTTTCTCACAGCTGAGCTGGCTCCCCCTAAAGGTCTGAAAGACTATAGATTACGCACCGAGCAGGCAGCTACAAAGGACAGAGAGATTATGTGGAGAATGGTATCCAGCGGCAGCCCAGAAATGCCACACACCCCCCCTGCCCCAAATGCATATCTTTGTGTGAGAACATCATCAACAGGGCAATAACACGTCAAACTAGATACACCTCATCCCTTTTTAAAGGGCACCGCTTACACAGCAAACCCTTAAAGCATTAGGGAGAAGGGAAACGGTTATGCGTGGTCACAGTTCACGTTAGAAATGTTTGCGAGGTAAGAAGTTAGCGATTTTACCGTCGTGAATAAATTCTCAGCAACTTTCTAAGATAAAGAGCAGGAGTCCACCTCATGACTGCACTTCATTACAACACAGAGACTTATTCATGCTGAGAGAGATGACTTTACTCCAACTGGTGAGGAAGATTCAGTGAGAAGCTAGGGCAGACCTCAGGCTGGTAATAGCACATCCATAAATTACCACAAGACAAGGGCACTCTCTAAGGAGCCCCAGATGCAGGGTTCTGCTAAAATTACACCTCGTTTATCAAATCCTTTATTTCCAAACTGTCGTCTTTCTCCAGGAATCCTGTTACCAATCGCTGTGAATCCTCTTCTTACATCATTTTCCTGGGAGCGCTCAATCTGGCCAGCTCATGACGGTACAGTACGCGTGGCTTTCTGTTCCTTCACAGTTACAGTAAACAGCTTTTAACGAGCTCCGGATTACTGAACGTGCCTTTAATGGAAGCATAAATATACAGTATTTAAGGCAAATTAGACCGTTTCATTCACTCTGATGTCACTTATGTAACTGTTATTATTTCAACGTCAGCTTGACCTCAGGGTGGGTCACAATATAAAGTAAAGAAACAGGTTAAAAAGCTACATGATTGTGTTTTAAAACAAAAACTTGAGTCTGATCCTGTCAGACCAAAAAAGTTATTTTTATTTTATTAGATCAAGGTTTTTGGTCATGGTGAATCTTTGTGCATCAAATGAAAAGTCAATGAATGGACACAATTCTCCCAATATGATGCACATCATTAATATAATTGACGACTGACTTCCCTTCTGCATCTGGCTGCTGAGTAAAGTGTAAATAATAAAGCTCCTGCCAGCCTGCACACTGGGAAAAGAGGAGCGCTGCAGGCGGAGTTACTGCAGAATCTATAGTTCAAGTGATCTGAATCCAATTATATTTCTAGAAAGACAGAAGAGTGCTCCTTTCTTTAAATAATCATGTGTCTGGAACTTGAGCCGGCATGTCTGCAGCGAGCTGAACCATACATGTTGTACTGAAAAAGACTTTGTCCTCTGGCAGGCTGAGTCAGGCTTAGTGGTAAAGATTCAGAGCGTGAGTGTTGTGGATATTTACAAAATCTCATTTCCAAGGAACGCCAAGCCTCTTCCTCACAATGACTTGGAATTACATTGATGTGGCAGTTATATTACAGCTGGAAGATGTGGGGACCCAATTAGCTGAGATTTCCTTGTATCAGCTCGAGTGAGCCAAAGCGAGCTCTGCTGCGGAGCGTAATCACGTTGTTGCTAGACATCCCGTCAGCCCGTCCTGAGCGCAACATCTGTAGCTTGTCTCCCTCTGACAGGACCGCTGCTAAAGTGTGAATTACAGGGGAAGGAGTAAAAGATCCTCTAAATTAGATCAGCCAAGCATTTGTGCCTTCAGGTAAACAGATCCACTTGTGGAACCGATACTCATTAAGTCCCCGTGTTAAGATCTCACAAGAGGTAATTGCATGTGGTATTCAAGTCTAAGTGGGCAGTTAAATGAGTGTGCATCACTCCCACTCTTGTGCCTGAGTGCTTTTCTCTGTCTGGCTCTCATCGTAGCAGCTCAGAGAAAAATGCACACTGTGCAAGTTCTTCACATGACACGATGAATCTGAGCAACTCATTAAGAGCTTATACTCAATAGAGATTAAAGGCCCAGCATTCCGTGATAGAACACGTTTCACTTACCCATTTTCATGCAGAGCTTACACTGGGAAAAGGTTGGAGGTCTAGCCGTTTTCATCAAATCTTGAAAATAACGCACAGTCAATTAGAACCTAGAGTATGTGTTGGAGACAGAGCTTAATTTGAGTTGGATCTTGCCAGAACAAGATCCGGGAACTGCTTTATTTTGAAGGGACGCATTCCGGTACTTGTCTGCTAGGATCCGTTAACTCGCGCTGCTACCTCGTGATTACAGTGGGTAAACAAGGACGCTGTGCTGGTCAGGGACTTACGGGTGAGTGGTTCATTTGTCCAATCGTCTAATTCTGTACATGTTGAACTTTATTGTGAAATTCAACTGCAGGGGGAGGGCGGAGTGGGCCTGTATGAAGCAGGGGAACAGAAAAAAGATGCAAAAATAACAGTGTGAAGAGTAAGTTGTGGAAACTTTGAGAATGTGGGCACAATTATAAGTTATTCATGAAAAACTCCATTCATCATGAGCCGCAGCCGCTCCGCCAAACGCCCCCCCACCACCCCACCCCATCAGTTTTGCCCTCAGTGAACTTTGGTCTGACATCACTACTTGTGTTCCAGTAACATTTGATTTATAAATTAAGCCCTGGTTGGAGACGACTCTCGGCCAAGGCCACAATCATTTTTATCTCAGTAGCAGTAAAAGGAACTGAGGTACCGTCATTTTGCTAAGTTTGTTAGCTGTGGCAGCCATCTTGAATTGGGTTGACTCATGATCAGTTGTAGATAAATATTCAGACCTTCTGAAAGTTTCCTTAGTGGTTCACGCAGGTGAAGAGACACAGACAGAAGCTAAAATATCATCGCTGCCTTTTAACTCAGACGTTAGATTAAAGAGAGTCAACACTTGATTTACCTGGATGGAGACGTCGCTGTAAGAGCCTCCTATGACCCCAGAGATAGCCAGAGGGACCTCATCGTGAATGGCGTAGGAACCGTCAGGACAGGTGTACTCACTGTCATCCACTTTAGTGAGGGACGCTCTGACGAACTCCAGAGACTGCTCCAGAGCGTAAGTGTCCTTCGAGCAGGTGTCCAGTATGTGGGCTCCCAGTGTGATCCCAGGAAGGATTCGCTCATCTTTGTTGATTTCATCTAAAGCCAGCAGCATGGCCTCCAGTCTCTGGATCCCCCTCTGAGAGTTGATCTTCCCACAGTCTTCTACCCCCTCACCCTTTTGGTGCACGGGGAACAGGCCACCCATCATCAAGTCTCCCTCCAGGGTGATCTCTCTCTTAGAGTCTGTGTTGTAGGGCACCGCAGGCAAACCCTGGGGAGCCTGGGCGAACAGAGACACGCTCAAGCAAAGCAGGCCGAGGTGGGATAGCCAGAGGGGTCGGGGCACAGGGCGTACCCCCGAAGCGGGGGGCTTCCCCAGTGACATATCCCTGAGCGAAAAAATAACAAGGACCCTGTCCCGCCGGTGGACTGTGCTCGGTTTGGATGACGGCAGCAGCACAGAAACAAAGGAGCAGCACCAGCAAGCCTCAGAGCACCAGTGTTTTTATTCTGACTGAGGCCATGTACAGCATTATCTCCGTGCTCTTCATCCCTCTCTTCTTCTGAGCGTTTGTAGATTACAGCCTGCAGATCAAACAGAGAGAAACTCAGTCACAGCTTTTGAGTTGAAGCACAATGATCCCTTTGTCTCACAGACGTTGTGTCTGCCAGAGACAAGCTCAATCTGGGGAAACATTTGACATCATCTGCACAAGGAAATAAATGTTTGTATAGTTGTTTGTCTTTGAATGAAAGACAAACAAAGGCTGCTCATTTGGTAACTACCACTTCATCTCAAGGACACACGCCACGCTGCCAACGAGCAGATGTAATGCTGGAGTCGAGTGATCCTGATCTCACTCAGTTTTTGACTGAAGCTGGAGGACAGACTACTAAAGTTTTTTGACATCTTCATTGTCATTTAGCGGATCTACTGAACTCTTTCCTCTCTGCTTCTTACCTGCGTGGCCTCGTTTACGTTTCCTCTAAGGTGGATGATTGCACAGCTCTTTTATAATCACACGTGAAAATGCTCCTCTACACCAAAAGTCTGCTGAGATAACAAATCGCTTCCCCGAGGAACATTTTGTCAAATCCCATTACTTGTTCACTGACCTACAAAGATTCATTCTATACAAAACCGAGGAAAGATAGAGGTAAGAAGACCAGAAAGCTGCACCTTTTTTCTTCCCAGCCGACTGAACCGGTGTGATTTAATTCAGAGCAATAGTGCCGACACTCGTACATTTAGGCTTAAATTGTGTTTTTAATGCTCTGTTAGGTGAAAGAGTTGAGAATTAAGTCTTATGTAAATAAAACACTAGATAGGATTTGCATGTAATGTATTTCTTGGCTTCTAAACATTTTTATACATAATAAAGATGTATTATTATTATTAGTAGAATGTGATAATAAAACTTGACACCTCCTTATTACATGAAATATTTATTTGTGTATGTTTCCCTCCTGAATCCTTCTGGACGGTGTAGGTACTAGATCACCTTGGGGCCCTGGGCTTGCTGATGACATCACAGTACATGACTGGCTGGACGTTGTAGATTTTTGGTTGGTCTGGACAAATTGCGGGAGTTACGTTAGCACGTAATGAGCTCGGCTAGCCAGATCTGTTGTAGTTCTTCATAGGAAACATGGACGACTTTTACAAAGAAATACATCATTTCCTTTGTAATTGATATTTGGTGAAATAAATAATGTCAGACTGCAAACCATAAATAAATAAAAGTGTCTAAATACTTTGGGAAGGAAGATTTTGATGAAATCTGTTGGCTCAGTCGGCCAAATAGTCTCAGTAGCACCTCCTTCTATGGATACACCAACAAGCTCCAGCTTCCTTTTGCAAGTTTGACAGAAGAGTTCAAGGTCTCCAGAGCCAGAGAGGTGCTGCTTTACAGAGACTCAGTAGAGGCGAGCATCGTGGAGAAAACTGGACAGAAGTAGTGTGCTCAGAAGGCAGTAGAGCGAGCGGAGGCCAGGCTGAGGCACAGTGTCGTAGTGGGGTTTGTGGTGGTTGGACAGGCAGAGCTGGGGTCTCTCACGAGACCACGCTTTGACAGAGCCCAGCGAAAAGACAAGCAGCACCTTCTTCAGGGAGAGATTCATTCAGAGGTGGAGGAAGAGCGCCGTAGCAGGACAGTGGACACGCATCAGCAAGGGGCCTGGATGAACTGAGATCAATCACCAGCCCCTAAGATCACGTGGACAAAGATCTAGAGGTGGGAACCAGCAAGACTCCTGTTCCCCAGTCAGTATATGATATCCATCCAACCTGCACATGCCCATTGTGCCAAGCAATAGGTTCCCTGGAGCACATACTAAGCTGCTGTCCAAAAGCCATAGGTGAGGGAAGGTATATGTGGCGTACAACCAGGTTCTAAAGGCAGTAGCAGAGTCTGCATGGGGACACAACGGACCAAGCACCATCTACCAGTCAAGCATAAAAACACTTTTGTTCAGACAGGAAAGAAACCTCCAAACCAGCAGAAGACCATCAGGCTTACCAGCCTTAGCTCAAGACTGGCAGCTTCCTGGAGGACTTGTGGAGACAGTTGAAGTATCCAGAGTACATCACCACTACAATGCTCTGACCAGTTTTAACATTAATTTTGTCCAAGCAGGTAGTACTCATGGACCTCAGAGTCCCCTGGGAAGACCAGATCAAAGAGGCCCACAAGTGGGGAAAGGCAAAGTACCAGGAGCTCATTCATATGTGCAAAAGGAATGGATGGAAGGCCTGCTGTCAACCTATTGAGGTTGGCTGCAGGGGATTCCCAGGACCATCACTGCACCATTTACCCAAGCCTTTGGGATGAGAGGGTTGCAGGAGAGGAACGCCACCAAAGAAATCAGTGGCAGAGAAGCATCCAGGTGGCTGTGGATCAAAAGGGGCGATCCGTGGTCAGGGACTGATCATCCTCGACCGGGTCGTCCAGGTGAGGGTGTCTATGATCAAAGACCTGAAACATCCGATGAACCTGAGTTCTTCGATGTGTCTAAGCTGCCCATCATGGTGTATTATTGAACTTGGGATATTTTTTCTTGTTTATGTTTCATTCATTGCAAATTGGCATTTGATAGACGTTTCTAAACTGAGGTGGACTTTGTAAATATGTTGGACTGGACTGATTTAAATTTAGACTGGGGTTTAAGCTGGCCTGATTGAATTGTACTTATTTATTTTGAGTAAGATGTTTCATTGATTTGACCTAAATTGGACTGCCAACTCACAAACAAAAACATTTTACAGCAAAGTAAACAAATCAAATCCAAATGCAATTATACACACTTCACCATAGTTTAATTATTAATAAATCCAGTAGATTAGATCCAGTGTATGCAATCCAATTAGTTAGATAGTAATTATAAAAATTCAAATGGTAGAAAAAGAAAACCTACAGCTTTAATCATGGAACTGGATTTGTACTTAGCACCAATAAATATATTATTCTGCGCTCTAAAACAATTTAAAATCCTATTTAAAAAAAGATTGACGTGTTTTCACAGTTTATGTCCACTGAGATTAATTATATGATGAAACGCTGATGGTTGTACTTTTTTACCTCTTTCTAAACGAGTCTGCTTCAGGTTCCGTTTGATTAAAACCCTGTTTCTGCTCCTGTTGTGCTTTCATAGTGCAGCTTTTGCTCACTGAGTAATAAACATCTGTAAGGCTAGTATTGATCGTGTCACCTCACAGGCAACATAACTCAGCTTGCTTTTAAACACACATCAAATCCAAAATGGAGACAGCAGCACTGAGGTGTGTCTCTTCAGAGTAAGGGGCAGTAGTTGTTTTGTGATTATGGAGACATTACTACAGTAAACCCATGTACTACTACTGTAAAACCATAAAGCTACAGTAAATGGTAAATGGCCTGTATTTGTATAGCGCCTTCTTAGGATTCTACAACCCCCCAAGGCGCTTCACAACACAATCAGTCACCCACACATTCACACCCTGGTGGGACTGAGCTACATTCTACTGCTGTAAAGTCATATACTACTACGGTAAAACCGTAAAGCTATGCAGTATACTACTATGGTAAAACATATACTACTACAGTAAAACCGTACTACAATGGTAAAACCATAAATCTACTGTAAAACTGTACACTACTACTGTAAAACCATAACACTACAGTAAAGTAATGTACTACTACGGTAAAACCGTAAAACTACAATAAAACTGTATACTATTATTGTAAAACCATAATACTGAAGTAAAGTCATATACTACTATGGTAAAACTGTAACAATATGGTAAAACTTTATACCACTACTGTAAAACCGTAAAACTAGGGTAAAACTATATACTACAATGGTAAAATGTATACTACTGCAGTCAAACCATACATTATAACAATAAAATTGTACACCTACACTAATACTGTATACTACTACAATAAAACTGTATATTCAGGATAAAACATTATACTACTACAGTCAAAACGCATACTACTACAGTTAAACTGTAAAGGTATGATAAAACTGTATACTACTATGTTGCAGCTGTAAAGTAAAACTGCTACATTTTAGCATAATAGTATACAGTTTTACCATAGTAGTATATGGTTTTAGCAGCTAAAACCATATACTACTATGGTAAAACTGTGTACTATTATGTTGAAGCTGTAAAGCTAGGGTAAAACCGTATAACACTGTGGTAAAACCATAAAGCTGCAGTAAAACTTAATACTACTATGGTAAAACTATATAACTATGGTATACTACTCATGTAAAACCATAACTCTATAGTAAAGTCGTATACTACTATGGTAAATCTGTAAAGCAGTAAGTTATATACTATTAAGAGAAAACTGTAAAGCTGCAGTAAAACTGTATACTACAATGGTAAAACCGTATTAATGTGTAAAAAGATGCTCAGGGACTTTTGACTGTAGAAGTAGCACCACCACATGCTCTCTAACCCACAGGCATACTTGTGGTTTTATGAATTTGGCTAAAAGGATGCTCGTACGGAGCACAGTTGTAGCTGTTGCTCTGCAGAGCTTTTATGCTTGCAGACTCTGGTGTGGGTCCCCACAAATCCCACAGGCTTAATTAAGTGTGGCGTTTAGACTTGATGAAGTTTATCCAAGTAAATTATTGAGCTGGAAGGACCTGTCTCATATCCATTATCTCCACATGTAAAGAAGGCTGACACGTGATAATTAACTGTACTGATGAGAGATTAGGAAAACAGAGCAGAGCGATATTAACACCCATATTTCTTTCCCTCCACTACAAAAACCGCCTCACCTATTAAAACAACACAAAGCTCTCAGCAGGAGGCAGACTGCAGAACACATTCTTTGGGATTTCTCTGTCTCTGTCTTCCTCCACCCCCCACCCCCACCCCTTCTACTGTTGTTTCCATGGAAACATGCCAGGAGATGGAAAGGATGAAGAGAAAGTGGAAGACGGAGCAGGACAAGTGGGCCAGCCCGATCATGCATGGTGCTCGGTCTTGTGGGAGAACCGGGAGCCCCTGACCACCTCCAACAGACAGCAGGAAAGGGTTTTGTTTGTCTCTGAGAGCATCAACCTTCAAATTAAAGCAATACTTGAATAACATTTTCAATTATCGACACATTAAGAGTCAACTTTTAATTTGTATTTATTGTTACTCATCCTGGTTTTTCTGTTATTCTCTTAGAAGTAATTAAAGCTGCAGAGTTGCTTCAGGTTTCAGTAACTATTAAGTGATGTGGTGCATTCAGGTTCCAGGTTGCTCAGATAAACTCAAAAGGACTCTTCTTTCTTCTCCACACAATAACTGTGTAGATTTCAGACTTTCTGTTTGCTCCCTCAGCAGCTTGGCAACAGGTGAAACTCCTCTGCACATACAGGGGGAAGTCACACCCACTTCCTGTGAATATACAATCAGGAAGCGAGGATGACGGCGTGAAACAAGCAGGTTTTAATGTTGCATTCTTGTTACAGCGCAGCTCTGCTGCTGCTGCTGCTGGGTGCAACAGTGGCACATAAATCACTAAACCCCAATATGTGAGCAAACGTTTTGAATAAAATTCAGCTGTGGGGGTAAAAAAAATAAAATCCACAAATTGGAAACAGCAGCAGTAAAGCACTTAAGCCCACTGTCTCCAGAGAGAATGGTGACAAAAGGATTTCTGGCTAACGCATTGTCATTCTCCTCCCTGAACCAGTTTTCCCACAGGAGGTCTCATAGTCACTCAAGTGGACTCCATTCCTCCGTCATTGTCCACTACTCTCCTTTAATATGACAGCGTTTGGACCCCGACTGGGAAACACGCCTGCATATTCTGTCAGTGCAGCATTGTGAGGAGTTTTCAGGCTGAAACTAATAATATGAAGGTGTACCTAAAAACTTAAAGGAGAAGTTTGACATCTTTTAGAAGCAACTTGACTTCAAACCTCCTCTCGTGTCTTTAAAATAAAGCTTTAAGTTTTCCCGCAGTGGAATCTCCAAATTCTTGCTGTGTGTGCATAAGCGACAGCTGCTGAGAGCAATATTTACACTTTAGATGCAATATTCCACCCAGGATTGGGTCTGCACGTTCACTTCAAAGAAAAACAATGCCTCTCTTCTCTCCTTCTAACCAATCATCTCCATTTCCCTTTTCACCAGATGGCCTTTTTTAATTCAAGAGAGAGAGTAAAGCCTGCCAGCCTCTCAAACACACACACACACACTTCAAACCAGACTGTGTGAGGGAATGGAGGGGAGGAGAGGGCGGCAGAATTACAAGAAAAGATAGCAGATGTGAGAGGGCAGGAGAAGGAAGAGAAGGGAGGGGATGACGGCGTGGGCAGCAACCAAAGAGGAATACGGTTTGAGAAGGATGCCGAGTTTTTTATGACACTCATTTTCCCCAGGAGTGGAGTGCAGCATTAATATGGTAATATCCCCCAGGCGATAGAAAGTGTTGAAGAGTGGAGGTCATCTAGTGTGTATGCAGCCGTGAGCCTGGATGAGCAGGTAGGAGATCCCAGGTGAAATGAGTTGCAGCCTCGCTGAGAGGAAGCAAAGGTAATGGAAGTCAGGATTCCCTAAAATCACATTTCCACCTGACATGGGGAACGGCCCTGGGAGAAGGGAGGGCATTATGGATGATCATTTAAAGGGAAGGAACACTCAGAAGCCCCCCCCCCCCACACACACACACACACACACACACACACACACACACACACACTCTGACAAATCAAACGATTCATAAGGAATATTTAAGATTATCTCTTGATGTTTTACTTGGTCACTTCTCTTTTACAGTCTTGATTAGACCCCATTCACCTTGGGTTAGGGCCTCTCTATGTTCTCCGTGACCCATTGGATCACGGTGTATTTAGCAGACCTCCTCTAGTGAAGCAATTATGACTCTGCTATGCTCTCAGTGCTCAACACATAGTTTTTTCCTGTCATTTCCAGCATCCCAGAAATGATCTTCTGTTCTCTCGCTGTGTTTTATGGCAGCAGCAAATTCACACGATGATCCAGCAGCGATGCCCACGGCTGCACCGTACCAACTCCCTCAGAGGGCGTCAGGATGCAGCTCTGCAATAGATGATGGCATCCCCAAGTCATGTTTACACTGCTGCTGCTGCAGCCGTGCTCCACTTAGGAGCCTCACACACAGCTGCCACGACGATAAACCACCACGCTCTCAGCACGGACGCTTTATCAATGCTCAAAACAGTCGGCAAGCTGTTACATGGAAAATGGATGAAAGACCATCTACATCCTGGACAATTGTAGCCAATCAACAGGTCTAAAACTCAGAGTCGCCTTAATAAAGTATTTGGTCTTATTAGTTCAGCTGGTTTTACCTGAGTGTGAGAAAAATTATAGTGCTAGAACTTCCACCCTGGAGGCACCTGGGGGGAGGGGCATATTCTGCTTTTTAAAGTTATTCTCAGTAGTCAGTTGTTTTGCTATATTGACCAAGTCAAGTAGACATTCAACTCATATTTTTCTCAGTGGAAAAATATCAAAGGATCTTTTGGCTAAAATAAAGTAATAATAATAATAATAATAATAATAATAAAATAATAATAATAATAACTGCTATTATTGTTGTTATTTATATTTAGGTTTGAGGTTTTGGAAAAGATTCATGTGGTTAAAGCAAAAAGAAATCTTATTCTTTTCTGGTTTTGAGCCATAAGGGTTGACGCTAACAGCTCAGTCATGGATGGACCTCCTCTCATTTACCAGAACATCTGTAATCTAGATTTAGTCATGGACGCTGAGGGGTGGGTGGCATCTCTGTCTGTAGGCAGAGGATCCTCTAGGTATTGCAGGTGCCTGCCAGACCCTCTGTGGACCGGTTTTTTTCCCGGCACATCTCGTGGACGCCAGATTGATTTGGGACCTGGAGAGTTTAGATGGCAGGTCAGCCCCTGTGACTCACATCACTCCTGAAGAGCTGCTGCAGCGCAGAGTCCTGATGGGGCTGCTGCTGCTCGGCCCACGAGGGCTGCATGTTTAGGCGGGTGGTAAATGTTTTCCAGCAGAATATTGCATCATAAAAATATCTTCACCTGCAGGTGGGTTTAATATCTAGGCTGACAGATTAATGTGCATTTTGTATTGTAGAGTTAAAATTGTCCCCAGCAAACGCACCAGCTGTTTTAGGAAATAACCTCCATAAAAACAGTCGTGTGTAATTTTTAGGCTGTGAGTCACGAAATAGAAGTTAGTAAAAAACACAAGAGATGGCCGATTAAGTGTTAGTTGAGACTTTGCACGGTCAAACAGGTCTGACTTGTTAACGCTCGAGTCCTCAGGTCATCTAAACAGATCATTAGTTAGTTTTCACACCTGATTTAAAACCCAGAAGAGTTTTTCATCTCAAACAGCCTCTCCTCGTCTCTGTTGTCTTTTTACGCACTCAGTTAGAAACTACTCTGAGTTTTAGTTACTGCTTCATGTTTTTTTCTATTTTTGGATTTTTTAAGCAAGCATATATATGATTAACTTTTATTTTTATATAATTTCACTCTTTAGGTAAAGATTTAATTTAAAAGAAAATGATTAGTTGCTCAGATTTGAGCAGGAAGCTGCTGATGCTGATGATGATGATGATGATGATGATGATGATGATGATGATGATGATGATGTTTGATATCTAATGTAAACAGTTAAAAAAACAAACACGTTTCTGTTTGGGAATGCAGTGAAACATGCTATGAGGTGTGTAAAGAGCTGCAATCATTTAAACGTTTGGACGTAAACGTGCAGCTGCATCTGTTGGTTTCCCCGTGTGACTGAGCTGCTCAGGAGTTTTTATTTCTCAAACTGCTCTAACAAACTCCCCTAATTGTACTTAAGGTATTTTCAGTAAATTGTGTGTTAATTTCTTTTTGATGTTCAAACATGCATTTAGACCCAGCCTAATTAAAGCTGAGGGGAAGACCGACTGCAGCTGTTCACTGACGGGATCAATAAGAAACAGCTTCACCATTAAAGCGATGAAACGCCTCACAAATACAAACACCGACCTTTTCTGATGAGACGCCTTTTTAAAACAACCAATTAAAGAATGAGGAGGAAGTTTTAGTCAGACTTTAACACCATCTAACATCCCAACATTCACTTTTAGCCGCTGCTCCTCGTGTCCACCTGTGGTGGGAATCCCCCTCTGTGTTCTCCCAGGAGCCCCGCTCTCCCGCTCATCAAACATTCATCTACTCCTTTTGTCTCTCTGAGATCATTACTGCCAGCTTTATGATTGGTCTGAGCTCGGTGATGGATGCGTGCTGCTGTTGTTTCAAGTGCAGCTCTGCATTATTCACCATGGAACGTTAAACAGGGCCTGAACACCATCGTTACAGTCTAAACCACCATATCAGAAAACGTAAGTGAAATTAGAGCAGGAGTGAAAAAACACGTGTTTGTCGTTTATGTAACAGCCGTGGTTTTGTGGATGAAGCAGGGTTTGCCCGGGTAAATGGGTTTCATTCCGCGCCGTCAGGCAACAACATGATGGCATACAGAATCTCCATCTCTGTTTCCGAGGGTCACTCTGACCCTTTTTGTTGCTTTCATTTTAATTCAGCTCATCTCCTCTGGTACATTTGGAATCCTCGTGAAACATAGCAGTGAACAAAGGGCGTGCTGCTTAAACAGCAGGGAAAAAACAAGATTCTCATTCAAATACTTTTCTACAAGATTAAATATTAGGATCTTGCTTTTGTGAGTTTGGCCTCCCCTTATTCAGCTGATTTATCTTAAATGTTGCTAAACCCCATCAATATAATATAACAGCTGATATGATGAAACCAGTGCCCCTAGTGGCTGGCTGCAGTATAAACTTTACACTCTACCTTTTATATTCCATGCTAAACCCTAATCAATGCAGTACACGCGTCTCTTATGAGTCACAATAAATGCGTTTGAACGCATTGTTGAACCGTGTGTATCAACAAATAATGTTAAATAAAAACTGAACACCTGCCTTTTGTTTTTCTCCTGAGGGAATAGCAATCTTTAGTTTCACCTGCTGGCTTCCTGCTATTACTGTGTCAAAGTTTGTCAGCTTACAAAGCAGCTAATAATCAGTTTTTGAGCAAAAGCCCAAAAATTTAGACCATTTAGATCAGTTTTGTGACAACAAGCAGAAATGTTCACTTTGGTTTATCTGATCAGTTAAATTGTGTAGAACTTGTTATTCATTGTTTAACCTGCACATCTCAGTAAAGAGTGGTGGTTTTGACTGGAAGAAGAAGCCGTTAACGGTAAATTATCAGTCAGAATGTCATGTTTTAATGCTGCTGATTTAGATCTAACAACAATAATTGGTAGAGAATCTCTGCTTTCTCCTGAATGCTTCTGTGCTGGGATGTTTCACTTTGATGTGATTTATTTGTGACGTCATTATCCGGCTGATTTTGTGTTATGAAGAACTGAATCTGCCTTTAGGAGCTTTTCTGATACGTTTCCGTTCTGAAATATAAACAAAACATGATGCACGATGATTAAAAACCATCGTCCAGGTCATTAATGATAATAAATAGATGTTAAAAACTTCAGTGAACAGATTTTATCAGTTTACTTTTTAGAAAAGACTTTACTGGCAGCACTAGTAGGTATTCAACCTCTGCTGGAAGCTTTTCATCTAAAGTCAAATCTGCCCGACTCTAACTTTTAAATCAAAATTGAAAACTTTCATGCATTCATCAGCTTATGAATGAATGTTTCTTATGCTGCACCTTCTGCACTGTAACTGCTCAGCCTTTAACTTAGCCTTTTATCTGATCCTTAAATCTGAATTTAATTTGTTCTAAATTTATTTGTGTATTTTATTTATGCCGTCATGTTGATTTTTCTGTTCTTGCTGTTGGAAAGCACATTGAATTGCCTCTGTGTATGAAATGTGCCAAACAAATAAAGCTGCCTTGCCTAAAGTACTGAGGATTTTTGTTCCTTAACAAAATAAATTAAACTTTATATCAAAGTCAGCAGATTTGAAAGGAACTGGCGGCTCTATGAAGGATTGCAGGAGGCGTTATGATGGAATAAAGCTGCTTCTTTCTGCAGAAACAGAATCATCTTGCTCGTTTCTCCCTGTCTCTTTGCTTTTATTAGAAAGAGGTCCTCGAGTCAGTGAAAACAGGTGAAACAAGCTCCACATGACCAAAGGTCGGACTCTCTTCCAGACTGGACTCACAGCGGTGGACTGTGTTCTTCCTCAGACCAGCTGAATAATTTACAATAATCAACATCTTCAGCTGTTAGAGCATCATTTAGCCTTAAAGGAGCATGCAGCAACATGCTTTTGGTCATATTGTTATTTAAGGGGCTCAGAAACATGCAGAGGGGTGATTAAAGCCCTGCTGATGATTTATTTTGATAATAAGTCCTCTTCAATGCAACACAAAAGCTTCTGATGGAAGAATCAAGAGTACAGCTTCAAAGTATTTTCTTCTTTTTGTTTTCAGCTCTTGATGAACAAATATTCTCAGGATAATTTAAATGCATGATAATAATCTGGATTTTTTTATAAGCTTCATTAAAATTTCATGTCTTAAGATAAAATATTCTTTAATGCATTCAGTCAGTAAAGGATTTTTATTCTATAAAGTAAAGCTTTCACACATTCTGCTGCACACCTTGTGCATCAATAATTTATCATTAAACTTGTCAGCTGACTTTCTGACAGTGTTTTTGTTCTTTTGAATCACACCGCTGGCACGCCAAAATGGGTGTCAGTAGTGCAGAGTGGAGTTCTGCATCGCCTCCTGGGTAGTTTTGCGACAGCTGCGCTCGTCTGTGTAGGTATGGTGAGAGATGGAACAGCAAAACACAACAAGAACAAGGAGAAAACGTTGTGTTCAGTTACGATCTGAGCGCCTAAATTACGCGCTGGTGGCAGCTGCATCACCTGTTTAAGCTGATGCAGAGATTTTTATCAAAAAGTGAATTTAGTTCATGTTTCAGGAACATTTCTAGTTTAGAAAACAGTAAATCCATGCATTTGATGTGCAAAACAGCCAGAAACCAACACACACACACTGGCTTACCTGCGCAGGGTTCCTCCGGTTCCGGTGCTGTAGAGCAGTAAATACTCTGTGCGAACCGAACGCATGTCCCTCTCAGCCTTTGTGTGTTTTAGTCTGAAACAAGTGTGGAGCTCATAGATGGATGGATGAGCGGACGAACGGGAGGAGGAGGAGAGCGTCGCTGCCTCAAGTTGGAGCAGCTGAGCCGCGCGCCAGGAGCTGTCCGTGGTGCTGAACAACAACAACAGGCTCTGCGAGTCAGAGCCGCCCGCCGGATTCCTGGAGGTCTGATCCAACCCAGAGCGCCTCAGAAGTCACATCTGAAACTAAACGCACCTGACGCCCACTTCGCTCCCATCCTACTCAGAAAGGGCTCGGGTTAAAAGATGCGCTCGCATAAATCATCAGGGTTTTTAGAGTGAGGTTCATGCAGCTGATGTCAAATTTGGCGCAAAGGAAGCAACAATAAAAAGTTATTTTTAACTCGAGGAAATCTCCAGTAATCAATCATTTAAAAGGTTTCAGCTGCTGCGGATGTGCCAGCGTGTTTTCACACCCACTAACGAGACTTTTACGCAGCAGCAGTCCTGGAGATGCTCTGTGCCAACTTAACATTACGCAATTCTGCGCGTAATGGAGACGGTCATGTGGCCTCTTTGAGTTTTCTGAACTCTTCCGCTGCGGGGGAACGTCAGGAACTGGTCTCTATTTGTTGAGGCGCTCTGGAGGAGGGCGCGGTAACCTCGGCAGACAACAAAAACGGTCTTTAGAGACTGGTTATCGTCACTGGTGGTGAAAATGTCTTCAGTCCTCAGACAAGTTGTGACAAGACACCAGAGGAGTGAGAGGTGAATCTCTCAGGCAGCGAGGAACGTTAGGAGACCCTCTTCTGTCTCCAGTCATGAACTGCATCTGTGCGCCACACACACACACACACACACACACACACACACACACACACACACACACACCCTTCACAGGCTCGCAGTGTGATGAGATTAATAATTAACATCATGGGAGGGCAGCAATCTTCCTCTCCTCCAAGCTGCATGACGGCCCCATGTGAGTCTTGCTTGTGTCATCCCTGTCCCTGTCCCATGGTGGGGGTTGTTTTTGCCTTTGGACAGAGGTTGAGGGTGCCAAGATCAAAACTGGAAGTGTAACTGACGTGCAGTGAGGGCATCTGTCCCTGCATCACACCTCTGCAGGCAGAGTGTTACCAGAGGTTAGTGAGGGAGATTGTTTTGGGTCATTCTTCTGGACAACAGGATGAGGACACGTAAACAATTTCAGGCGTTTCATTTTTGTCAGGTTTTTACTCAGAACTCTGGTGGTTTTGTTTAAAACATGTTGTGGGCTTTGTGCACCAGGGCCAGGCTGCAAAAGAAACAAATGCTGAGTTTCTGAGTCAAACATCGATGTTGGTGTCTGGGAGCTGAGTCTGGAGAAACTTATTCACCACCATCTTCATGTAATGTTTGTTTTATGGACACTTAAAAACTACATCAAGGTTTCTGGAGCTTCTAACCTCCAGTTATGTGATCTCTTTTTACTTTGTCTTAAAAGAAAGATTTGTTGCTCCTGCATCCAGAAGTGCCCAAATTTGAGTGAACTGGTCTTACTGGACATTTACAGAAGAATGGAAGCTGGAAGGTTTGGATGAGAGACATCTGGTATGCTAGGATGATGATTGATCAATATCATGATCTAATTGCTGTTATAGATATTTTAGTGTACAGGTGAAACTTGAATCTGGTGCAAAAGTTAATTTATGTCAGAAATTTAACTTAAAAGGTGAAACTAATCTATGAGACAGATTCATTCCATGCAAATCCATATATTTATTTATTTGTTATAATTGTGATGGTTATGCTTATTTTGTATTAAATATTCTAGACTCAAGGTGTCACACTCTAATCAGCTAATGAATCCAGAACACCTGAAAAGGGTTCCTGAGCCTTTAGATGGTCTCTCAGTCTAAGTTGAATTACTGAAATAAATGGACTTTTGCACCTTGCTCCAATTTTTCCAGTTTCACCTGTAAGTCCGATCGTCTCGGTCTTATAAAGATTTTTATTAATTTTTAATAAAGATAAAATGAAATGCATCTTTGGACCTACCTTCAGCTCATCATTTTGTTTAATGTGGATTTAAACGTTTTAGTTCTAAATAAATCCAGGGCTGCATGGTGGAGCAGTTGGCAGCACTGTTTGTGCTGTATCGCAGGTTCGAATCCCAGCTGTGACCTTTCCACATGGAGTTAGCCTGTTTTCTCCATGCATGCGTGGGTTTTATTCCAGGAACTCCGGTTTCCTTCCACAGGACAAAAACGTGCATGTCAGGTTAGTAGAAGACCCTAAACTGTCCCTGTGCTGGACTGGAGATCTGTCCAGGGTGTCCTCCTGCTCGATGACTGCTGGAGTTAGGCACCAGCATCCAGCCACCCTAGTCAGTAATAAGTGATTAAGACACTACATGAGATTATCCAAGGTGACATTTTTTTATTAACCATCTTTTTAAAAGGTGATTTATGTTTTATTTCATCACGTGTAATTCTTTATGTTGGTGTTGGACAGGCCTCCGTCTCACTGCTGGTGCTCCTTTTGCAACACACACAAGCATCTCATGTATCTGAGCCACCACCATGGTTAGAGTTTTACTATTGATGCATAAAGAACATTACAGAGGAGCCAACATGTTTAATCCACACCGTGTTTTGATTTCTTAAAATGTGTTTAAATTCAGCATTTTTTAATCTTTGAATTATTTTTTTACTCCCCTTTTTGCTCCTATAAGGAATGTAATGGCTGCTGTAACACCAACATTTTTCCACTGAGGGACAATAAAGGGATTTTTTATTTTATTCTATGCTATCTAGGTCTTTGTGGATATATTATAAATGTATTCTGACATATAAGCCATAGCTTTTAAATCAGTGATATTTTTATTCGTATTCATCTGTTTGTCTTTTCAAGCTGCTTAAGTTGATTTTATGTAAACCCCTTGTGTCGTTAGTCCTGTTAATGTGTTTTAGAATCTTGACTCAAACCTTTGCTCTTGTAGATCCTGATACGGACTGGAGGCTACAGAACATGCATCAGAAGTGTAACTCTACAGCTGTTTACACACAGATGTGAGAAATAAATCACAAACCAGACTCCGACGGTGGCCTGATGAAAGAATTTTTGGTGCGCTGTCGTTTTTAAACTATTCCTGAACACGTTCATGCTTCCCGTTTTGCCCTCTGATGAAAGCGTTTTGGTGAGCCGAGGGAATTTCCTCCCTAATGGAAACCTAAAACTGTTTGAATTGCACTGAGAAACATCCAATCTTGTTTTTCCTTTGATTTTCAGTCTCTGCCTTCATATCTGTGCCCAAACAAAGCAGCGACACAGGAATCATCCCATTGTGACACCTTGAAGGCGGTTAGCTGTAAGTGTGGTCTTAATAACGAAGGAGGAGCTTACAGTCTCATTAACAACACCGCCGCCCGCCCACACACTCCGTTACATCTCCTGTAGCTGTTCGGAAACACACACACACACACACACACACACACACACACACACACACACACACACACACACACGAGTCCTCCGACAGGAGATGAAATGATGTGCCTGTTGCCGTGGAAATCCAACCACACTCCAGAGGAAGCTTGTAAAACACGTGTGTGTGAAACAAATTCATGATTCTTCAGTAAACGTTCCATTTGAACATTTTATTCCACATAAAGTGACGAACACGGAGATAGGTTTTCTTCATTTCTAATACAACATTAACTTACAAACATGTGACAGCTAGTCTCTGGTGGTGAGTGGATTCTGGCTACGAGAAACAGAAAGTAAAGAGTAACAATCCAAGTATAGAGATGGAATTGCATATTAAAGCAACTATTTTTTTCTCATGATTTCAAACCCATAATGAAGCAGGACCAGGATGTGATCATAAAGCAGCAGCAGCAGCTGGTCTACACCCCATCGGCGCTGTAACGCCGCCCACCACAGTCAGGACATGTCTCCTGGACGTGGTACAGAGACGTGACCCTGACAGATGGGTTTGATGTCAGTGATGGTTGGTGTTACTGTGATTAAATTATGAAGAGACCAACTGTTGGTATTTAAATAGATAAACGAAGAAGATCTTTGTTTAAAAAGTGAGATTTTGTTAAATAAAAACTACAGGCTTCATGTAGAAATGTAGAAGGCGCAGAAACATGTTGATGAAGGCGTGAGGAACTTTAGACTCAACAGAAAACCAACCACAGCACAGCTGAGGACCTCTCTAGCATGCCAGCGTTACATCACTACGTCCCTTCTCTTCATCCCTCCCTACTCCTCTCCTTCTCTCGGGGGTTCCTCCTTCTCAGACACCAGTTCAGCTGCTTCTCTATCTTCATCTTCTCCCTCAGGGACGCCTTGTTCCCTCCCGTCTTCCTTCTCTTCCCCCTCTTCTTGCTCTTGCTCCTCCTGCTCCATGTCGAGTTCTTCAAAGGACGAGCCGCTGCCCACAGAGTCATTGGAGCCTCTATCGCTGTGGTCCCTGAGCTTAATGTCTTCGTTTGTGTCCATTATGTCTCTCAGGGGCAGAGAGGAGGCCAGGGAGGCCGCGGTGGAGGCTGCCAGGGACGTCTCTCTGCTGTCCCACGGCACGCCGCCGCTCACTGAGCTCACGTCGCTGTGGGAGTCTGCACCTGCAGCAACGCAGACATGCAGACAGATGCGTGAGTAAAAGCTTATGTAGCATCTTTAACGGGTAAAAATCACAAAGTGCTTCAGAAAAACTGCACCAAAATAAAAACATGATTAGAAATAACATTACAGATAATTATAAACAGATAAAAGTCAACGGTAAATGAGCTGTAGTTAAAAAAAGCCTTTAATAAGAAAATTCTGCAGCTGTTTTTTCAATATAAAATAAAAAGGAAGTTTATTCTATGGTTATAGACCTGGTCTTAGGAATGATCTAGATTTAGATTTGAGGACTTGAGCCCTCGGGTGATAACACAATTAACCAATCAGATCACTGAAAGTTAAAGTTTAAAACAGGAGTGATGGGAGTTCTTCTGCTTGCTCCAGTCACGAGCCTCGCTGCACGAAGGAGATCCGAAGCTCTTTTTGTTGAAAAGTGATTTACAATCATCTAAATAGGAACTAGATGTGGTCCTGAAACACTGCCTTGTGGATCTCCACATAGCAGATCAGTAAAACTGTAAACTCCCCCGTGTCTGCAGCAATCATGATGTTTATCTAAAATGTGTTGCTCAGGTCAGCCACAACATTTTAAAGATTCTTTTCTATTGTTAATCAGAGATCACTTGAAATCTCCTGTGATTTTTAGTCTAAACAGGGTTTATTAACTATGACTGTACTTTTGGGGAATGGAAGAAGTCATCCTGGTGTTTTCTGCAGCAGAGAAAACAGACTTTTTAATATCTCAAAGTCACAGTAGAGTCATTAACATGTTAGTTTTCCTCCTGAATCTCATCACATGACTGCAGTTTTGGGGAATGGAGGAAGTCATGGTGTCTTCTGCAGCATATTGCTGATCTGTAATCATAGAGAGCAGCCATTTGTTAAATTGATGGAGATTTCCTCACCGACATGATGAGTTTGCTAATGCTTTCCGTCTAAGCCTGAATCTAATTGGCCTTTGATCTATGTTCGACTGTGACCCAATCACCATTCATTATCTCTGACTGGGGGGGGGGGGGGGGGGCGGGGGGGGCTGCCCAGAAGGTTACCGTTGGAACAACCTCAGCAAGACGGCTGCAGGAAAATAAAATACATGACAGAATAAAGAACTGACTGGAAATGAATTGTGTCCAACTATCCAGGGTCTGTGGAGACATGGAGAGTGAAGCTGAACGACAAATGAAAAATATGAGACTTGCCTAAAATTGCAAATGAAACTAGAGTAGGTGTCAGCTCAGGGAAATCATACCTCCCACCTACACAAGAAATAACACCGAGCGTTCACACCACAACTGGTCGCCTCGAACAGGAGAGGAGGAGGAGGGAAGGAGTGTGAACAGAAATCCAAGTTCATAACACACAGTCACATTCAGAAACACACATCCAAGCCAAGAGTGTGTTAGGACAGCTAATCATTTATCTTTGCTGTAGATTAGAGCGCAGCTATACTGAACCTCACTGTTCCTCTATTGTTTCTGAAATAACACACACACACACACACACACACACACCTGTGTGTTTGCACCGACTACATCAGGGACATAAATATAATAAACACGGAGTCACGGACATGCCCCTCAAGGTCGGCCGTTTATTTTCATTCATCTGAATCTGAGCGATCTAATTATCACTTCCAGCGTATCAGATCCTGTCCACAATGTAGGAAATTACACATCAGTCTGGATTTTTATTTATGATAATATCTATTTCGGGGGTGTTGATTGGGCAGCGAGTCCAAACCAAACGAGTGGGACACGTCCTGAGAGGCACGGTGTGAACGTGACAGTGCTGCTTTCAGATCAACTCGTGGAGGGATTCTGCTCGTTGGAGGGCTCCAGAGAGACTCGTGTCATAATGTAAGGAATTCTAAAATCGAAGGAATTTTATTGGTAATCATGGATCTTTTGAGGGTAATCGGGTGAATGGCCCTCCGAGGAACAACCTCGACACACTCGGTAACTTTCACGCTCCCTACAGCTGCAAGCAGGTCCTGAAACTCGTATTGTGGTTGAAGCCTCTGAAAGGCTTTTGGATAACATTTGCCTAGTTTAGTCACTAAATTGGGCCCATTGGGATTATTACCAGTGAATCAAGGTCTTGTTCTTCAAACTGTCTGAAACAGAGGATTTTAGGGAGGTAATTAGACGCAGAAAGGCCGAGGCGGGATGCGAGTGGAAGGATAGATCAGATATAAAATGCGTAAACAAAACCTGAGAAGTGATAAAGCAGATGGATCGTCTTGTTTACGACTGAGATCCTGAGGGGGAGGAGCGTTTAGGGAGGCTCATTATGGGATTCTCGGCTAAAACACACATTTGTTGGACTGTGCATTGCATAACGTGTTTTATTAAAGAACTTATGGAATTTAACAGATAAAAAGGTCTAGTATTAAAGACATAAATAGTGATAAAGGCTGTGTGTAAAGTGTTACAACCGTGTGATAGTAAAGTTTCTGTTTTTCTGGTATCAATGAGTTTGTCTCCAGTTATATCCCAGAACTAAACCAAATCCCAGTTCACATCCAACTCCCCCAGTCTGGTTAGATGGAGGTCTTCTGGTGTGTTTATTTCCTGTTAGGGTTGTTTTAGCTGTTATTTGGAGGGACGGATGGTAGTTTTTTAATAAACAACCTAATTTGTCTGACAATGTCTCTAATTTGAGAACTCAGATGAGTCTTTCTTATTTTACACCCCCCTACATTACTAAACAGCACATTAACTAATATACTGCCATTGATGACTTTAGTCGTCATTTGCATTTTTTTACGGGGTGGGCGTCAGAACGAGCCCCCAAACCGTGTGAACAAACATCACGTGTCTAAAGCGGATCTTCATCCGTGTATGTCACACATCACGTGATCAGGAAGCAGAAAATCAATGAATTAGGAGTTTGTTTTGGGACGATGCTGTGAAAAAAACGATGAGCCGAACCAGAAATGCTTCTGCAGCGGCGCTTGGGCACCAGATTGTGAACGAACGGATAACGCTAGAAATACGGCGATTCGTCCTGATGTAAGAAGTGAGTCTACTCTTTCTCACAATTTTTTCACAATGTTCTGTGAGTCTTCAAAAAACAGTAAAAATGCTCAAAAACGCTGGCAGTCAGGGGCTTTGTGATCAGAAAACGGCTGGCAGTGAATGAGTTAATAAAAACTGATTGGGTCCTAAAAGATCTGCTGCAAACCTGCATAACGTTACAGGTGAAACTGGAAAAATTTGAATATGGTGCAAAAGTTAATTTATGTCAGTAATTCATCTTAGACTGAGAGACCATCTAAAGGCTCAGGAACCCTTTTTGCAGGTGTTTTGGATTCATTAGCTGATTAGAGTTAGGATCACTTGAGCAGACAGCTGATTTTAAATAGAAGCTAGCTTAGACAGCGGGAAGTTAACATGAAACTATCATAATAATGATCAACATTTATCAATGCAGACAAAAAATATTGTAAATGTTTCCCCAAATATTGCTAGTCACTATTTCTGCCAATTCTAACAAACCTGCGACAAACGATCATCTTCCAATCACACATGAGCAGATCTGTAGCAGCTGAACAGGAAATGAAATGAAATAAACTCACTGGCAAGGTGCAACAAACATGTACCCCATTAGAGCTCATAGCCACACTTTTCACATGATCTCACCAGGTTTCCATGGCTACGGCACAATACTGTACTGCTCATCTTCACATCCCTATTTATACGTTCACTAGTTTACAGACACAGTGAAATGTGATGGTCCTAATCGAAAGATTTACCACTATTCTGTTAAACAGGGTTGGGTTTTTTTTGTAAAGTTGGTTTCTTCTGCAGAAAGTTAATATTTGTTACTATTATTAGTAATATTATTATTAGTTGTAGTAGTAGTAGTATAAAATATCTATAAATTCCACTAATTCAGGTTTTACACTGATCACGGATATTATTTAGTTGGAGTGTTTATTTCCCTCTCTGGTCCAGGCAGGATAAAGCGTTCAGGTCCAGTCAGAATCCAGGAGCAGAACGGTCTTTTTAATGTGGGAACAGAAGAATCTGCCTGCTGGTGAAGTGGGAATTTCCACAGCTGGCTTGTCAGACAAAGCTTAGCTCCACTGATTGATCTGCGTCTCATTAGGAAAGCTCAGCTGTGTCTGAGAACACGTAAAGGTACACAAACATAAATGTACACTTAGTTCAGGAGACTCTGGGTCTCTGATGGTATCTCTGGAGCCCTAAAAGACACGGGAATGCTGCACACCAGCAAGTACAGCAACAGTAATGCAACTGTTCCTCCTACATTCTTTATCAAGAGGAAGCTCTTTGAGAAGAGCGGAGGAAGACAAGTAATTTACATTGTATGACAAGGTCATCATTAAAATTATTTCAGAATCCAGTTTTTATAAAATCTGTTAGACCAAGTCCACTTGATTTTTTAAAACACATCAGTAGTGGTCTCTAGTATAAACAGGGTATATACAGTAATCCTTAAGTTAAATTTACTACTTTTTAATACCTTTTTTACAACCTTCAGAATTTTTTTAAAACCATCACGACACTGAATTGCAAGTGTTAATCAGTGACCTTTCTATTATTTACACAGACAGTTGAGCGCACAGTGTTCTGAGATGATGCCAAACGACCACTGAATATGACGTCAACATTTTCAGACGGAGACAAGATCGTTGATTATGTGCCCTAGTGGTGCGACGGATCAAAAAACTCACGGTTCAGATCGTATCACAGAGTTGAGTCACGGGTCAGATCATTTTTTGGATCAGCACAAAGAAAAGAAAAAAAAGACAAATAACTTTGCTCTCTTATTAATTTTGTAGAACACTTAGTGCAACATTTTCTGCTTAATGCTCATTAATTACAAACAACACTTAACTCATTTAATGCAGTTACGTCCTATAAAATCTATAACGTCAAAGAGTTTTTAACTGAATGATTCTGACTATGTAGAATGAACATGTCAGATATTCAGTAAGAATGTTCTCATGGATATCTGGAATGTTAATTTCTACTAGGAACAATAGAATTAGAGATATCTGGAATACATATCCAGTCTGCCTAATATATGTTAAAAAGGCTTTTAGGGATTCTGAGATATCTCAAACTTAATTCCTACTAGTGCCGTTGTTATTATGGATATCCTTTATTATAATTTCTACTAGTAACAGCATAGCTGTTCATAGATGTCTTCATTTGCAATTTTGACTAATAAGAACACAGTTAGTACTAGGATCAATGCTAAATAGAAATTACAGAGAAGTCCGATTGCTGATTAAATGTGAAAACGGCTTGCCATAGCCAAGCTCACTCTCTGCGTGTCCTGCTTTCACTCATTTCCTCAACTTTCTGAAGCGCTGTTTGTTTTTCTTTACTCCTCGTTTACAGAATTGTCCCCATCAATACTTCAGGTCCCATCACGTTAATGTAATAATTGTCCCAGGCATTTTGCGCGCGCCACCTCCCTTTCTGCTTTCATAGCGATCGGACGTTTGTGTGTGCGGCGCTGCGCCGTCAGGCTGGTATGGCATAGAGGCACGCGTGTTCGTTTTTGCCGTTTGTATCATCTTTGTATTTTACAGGGAAGCCAAAATGCTCCCATACATGCGGCTTAAACGATGCCGGTGGTGGTTTTTTAAGCTCCTCTCCTCCTCCACTAGCCATGACCACCGCTGTGCTTTTCTCGTTTGAACACGTGACCGATCCGCGGACCCTCGTGCGTGCAGTTGCACCCCTAAAGCCCATATTTAAACGAACTAACGCGAACTTAAGCATATAGAATTTAAATCAGATTAGGACACCTGATAGTCTGAAAAAATAATACCTAATTTGGAAAAATAATACCTCTTAGACCAAATTTAACACTTTTAATGGCCTTAAATTTGACTATCACTTTTTAATACTTTTTAAAACCCCGCGGACACCCTGATAAATGAATGCCTTCCTTGTGAGTCGATCTCTGTGGAAAAAAAGCTCTGGTGCTCCTGATTCATGAGGTAGAAGTGAGCCGGACAAGCAGTGAGCTTCAGACGACAGGATTTGGAGTCTTATCTCCTGTTATTCGGACATCTCACCTCAGATCGGCTAACAGCAATGCAACTCTACCACTGACTGTTTGCTTTGCAAAGTTATTGTTCAATCTGCATTTTATTTTTTTTTATCTTCTTCTAATTACCTTTTGAGTGATGGTGCTGCTGTGACAAGTGAATTTCCCCACTGAGGGATCAATAAAGTCTATTCTATTCTATGTGACAGTGCACACCGCTGTGGGAGGGGGAGAACCAGGCATGCCCATGCCATCAGCAGCAGGTGAAGAGCACGGACAATCAGCGTTCTCCCAGCTAAAAGTGGAGACTCCTGAGTGGGGAGAGGCACGTGGACTTGGACTAGACAGACGTGATTCTGTGTGTGCAAATAAAGTCCATTAAACAAACCTCTGTGAGTGTGTGCGTGCGTGCGTGCGTGCTGAATCTCCTACACTCCACAAATAACACAAGCCTGGAGTTCTGCAGTGTGGTGGAGTTGCTAATGCTAACGGTTAGCTTCTACTAGTCGAGATGTTCTCTGCTGTTTCCTGGACGCTAAACCAACAACAGCCTTCCCCGTCGTGAGTCAAGATGGGTGAATCCATGAATGTTAAGTGACAGTGTGACGTATATCTGTCAGGATTTTCTAATCCTAGAGTTTCACCGTCTATTTTCTATCAGAAGCTAATGCAGGAGATAGGTGTAGGAGACTATTTTAATGTTCAGTTTGGATGAAAAACTCAGTGACCGATCATATTTCAAAACTAATAAGTAAAAAACAGTTTCTCAGTGAACTTGGTCTTTAAAATGTCCATCTGAAAAAGGTCAAACTTCCTAATAAAATTATCCTTAAAGCCACAATGTGTAATATTTTTACCTGTTTACTACCAAATTCTGTGTATCCAGTGCACAAACTTGTCCTTTTTCATTAATATTTCTCACCAACATCAATTCTAAATATTCCTCTCAGCTTCAAATTTTACATTTTTAATACATAAATTGTGGTCGACGCTCCATGGTCATCCTCCATCTTGAAATACGGTAGCTATTTAGGGACNCTAGCCTGGCAAGCCATCCTATATATGTGAATATATAGTCTGGCCACGAACCATTGACGGCTCTCAGTCGTGAGGCGGGATCTACGGTTGTCTTTCAAAATGTCAGCACGCAATTGGATAGCGCTAGGACCAATCAGAGTGACGAACAACATGACGTAATCACGGCGACGGAAAAGCGGGAGGCTTTAATAGCGTCTAGCTTCAATGATTTCTGTCGTTTTTGTATGAAAAACACGCGAATATCAGGTGTACTGGGACATTGCACTACTTTGTTTGATAAAAATAAGAAGCCGCTAAGTATATCAGACAGACTTACGCACGTTGGAGTCTAAATAATCCAATGTTGATGACAAAGCCGTTTCAAACGAACGTGTTTTCCGAGTTGCCGCCATGTTGCTTGGGTTCGCGGCGTTCGCGGCCGCAGCGCTGACGTCATCGGCTACTCCCGCTCTGTGATTGGCCCATGATATAGAGCGCTGTGATTGGCCCAACCAAAACTATAGCGAGTTGTGATTGGATAAACACAGCAGTGGTTTGGGCTGCGAGGTTTCCAATGAAGCGTGCCTAGACCAAACTCTGCAAAGCAAGAATTGGTCTAGTTCACTAGGCTACTTTTTTGCCATAGTGGTAAATAAATATTTGAGGTCACCAGCAGGGGGTGCTGCAGCACCTCCAGCACCCCTACTTCCCGCGGTACTGATTCTGACTATGTAGAATGAACATGTCAGATATTCAGTAAGAATGTTCTCATGGATATCTGGAATGTTAATTTCTACTAGGAACAATAGAATTATAGATATCTGGAATACATATCCAGTCTGCCTAATATATGTTAAAAAGGCTTTTAGGGATTCTGAGATATCTCAAACTTAATTCCTACTAGTGCCATTGTTATTATGGATATCCTTTATTATAATTTCTACTAGTAACAGCATAGCTGTTCATAGATGTCTTCATTTGCAATTTTGACTAATAAGAACACAGTTAGTACTAGGATCAATGAAAGTATTGCTAAATAGGAATTACAGAGAGGTCCGATTGCTGATTAAATGTGAAAACGGCTTGCCATAGCCAAGCTCACTCCCTGCGTGTCCTGCTTTCACTCATTTCCTCAACTTTCTGAAGCGCTGTTTGTTTTTCTTTACTCCTCGTTTACAGATTTGTCCCCATCAATACTTCAGGTCCCATCACGTTAATGTAATAATTGTCCCAGCCAGGCATTTTGCGCGCGCCACCTCCCTTCCTGCTTTCATAGCGATCGGACGTTTGTGTGTGCGGCGCTGCGCCGTCAGGCTGGTATGGCATAGAGGCACGCGTGTTCGTTTTTGCCGTTTGTATCATCTTTGTATTTTACAGGGAAGCCAAAATGCTCCCATACATGCGGCTTAAACGATGCCGGTGGTGGTTTTTTAAGCTCCTCTCCTCCTCCACTAGCCATGACCACCGCTGTGCTTTTCTCGTTTGAACA